>CAWUFW010002536.1:1800000-2167500 GCA_963921515.1 Calotriton arnoldi
CCTACTTTTATACACATTTTCCAGGCAGCATTGCCTAGGGTTTAAGAACCAATTTCGATTTGTTCTCTTTAAAATGTAATTTCTAGGCTGCTCTCTAAACACAGCCTTTATGGAAAGTGATGTTTCTCATCACAGGTAACAATAGGGCTGGACCAAAGTATGAGTACCCAAAGCATGGGCACTATTAAGTATGAGTTGCTTGCATCAGGTCATCAGCCTATCTGAAGCAGTAATCAGAGACGGACAAAAGAGCCGGCCCTGCCTAAAAACTTTCTTAGCTTATAAAACACTAACTGCCCCTGCCCCCCCCTCCCCCCCCACCTTACCATCCACCAAATGGCATTGTTCAGGAAGAAATAATCATCTGCTTCTTTTCTAACAAGGACTTAATTGGCTTTCTCCGTCTTTAGGTCCTGCTCACTTCAGTGCCTAGGTCTCCCCTTCCAGCCACAGAAATGTAGGCAATACACCTCCAATGACTGAGAAAGCTATTCTCATCATCCATCTTGTACCATGCTAAATCATGGCCATCTGGAATGGATGCCACTGTCCCCAGTACTCACTCATGCAACTCATAAAGTCCTAATACCATACATATGCTACTCATGCACTGCGCATACACGCACTTGATATACACACGAGATGTGAGTGCAAGCTTGTCCATTTTGCATAACAGCTGAACTTTACACATGAGGGTCAGTGGACCGCACTCTCACTGATAAAGAGGAAAAGCTCTGGTCACACTACAGATTCACAAAACACTGTATGTCGCTTAACATGGTGTAGCGACAGTAGCACACTGCTTATTGTGAGGGGACACTTCACACTTGATGTGCTCCTCCAGGTTCTGGACATCACATTGCCAAGGACAGACATATGCCTTTTCACACACATTAGGTTGGCATGACGTCCGGACCAAAATAAAAGAATACTAGTTTCACATGCAGTTGTGCACTCGGGACAGCGATATATGCCCATTTACCATGTAAGGAATATAACCGACCCAACAGGATCTATGTGGGCTCTACCGCCCACCCCGGTTCAAGCTGAGAATCCTGGTGCAGAAACAAACAAATCCAGGCCAGGACACAGCTCCTGATGAACATTCTGATCTTCAGAATAGTAAACAGTATCTCGAAGTTGATAGTAAGCAGCACCAAATGACTGGCTACGCCATTATCCTGTACACGTTGAACATCACACAGCACCTGCAGAGGGTTGTATGACACAACCATGCATGTCTTAACCATGTGCATCTTTACCACGCATGCCTTTACAATGAATTTCGATGTAAAGACATGATTGGTAAAGGTATAAGTGTGGTAAAGATCCCACTCCACCCCCCTGTCCTGAGCCCTAAATGTCAGCCCTCCTGCTTTGTAATCTACCTGCCCTAGCCCTATTAACTACCCTGACCCCCTACCTTGAGCCTTAAAATCCGGCCCCCTACACCCCCTGCCTTGAACCCTAAAAACTGGTCTCCAGTCCTGAAAACTGCCCCTGCCTTAAGCCCTAAAACTCACCCCCTGCCCTAAAAACTGCCCCAGCCTCTCACCCTGAGCCCTAAAATCAGTCCCCAGCACTAAAACCTACCACCACCTCCCCCCAGCCCAAACCCAACTTATCATACCGCTTCCCGGTCCTTCCTGCAATGATCCTTCCGGTTCCTCTCCCTGTTCATCTGCTCAGACAGCTAGAACGCTGCGTGGTTAAGGCATATGTGTGGTTAAGGCAAGCAGTGTTCAGCCTGCGGGAAAAGGCACACGTGCTTAAGGCCGCGTTGTAAAGGCCGTTTCCCCCTGCAGGGTGCCTGCTGCAGGTAGATCAAGAATGAGACTGATAGGGCATGTAAAGGTTGACACGTTTGCCGAAACAACCTGTTCTAAAGTTCTTCCCCCCAATGCACGAGCTGTGAAGGGAAGGAAAATGTCTAAACAAGCAGCATCCAGTTAGTATTTTTATGATTGGCGTGTAATGGCGCTTGTGCCATTTATGGCAAACATATTGTACTAAATACATAGTATATTGGGTTTTGGTTCATCCCCCTTCAGCTATTGCCTCCTTTTGCACAAGAACCTTCAGACCTTGGGTTGAAACATATTTACTGACATTTTAGATATTTTAGTCTCGTGTTCATTCTATTTGCTGTTTGTTTGTATCCTCCTGTCTCCTTTGGAATATTTGCGGTAATATTTTACATAAGAAAAATTCACTGTCACACATTTATTTCTTTATCTCATACATGCATTGCTTACACAATCCGGTCTTTTTCTAATTATTTTGCACTATGGCAGCCATTTTTAATTGCTGTTGACTATCCTCTAGACCTGTTGGCTTTGCCAATGCTTGGTTCCATAATACAGTTAACTCGTACATATTTGAAGAGGGTTGGAAGCCTCTGTCCTCACAGCAGGATTGTGATGGTCAGTGAGGTGAGGGAGCCGGGACGAGACTATTTGCCGAGTGCTTGTGTGCCAGATGAAAGTGGAAGGGTGTGGCGGAAGGAGTTGGTGAGACGTCACCGGCTCTCTATTCTTTAGCACCCAAATGAGATGTAAATTGCACTTTGGATATTATGATAGGCCCATCATGCGGTCATAGCACTTACATGCAAGATAAAATCAGCTCGCACAGTGAAATGCCAGATTTGTCATATGGCTCGAGGTGATTTCGCTTCGTGCCCACACCCTTCAAAGCTTTTAGTATGGTAATTGTTTGAAGAAATGAACGACACGTTTTTTCAGTTGCGCTATAAAAATGCTTTCCCGACACTATGAAGTCTGTGCCTGGCACGAAGGCGTCAAACATTCCCCACATTGAGGCTTGACTCGCACGTTTGTAGTCTCACGCGTCTCCACTCTGTACCTCTTGTAAATGGCCCGGAACTGCCCCATTCTTGTGAAGAGTCGCCGCGGGCGCGCCGTGCTCCCAGAGCTAATACAGCGGGCGCCCTGTCTCTGTGCGCTAATTGCAGTTTGAGCAGACTTGAGTTAGACGGCCTGAAGCGCGAGACTCACCTGTAATCCTCCGGTGCTTGTTTGTGTGTGCTACTTCTCAGGTCTCCACACAAAAGAAGCCTTGTTTGCCCAAGTAGATAGCCGAATTACTAAAACGGGCCTTGCTTCGTGGGCAGTTTTAGAATTTGACTTTGATGCCAGTCTCTTTAGTTGGCATATTATTGATGCGTTTGTTAGTGCTCAAGGCTCTGGGCCTGCATGTTACTTAATAAAGTGAGTTTCAAGCAACGGGGCCCTTGCTCTTTTTTTACATGAAAACATTTGAAGAAGGGCTTTCTTGGAATGTTTACAATTGATGGGGGCGCTAGTGAGCCCGAAGCAAGATGGCCGCACATTAGTGCAGCTCCGCCGGCCAGACGTGCAATATCCGCCTTTTATCTGTCCATCCAGTGTCCAAACATCTATACTGAGCCTCTGACGATGCCTGGACTCGCTGCCCTGCCCCTGCTGCTGTGAAGTTCCAAGATCTGGCTGGTGTTTGCATGAGAAATCGCACTTGCGGCGGGTGCTGAGAAGGCCGCGCGACGCTGGGCCTCCGGCCGAAACACTGCTGTGGAGCCGTGGGGGTGCTGGCGTGACTGCGCGCGTCCCTCTGAGGTGAGCGTCCTGGGGGGCCCTGCCTGTGGTGTGATCCTGGCGGCGCGGACGCCTAGGACATCTGGCTGCTAGTGAATCCCGACGCTGGTGTTGACCGGCCCCGCGGCGTGGACCGCCGGGCCGGGCTCCCTGGTGCTGGCTGACGGTGGGGCTGCGCAACTAAAGACACTGCTACAGAGTAAACAAGCAAGCCTGACGCTTCACAGACTACTGCTCGACACGAGCGCGGCGCCTGGCTTACCTCGCCGGGAGCTGGGATTTGGACGGCGTCGCGGACGGGCACTCGACTGCTGACTGAGATCTCCAGGGCCCAGGGTGTGTGCTAGACCGCCTGGGGCCGGTTGCTGGCGGTGCGGCGCGCCTGCGGATGCTGCCGCAGCGAGTAAAGGTGTGCCTGCTCCCTTGCATACCAACACCCATCATAAGTGGCTTCCCTCGCCGGGTGCCACGTTCTGCATAAATGCAAAAAACACAGTTGATGGACAGAATGCAGAACAATGTCATACATTCACCCCAGTACAGAGATCTGGGCCTAAATCCATCGTTTTTTGCTCACCATGCCATTCCAGTTTGAACCCAGCCATATGCAAATCAGTCTTGACCCTGTGCCTCATGGGAACAGTCCAGCCCGAACTGCCAAGCCAGGTCCTCCCTGGACTGGAAACAAGCATCCTAGGACCGGTTTCGGGGTTTCACCCTCTTCAGCCAGGATAGCTTGATTCCAGTGGCATGGAGAGCACGGGACCCACGTCTGGGCATACCCGTCCCACTCGGGGTGACAAATGCAAAAACACAGTTGATGGACAGAATGCAGAACAATGTCATACATTCACCCCAGTACAGAGATCTGGGCCTAAATCCATAGTTGTTTTGCTCACCATGCCATTCCAGTTTGAACCCAGCCATATGCAAATCAGTCTTGACCCTGTGCCTCATGGGAACAGTCCAGCCCGAACTGCCAAGCCAGGTCCTCCCTGGACTGGAAACAAGCATCCTAGGACCGGTTTCGGGGTTTCACCCTCTTCAGCCAGGATAGCTTGATTCCAGTGGCATGGAGAGCACGGGACCCACGTCTGGGCATACCCGTCCCACTCGGGGTGACAAATGCAAAAACACAGTTGATGGACAGAATGCAGAACAATGTCATACATTCACCCCAGTGAGCAAAAGAATGATGGATTTAACCCAGATCTCTTGACTGGGGGTGAATGTTTTGATTTGTTCTGCATTCCGTCCATCAATTGTGTGTCTTTTGCTTTCTCGCCCTAAGTGCGCCAGGTATGCCCAGACGTGGGTCCTGGGCTCACTGTGCCACTGGAATCAAGCTATCCTGGCTGAAGAGGGGTGAAACCCCGAAACCGGTCCTAGGATGCTTGTTTCCGGTCCAGGGAGGACCTGGCTTGGCAGTTCAGGCTGGACTGTTCCCTTGAGGCACAGGGTCAAGACTGATTTGCATATGGCCAGGTCTAAACTGGGGTGGCATGGTGAGCAAAAGAATGATGGATTTAACCCAGATCTCTTGACTGGGGGTGAATGTTTTGATTTGTTCTGCATTCCGTCCATCAATTGTGTGTCTTTTACGTTCTGCATAAAGGCGCAGACGGGCGCCAATCTGCTGACGGTGTTTTGCAGGGCCTTGTGACTCCTCGCGTGGGCCTGTACAGCGCGACTACTTAGAGGTGAGGACCCCGGCTCGGAGCGGCATATATGTGAACCAGGGAACAGGGGCTTGCCTATTCAGCCCGTAAGCATAACCTACATGAACTGTGCTGCAACACCTCCCCCCTCTCTAGACAAGGGTCTTGTCCATGGCGCTGCCCCAACTGCACAGAAAAGTCGAGCACTGCTGAAACTGGTGGTGTGCAGGCCCAAAAGGGTGATCAGCCATAGAGACCACTGGCGCAGCTGAGGGCTGTGTATATGCCCGCGTTGGCCTTTCCCCTACTGATATCCCGCGGCCCCTTGCACTAAGGGGTACGGAGCCATTGCGGCTTCAGTAAACTCTCCGACAACAGCACGCAACATTTTGGCACCACAATGGGCAAACCCGAGAAAGGCCTACAACTGCTCTTAACCAGCCCCACTCGTCACAAGTTAATCACTAAATTGTATAGTGCGGCCCGAGATGAGATCCCTTTGGGCACTAACAAAAGCCTCGACCGCTGGAACGACACGATCGATCCCCCACTCACTGTAACAGACTGGGAACATTGCTGCCGACTATCGCAAACCCTCACCTCAAACGGCAACCTACGTATTATTCACTTTAAATATCTGCACCAGGTCTATCACACACCTGCTCGGCTACATAAATATGGAATCAGGGACACGGACTCGTGCAAAAGATGTAGGGCACGAGGGGCGGACTTCATACATCTAGCCTGGGTCTGTCCGCGCATTTACAAGTTCTGGACTGAGATTATAAAACACCTGCAGGAAATGACCACTGTCACTATACAATGCACACCCCATGTCTGTCTGTTGGGCCTGACTCCCCATTTGAAAGGTACAGTGGGTAAATTTGTACAAATTGCATTGTTGATTGCGAAACGAAGAGTGTCAATGCACTGGGGGGATAGGACGTCCCCGCTGCTGGAGCACTGGATCAAAGACCTAGTGCACTGCAAAGAGAACTTGGTAACATACGCTGAAGAACTTCCGGCGACCTCACTGCCCAAGGATATATGGGCGCCACTTATGGACTATCTAAGACAAAAAAAACAGCACGACCCTATGGGTGGCTCTGACTAAATACCGATTCACAACATACCAGCTCAGTGTAAAGCCTAAAACGCTATCTGTGCATGGGGAGGATGGGCGGGAAATATGCACTGCAAGCCATGTGATGTTTGTTTCTGTCACTGTTTGAAAAGCAAATAATAAATTATTTTTTTTACAATTGATGTAAGCGGGCCGCATGCCCTCGTGTGAAGCAGGGGTGACGGCTGCTTCGTAGGAAAGCCCAACCCTTCCGACACCACTCAACCCGTCAAAGGTGGCCCTTTCATTCCAAGAAAAATAAGTATCAGTGAAATTTGGGAGAATCGGGGTCCCTCTTAACATTCTGCGGGGGACCCCATCATTTTGCATGATCCCACTGGTGTGAAGGAACGACCGCCTTGTGAACTTGATGAAATTTTAACCCTGCCCTGCTTGTTCAATACGTTGTGTCCATTTCCATCAGCATATACAACTACAGCTAGTTTGTGAATCCAGAGCTGTCAGACATTGTGAAACAAGTATCAGATGTATGTTACTGAGTCACATCAGTGACACGAGATTAGGTTTGATAAGATTAGGGTTCAGTAATTTTTATTCAGAATATAAACATTAAAATCGTGGGCTACAAACAACATTTTACCAACACGCTGTTATTCATCTCGATGTCCCCCAAATTATTCATACCTGGAGAAGAAGGGTGACATCCACTCAACAATGTGACCTGTTAACAACTAAGGACCTCATTACGATGTCCAACACCGTTGCGGAAAGGAACCGTCAAACCATAGGACGGCGGTTCCGACTGCAGAATTAGGATGCGACCGGAAACATCCATTCTACAATAGCAGTTTGTGCGACGCGCGGAAAAGGCCTGCAGCACAAGCTGCCATTGTAAAATGGATGTTTGTAAACATTGTGGTGCCTGCCACACAGTGCAGGGATGTTGCACCCAGGCCCTTTAGCGGAGGGCCAGGGAAAAAGGGGGCATGGCTAGGGGCCCCCAAAGTCATTTTCTGACCGCCTTTCCATGTCGGAAAAGCCGACATGGAAAGGCTGTCGGAAAATGACATCATAATTCCGACGGCGAACCCGAGGCTGGCTCCGCTGTCATTAAGGGATCATGAGCATTTCCAATGCTCTGATGGGCTCCATCATAATGCGGCAGGCGGACCGCAACAGACGGTCAGTCGGTTGCGGTCCGCCCAACGTCATAATCAGCCCCTTAGTTCTATCACCTTGAAAAGGAAAAAACTCTGCATCTTACAAAAGAGCAACTTCAGTGGAGAGGAGAGCCCAGACATAACAGGAGATTGGACCTTTGATAGTATCTAGCCATACATCCTCCACCCTCTGAGGCTTAGCTCTCGACCCACAATACTTGAAGTTAGAACCCCTCCTCATATGCACACCCCAGTCATTCAGCAGATTGAAACACAACTCTGACCCCACAAGAAGGCTGCTACCAGGCCTGCTTATAAGGACAGAAAGGTTTCCCATTATCAACACTTTTAGCTTTACCAGGAAGTCTCCTGATTTTCTAAGACCCTTCTACTGTAACTCCTGCTTGATAGCTATTAAGGACTTTTTCCTATCTTTTATCTAAGCCATGACTGCAGTCTCTAGAGGGCGATTTTTCCCAGTAGGGACAGAACAGGATGATATACAGGGAGCATTAAAAGGGATCAGCGCAAGTCAAAATAACTACTCAGCAGTTGTGGACCTCCGCTTACCGATCCAATGACACACTCTCACATACTGGTCCCGGACCAGGCTCACACACAGATGACACAGAGCAAGGACCACTTCAGGGTGTATCCCAAATTGGGGGCCTTACTCAAGGAGGGGTGCTTCAGGAAATTTGCCTTTCTGCAAGGTCAACCTGGATTTTCTGCCTTTTGATGGACATTGTTTTTGCTTGTTGTAGAACTCTGCACTTTACCCATGCTAACAAGTGATACAGTGCCTGTGCTCTCCCTTTCAACATGGTAAAATTGGCATAACCCTGACTGGCATGTTTAACTTACTAGTAAATCCCTAGTGCATGGAACAAAGTGTTTTTTCTGTAAATTAAATTTCACTAGTGGACTGCTACACCAACTGTGTCATCCATTACAGTGACAGTGCAAACATAACTGCAGGACTACCATATGTAGCCTGGCTGTTGCAATTTTAAACTGCAAATTCAGCTGCCCAAAACTTTACTTTTAAATATTTATAAGGCACCACTTTATAGGTGTTATTGCCCATAAAGCAGTTTGCATGATATTCTAAAGTAGGACATGTAGGAATTTAATGCTGAACATGTCCTTACAGTGAAAAAAACCAAAAAGCTATTTTCACAGTAACATGGATGGCTGTTCATAGGAAAACCCTGTGTTACATAAGTACATTCAATAAAAATAGTTTTGCTTATGAAACAGCTAGAAAAATAATTAAACAACAATTTTTAATAGGTATTAAAAGTACAATTTAATGGTGAAGTCAGATTTTGATAAATATTAAGTAAAAACGACTTTTAGAAAGTTATCTATTCCCTGCCTAAAGCCTCTGGAGGCTCATTTGCCCCCACACTTCTGAAAGCCAATAATTAACATTTGAATATGTGAGAATGGGTGTGAAGTGCATCCCAAGAGCAAATAATAGGCTGATCTGAATGGGCAGAGATGACTCCTCTGAGCCTGACTGAATATGCTGTGTGAGGCTGTGGGCAAACTTTTGGCATTATAGTGTCAAATCCTTCTTGAATGTGAAATCCGGCTTGGCATGTCTGCTGAAGTTTTACATATAACACTTGGGACGCACTTTTGAAGAGGCCTTCCCTTTCACAGTCATATTTTAGCTGATACCTGGGCAGCTGGGTCCTTCCTTTGACCCCAGCCAGGCAGGCTCCAAACACAGTGAGCCTCATTTTGACATTACAGTGTCAAGTTCGGCTTGAATGCCAAATCCTGCTTAACAAGTCTGCTTGAGGTTTACTTGTAACACTTGCGGCACACTTCAAAGGGTTCAAAGGATGCCAAAATAAATCATGTATATCCACTGACTGGTTGCTGGAAAACCCTGCTTTGTTTTACCAGGCTTCTTTTTATCTCTGGTTTTATTGGAGGTACAGTAACTGCCAGAAACTGGATTTTAGTGTTAGATGTGGGAAGACACTAGGATTATTTGAATGTGGCCGAAGACTTCCGCCATCTTGAAAATACCCAAAGTGGGTAGGGTTGGCCCTAGGACCTTTTAATTCGTTGGTTTGGGCGTGCCCAGGAGTGATATCCACCCACTAGCTCGTGCCAGTCATAAACGTGGCACCTCCAGGTATCCACTTGAGAACACTTGTGATCCTGGGGCAGGTCAGGAGAAGACTGAACCTGCAGTCTGAGACCGGACAAGAGCCAAGAAGATGCAACCTACTCTCTCCCTCTTGTACTCGGGACAAAGAAGTGGACTCCAAGGTTCATGAGGCTGACCTATTTAAGCTACAGGAACACAACAAGCTACAAAAGGCCTTTTCCTGCAGCCATTGCCGATATCAACATTACATGTGCAAAGCAGTGGAGAGGCTGGTGGTGGGCAGAGAGCCACAGCTTAGTAATGTGCTACTGGCAGACTCAAACTCCAGTGCTCTGGTTGGGACTCCATACTCCTCCCGCTCTGTGGATTAAACAGTGGCTCCTCAACTCTGAGAGGGGTATGGATCGGCAGGTGAATGGGGACCAAATAAAGTTCTCACAGTACATGCAGCCATCTCGGGCCCAGGTCAGGGCTCCCCCAATGACATAAGATTAAGCTTCATACAATGCAAAAATTCACAATACTGCTACCTATCTTCTTTGACTTTGCTAAATCTGTTGCTCCGTCTGTTGGATTAGTTTCTTGCTCTCCTTTTTCAGTACAGTGAAGCTAGTTTTTGAAGTATCCTTCTTAAATGTCACTGTTTTAACTGGGATGCTAATTTTTGTTGATCTGCTTTTTTCAGACCTATATGTATTCATTATTGGTTCCTCATATGAGATTGGAGGCGTATGTACCAATTTTTAGTTTTTAGTTGTATGGCACTTGCACCATATCTGACAGTCATATAATCAATACTACTTTGAGGGCGTTTGGGTCTGCCTCCTGCAGCCATTGGCTTCCATTGCTCCTGAACCTTCAGCGATTGGCTGGAGACATTGTCAATCAACTTTTGGATCAGCCCAGAAAAAAAAAATTTTGTGTTCTTCCGCTTTCCGTGAAATATTGTTTAAAATCAGTCAGCAAGTGGTTCAGTAGCAGAGTGAGTTCTGCCAAAAGAATCTGAATAAGGGATGCTACAGAGAAGAAAGCGATCCCTTTTTTCCCGTAGCATCTATTTTTAAGATGTTTTTGCAGGACAAACGAGCATTGGCAAAGCTGCAATGCTTGACTTGTGTACAGTGTGTGTGTGTGTGTGTGTGTGTGTGTATACTCCATCCGCACAACATACAAATGTCTAACCTATTGGCTGTGACAATGCTTGTTCCACAGGTCAATCCTCTGGACTTTGCAGATGTAAGCTGGAACAGCATTATGATGCCCTGTTTTGTCCTTGCAATATTTTTTCCTGTGAAATGAGTGATCCGTGTGCCAGCTTTGACTACTTTGCTACACTAATGTACTGTTAGAGGTCGACTGCAGCAAGTTTCACGAGCCATCATTGCCTTGCAGCATATTGAGCAAAAATGTTCATGTCATGGCACTTTATCATGAGACAGATGCTAATCGGATGAAAACCATTCTCAATAATTTAGCAGCTCGAAATCTGAAATGAAAATGTGTTCAACCAGCTGCCAGGGTGGAATACCGCCCCTCTAGAGAATGATGCTTCAATCTAAAGCACAACACAATTTGTTAAGTAAGGGCCGTGCTATGAATCTAAAAAAACATTTAAAACTCAGGACTGGATTGATGCATGTTACAGAAATTATTTTTTTGAACCACTGCATCTGCAAGGACATCAGCTATTCCCGAAGGGGACACAACTGCGGCACTTCTGCTGGCTAGGTGCCAGGTAATAACACGAGGGCAATCACCTTTCCGCTTTAGACAATGCAAAGTATATTGGGATGGGAGACCAAAAATTGTTCAGGGAGCTCAAAATAAAAATTGTGGTCCAGATTTGCTGAGTACAGCCTTTGAAGAACACATTGCCCGGTTAGTATGAGAAGGGTAGTTTGGTGAGCAATTCACAATAAATGTATTATTTTAAACTTTGTACGGCCAATAACATTGCTGAAGACAGGAACACCATTATCACAATGCAGCTCACCTGCAAGTTGATCTATGCCCCATAAGGTCCCTGAATCCAGTCCTCAACCTTCAGTTGCTTAGCTCATGCTCAACCTTTGACCCCTGAATCCACCTGACTGCCAGCAGACCTTAAGATCCTGCTCTTACTTAGTGATTCTCACTCCCCATTGACCAACAGTTATCCTGAGATGGGGGGGGGGTCATTTTATTTGGGCGAATCTGAGGAAATACAGCATTAGTTCTAAGGGTAATCTTAAGGGGTTTAGCACCTTCAATCAATCCAATTTCCTTTCCAGTGAAATCCTAAACTCCTTCCTTAACTGTCTCCCTTAAATAGATAGGAAAATCTTCTGTAGTGAGATCTGGATAGAGTCTGACAACAGGCTCTAGTGATTGCAGTTTAAACTCCGCATCAGCTGCTTGGGTCTTAATTCCTACACAATCCTGCATAATATATGACACAGTTCAACTTGCAAAGGAGATCGTTCCCTAAACGGTTTACAGGACTCGAATAATAAATTACAAATTGATAGTGTTCTTTGATATCTACTATTTTTACTGGACTAGGGCAGTGATTTGATTCGTATGCTGCTGATTCATGATACCTACAACTTTTACCTCTTTTCCCAAGAGGAGTAGATTAGGGACATCAAAAGTTCTAACTGTCAAATGAGTAGCTCCTGTGTCTATTAGAAAAGATGCGGGATGTCCATTTACCTCTTCTTCAACATATGGTCCACTCTAATGCACTTCTAGGACTGTGCCAAGTACGCACTCCTCTTCCCCTCTCAAGCACCGCCATTGGTCCTGATTTAGGGCAGTTTCAAACATCATGGGGAACTCTGTAATTTTTCACTTGGTGTGGAATATTTCCCTGCATCTGCATTGGATTGTAACTGCTTGGTAACACTCTGGCCTTTGGACCTTTCTGTTCGGCCATAGGGCTTAGGGACTGGTAACATTTTTAATTGCCTGATCAGATTTACCCCTTGGGAATCTATTTCTAATTGTACTGTATTGTATCTACACCCCCCTTCCAATGCTTCACCTTGTGGCATATGTTACATGTGGTAACTTTTTACAAGGCCTTAAGTTAGTCCCTATGGCATTTCCGCTGCCTCTTCCAGGTATATTTCAACCATAGCGTGTGTGAACTCCTTGCATTTGCAATACACAATTTGGATCTAACTCTGTACCTGAACTGGACACTTCAATCCCTTCGTCCCTAAATTCTGAGCTAATTTAGTCTGGGCGATTATAAACCTTTCTTTCAATCCCTTTAGTTTTGCTTCAAGATTCTCACTTCAATACTTAGTTTAGTATAGAATGTCTTCCGCTGATTTGCTCTGCCAACAAATAACTCCTTGCGTAATTTGATTACTAGTTTTTGGTCTCCAGCTATGCACAAAAGAAGCAAGAATTCCTCCTATATTTTCGCCAGTAGGATCATTCATTCCACTATGCTCTCTATACACCTGCATTAATCTCTCAAAAAAATCATTCACTGCTACTTTTTGTTCTTGTGAGGTTCGAAATAGTCTTGGCCAATTAATCTCCTTTTGTGGGACATTAGTCTAGAAATGTCTCATTACTTCCTCCTATTTGGTCTTAACTATAGGTGAAGGGGCATTAGTCCCTTGCACCTGCGGTGGTTGTGTGGGCCAGTCAACGGCTCTCTTGCATCCCGCCCACTAGTCTTTTGGGACCACTACTTCAAGTAACACATCTAAATCTCCCCACAAAACCTTTGATATGGTCACAGTGTGCTCCATCTTGGTATACCATTTATCAGGATTCCCTCTAAGTTTTTGAAGAGTATAAGGAAAGTGCATAAGATCTGAAACGAGACCTTGGAACATGTACATATGCTCCAACCTGAACCTCTCATAGTGGCAACCTTTTTATATTTTCACCTATCTCCGTTTCTTCTCCCTCTTTCTCCTTTAGTTTCGTCTTAACTTTCTCTTTCTTTGACCATAAGTCTCGGAATTTCTCTGTATCACTCCATTCTCTAATATTCCCAATTAACTCCTGTACATGCATTCTCAATCCTCTAACTTTCAACATTCACAGCTCTTTTTTGGTCGCATCCATTCTAGTATTTCTTCGCAGCTTCTTTCGTTGTGTTATATCAACGCCACATTCATTCACCACTTTTTCCATCTTTGTGTATAGCTCTCTTGCCACTTTTGCTGCTTCCTTGCATAAATACAGCATTTCGTTTTCCCCATAATATCCCAGGTAATCTAGTTCCACATTTCCTTTCACTAACTCTTCAAATTCTGCTTTTAGGTGTGCTAAATTAATTCTCTGTGTGGGTTTCCTTTACTGGGATAGGCAATAGATAAATTCCTACTAGTTGATTGTCCCAGATGTTCTCAACTGATTTATATTTCCTCCTTGGTAAGGAACTATAGCCATACTTCCTGCACTTGGGGCTGCATATTTTGGAATACTCAGGACAGGTTGCCTTTGGGTCAAGTTAGAAGAAGTCTCCATTGTAGAAGCTGGTAATATGCTAGGTAAAGGTAAGGTTACGATTGCAACTGGTACAGGGGTCAGAGTCGAGACAGAGGTCTCCACCAAGGATCCCACAGTTACCGTATTCTCTGGCATTACCCGTGAGGCACTCGGTGCTTTCAAAGTAATGGCATTCTACAGGGGTGGTTTAACACTAAGCAATTCTTCTGTCAGGGCGTCTTCTTCCTCACTTTCTATATCTGCTTCTTTCCCAGGTTTTACTTTCACCTTTTTCCTTTTCCAACAAATTGTATAGGTCTAGGTTGCGGCTTTAATTCATACATTTTTCTTCACAAATTCTCTGTTTTTGGAATATGGAAGGTTCCACTCAGAGGAAACTGTAATTCCCCATCTTGAGCTGCCTATTCATGCCATTAGTTAATCTGAATGCACGTTGTAAGAAAACAGGCCTTTTTTGCAGGTGTCCCCACACGTTTTGCCTCCATTTAGACTACTAAATGCTGGTTTTCGACTCTGACAGTGCACTGAAGCCTGCATTCCAGGCCTCAGTGCCAGTGCTCTCTCCCTACAACTGATACATGTGAATTGGCAGCCCCAATCAGCAAGGACTTTAACCCCGTTATAAGTCCCTGGTATATGGTACCAGTGGTACCCAGGGCATGGGAGTTAAAGGGGTCATCAGGGCCTTAAGCACTGTTTGTGCCACCCTGAGTGACCAAAGTAAACAGATGACAGCAGTCCTACCATTGCAGACTGCAGGAGCAGTGCAAACTGTTTGAACTCAATTTTGTCCTCACCATGTGTGGCAGCCAATGCACTATTTTTAATAAATGGCAGTCAGCCCTAGGAATGGCCTCCTGAGCCCAGGAGGCAGGGTACATTTGTTAAAGGTGAGAACATGCAAGTGCAAGCTTATGTGTCTCTATAGTGGCCTTTTCTATTAAAGGCTACTATAAGTGATCAGCGTCCATATGATAACATGGGCTGGCACCCGGGCAAACCAGATGTTGGCTGCTTCATTATGGTACCACTGAAATTTGTCATGTTTGATATCAAACAACCTGCCTCGTCACCCCTGACATGATTCTTGTGTCTAGGTTAACGAGGCATGCACCCAGGTGGCTATCTTGGAGGCTGCCCACCTGGTTTGCCCCAGCCTTTCCTGTGCTCTGGCTGCCAGCCCGCAGCTGTGGCCACCAAGACAGGAATATGACTCCCTGCCAGGAGGTGTGAACTCTTCCAGGAGTTAGAAACAATGGCCTGGACAAGAAGGAGGTCACACCTCCCTCCCTGACAAGATGGCTATTGAAGTGGCACCTCAAGGCGGTGAGCTTCAAAGCATTCACCACCTGTGATATGCATCCAGGCTGCCTCCAAAGGAGGAAACAACCTTCCTCCTGCCCCCAGGCACATTTGCACCCGGGCAGGGAGGAAAATTAGGTATTCGGGAGGTGAACCCTCCAGAAGGCTAGCCACACCTCTAGGGTGGGCTACCTGGTCTGTACAGCTAAGAAAGGTTTCTGCCATTTTTAAATGTGGCAGAATAGAGGGTTCTGGGTAGAAAATGTGACATACACCCCCGGATGTGGTCCTCTCAGGGGCGGATTAATCACTGGGGCTAATAGCCAATTGGCCACTTGTGCCCACACCCCTAAATCTAGGATTTAAGGGACACCCCTGGCACCAGAACCTCAGTTCTGATCTGATTTGAAACAAAGGGCACAGGAGAGACCCAGTCTGCCACAATAGGAGCTGCCCAAACCAAAGTTGCTATGCTTGGCACCTGTGTCAGCCTTTCTAGACCTGCATGTCTGTGACTCGCCCTGGTCCAAAGACCGGTTCCCCCAGATAGAGGGACTCCTTTGAGATCCAAAGGCAACTCTAGATTCCTCTGGACTAGTGGCACTAGTCCCCTGCACACCACAGGTAAAAACAACGTACTGGAGCCAAAGAATCGCTGGCCATCGGACCCTCCGAGTGATCGCCCAAAAGTAGATGGTCCAGTGCATTGTGGGAAATGTAGTCCTGACCTCCAGCAAGTTTCAGGCAGCTACTGGTTTCCCCCTGACCTTCACCCGACGTCAGCAGTGGCTTCGGTGTTGACTTTTTGCACCCATTTCCTCCCCCACACAGTGTAAGCGGTAAAACCAGCTCCTCCGCGGCTCTTGCTTCAGCGCCAAGGACAGTCCTGCACCCGGCTTTTCGAGCCAGGGAAATTGAACTGACTGTCATGGCTTGGTCCTGGGACCTGCATCACCTTTACCCGCCTTGAGTTCCATGCAACTCGACCTGCAAGTGACTGATTGTCACTAGTGCTTTTTACCATTGACCGCTATGATAAAGTTTTGCAGTATTGTCTTGCACTGATTTCATTTTGCTTCTAAAATCCATAACTCCGGTTATTCTTAGCCGATTGACTTCTTTTTGGTGTCTCAGTTCATATAAAAATCTGCTTTGGTTTTATAAGTTGGTGTTGGATTTCTTTTGAGTCATGTCAATTACTTAGCGTCCATGTTGGTACTCTGAAATGCTTAACTCATGTTCCTGTAGTAAAGCCTGACTGCTCTTTGCCACTCTACCAGGACTGAGCAATGAATTTATTATTGTGACTCTAAGGACCATCTTTGGGGTATTGTGAGAGTATTGCATAGTGAAACATAACCAGCATAACTACATAATACTCCACCTTCCTAAACTCGAATGTAACCCTTTCTTTGCTGTCATTTCCCTAGCAGGGGTACCTTCTGGAGGAAACTTCTCTTCCTTACTTAAGTCTTTCTCCTTTCGACAAAGGATTCCCCATTTTAATTTAGATTGCAAGTAATTCTAATTCAAACTTCCAACCTTTCTGCACTGACAGTCTCTGTAACTCGTCCACCAATACCAGCGTGTCTCTGTCAAAGGTCACCCAAAGGTCACAGCGCGGCTTTGCTACTTACTAGCCAATCACAGCATGACAAAGCAATACCACAAGGCTCCAATCACAGCGCGGCACACTAATGACACAACACCTCAATCGCTTCAATGTCTCCCAACTTTATTCCGTTGCCTGCTCCTTCTGCACAATGTAAAAATGTTCTACTTGCTCTCGCACTAAAGTGAGCTCTTGACTAGCGAAAGTCACAGCATGTCCACCCCTTGTATACTCAGGAGCAAAATCATTACCGAGCTCTCCTAATACATTCACACAAGAAAATTAGACTTCTAACTTGGTGTGACTGATAGCGCTTCACAGTACACCTCTCCTGACAAGCAAGATTACCGATTCAAACTCTAACTTGAGGTACTTCTCGTCTAAAATTTGAAAAACATAATCAAAACCACAACAACAATAACTCCAATAAGACCAACAATCAAAGCCATTTGTTATTCATGCTCGATTATTTCCCATTTTGTAAACAGATAGGGGCTGTGCCTATACCAACACCCAAACTAGGCAACAGTAAACTTTATCAAAAAAACTGTTTGGGTGTGTGAATTCGAAACACTAATGCATAAATGGAAACCACTTTGTCAACTACAGTGGTTTGGTGATTTATTATACCATCAATATTCAAAAAATTCTTTTAGAAAATCAATATTCAACATATAAACTTCTATCACATGGAGAAGAACATACAATACTGATTACATTTAGAAAAACAATACTAACAGTGAAACATTAAACATTAGTACATAAAGCCATAATTAGATGACAATACATGGCAACATGAAAGTGACCAGTCCTTCATTTATAAAAACACATGGCGGCAATACTTTGCATTTTATAAACATCTAACGCCTGCCAATACAAGCTAGTCAGGATACTACACTGGCAACAGGCAGATTGCCTTGTTTGCTGAATATGCCACGTTCGCACAATTTAATATAAATTCCAACTAGCAAGAGCGTTAGATGTTTATAAAATGCAAAAGTATTGCCGCCATGTGTTTTTTATAAATGAAGGACTGGTCACTTTTTCATGTTAATGAAACCATATGAATGAGATGCACACCTAGTAATCCAATTTTCAAACCAAAGTTCCACCATTCAAATATTTTAACGTTTTAACGGCGTGCAAAACTTGCTCCGCGCTTCGTCTCGTTGCGCTGCAACCTTACAAATCCACGAAGGAACCAACGTTGATTCCACCAAGCTGCACAGCCAAACATCATTTGAATCCAATGAATCAAGTTCATATGTATTGTTTCATTTTCCTCATAATTTCACCTTTACTTTTCATCCATTTATCTTCTCTATTCTTTCAATTCATTTTATTCAATATCTGTTTTACGTCGATATTCAAAAAGGCGCAGGAGTACACACTGAGTTCCACATGCCATGATTTTATTCCAACAACCCAATGCATTTCGGGAACAGTTTCCTTTCATCAGGGGTATCTGAAAGTTCAAACGCATATATGATTTTAACCATCTTTGACTATATCATGAAATGTTTCAATTAAATATAAAACAATATTCGTTAATTCTATGCATGATTAATTATTATGTAAACAATCTTGTGAGCTACGAGACTGTCTCCCCCATACCCAAAAAGTTATCACCAGCTTATTGCATTTTGTTCATTCCACTCCATCGTTATTTACACATGTTTCATACTAGCATATTAATTCTAAGTGCAACCACCCCGTTTTCTTTAAATATAATGTAGATAGTTACGATTTCTCATCGAACATAAACGTTCATATCAACTTCTGTACGCTTACCATAACATGCTCGTTACTCCAAATTTCTTAAAGCCATAGTTTAAGGATTTTCATATCCATTGAATTTGCATATCAAATGCTGTCATTACATCCTCCTGTATCCGAGCGTACCAAGATACTTGTAACACGCTTATGCATTTAAGTGAAATAAATCTTTCCTTCATGTTTCCACCCTTATTAACTATCCCCCCATAATTGGTTACACATGAGTGTGCCTGAATTCTAAACTAGACATAAGCAACGGACTATGTCGACTACGTTCTTCCCGTTGTATTTGGCAATACTACTACGTATCCCAGCATGCAATATAACCCATCGTTGTATACATAATGTTTCTCGTGGAGTTCTCACTATTTTACTCACAAAATCATTTCATAAAACGCTCAATACTTGTCAAACTATGCATTTTTGTGCCTTCCTTAAGATGCATGTCCATGATCTTACAGTTGTGAAACCCGGCTCCTGTGCCCTTCATCATCTATCATATATTCATTAGTCCTGTTCTTTGTTCATCATTATGTTTCATTGAGTTTTTTTTCTTTCCTTTATAATCATGGGTGCAATCTCATGTGAGACGAAAAATTCATGCTAATGAAACAATATGAATGAGATGCACACCTAGTAATCCAATTTTCAAACCAAAGTTCCACCATTCAAATATTTTAACATTTTAACGGCGTGCAAAACTTGCTCCGCGCTTCGTCTCGTTGTGCTGCAACCATACAAATCCACGAAGGAACCAACGTTGATTCCACCAAGCTGCACAGCCAAACATCATTTGAATCCATGGAATAAAATCATGGCATGTGGAACTCAGTGTGTACTCCTGCGCCTTTTTGAATATCGACGTAAAACAGATATTGAATAAAATGAATTGAAAGAATAGAGAAGATAAATGGATGAAAAGTAAAGGTGAAATTATGAGGAAAATGAAACAATACATATGAACTTGATTCATTGGATTCAAATGATGTTTGGCTGTGCATCTTGGTGGAATCAACGTTGGTTCCTTCGTGGATTCACTTTTTCATGTTGTCATGTATTGTCATCTAATTATGGCTTTATGTACTAATGTTTAATGTTTCACTGTTAGTATTGTTTTTCTAAATGTAATCAGTATTGTATGTTCTTCTCCATGTGATAGAAGTTTATAAGTTGAATATTGATTTTCTAAAAGAATTTTTTGAATATTGATGGTGTAATAAATCACCAAACCACCGTAGTTGACAAAGTGGTTTCCATTTATGCACCATGAAGGTACTGTACCCGGTTCTAAAGCCAATCAATATCGACACATAGGTCAGTTCCAGTTGGAACCGTCCTCTGCTACCAAGAACTGCCGGCGTGTGGAACCCTTATAAGATTCCTAACTAAAGCCATACAAATTCAGCGCTGCAGTTTTAAACCTCCGAGCGGTGTAGTTCCTGTAGCTCGGACTTTGGTGCTCCCCGATTGGAACTGTCACTTTAGAATTGAATCAGACCCACATTACGCTTCTAAAACATTTTCATGAAAATGACAGACAATATATCTTTTTGAATGCTTTATGTAAGTATTTATTTCAAAATACAAAATATGCCATCAGTAAATTAGCAGCATAGCATATAAATCATAAGTAAAAGAACTCGGTACTTTTCAGTATGGAATCCGGCATAGATTCGCCTTCTAAGAATGGGAGTACTGGTCTCTGCTCATGGGAGGAATGGACATGCTTTTATAGGACTTCATACATTCGGTGGGAACACATGATTCATAATGTTTAAACAAATAGGAAACAGTCTAAAAGAAATATTTCTACATAGACAATATTCAGTGATTTTTCCACCACCAAAACATTGTGGTTCGATCATTCTCACAGTCTTGGTTATACAGTCTGATACAATCAGCGGCGTAGCTAGACCTTTGGCTGCCCGTTGCGGTCCCTGCTTTTGCTGCCCAGCGGCGGCTGCATGTAAGGGGTGATATAGGGGGTGCTGTAAATTCCTGCGTTTGCCACCCGCCCACAGGTAAGAGCGGGGGAAGGGGAGGCCGCCGCCGCCTCCAAAACGTGTGCTGCCCGGGGCGGATACCCCGGCTCCCCTCTTGCTACGCCACTGGATACAATGTTCAATGAGCTAGGATGTGGAAGATTTGTCCTTGCCTTAGTACATTCAGGAAGCGTTTTCTGAGAACTTATTCTGCTGACTTGGGGGAAACTATGAATGTTTATTTTAAAAGCGGAATCAACAATAATATCACGTGACATAGGCTGACGTCTTAAGATGAAAGATGGTGAAAACACAGTTCATTGTTACCAATCGCCCAAATATAGTGCATTATTTTATGAACAGAAAATTAACGCCCACACAAGCACACCTGTACGTGTCTGCCCTCTGGGGAAGCCCATATCCTCTATGCTGACTTTTTAGCCCATCGCAACCGGTTTGCAGTCATCATTTTCACTTATTGCTTCAGTACATTACTGTACCTGATTTTACCACAGTGTGGACCAGTATGTTAAAGATGTAAGAGTTTTTAAAGAGTTTAACCTTCTTTATCCACATCCCCTGTCGATGCTGAGAGAGTATTTTTGCAGGTTTCACTTTTAAATGTAAAATAGGCTCTAAGCTACAGCCTGGAGTTCTTTGACAGATTAACAGCGCCACGTGAAGTACAAAATTGTCTTGTGCTTTTCATGTCATTATGGGCTTGCTGCATTTGCCTCATAATCCAATTTATGCTGTATAATTTGCAGATTACAAAAAACGAAGTTTCTCACTCAAACATATAAAAAAGTTACTAAACATCAGTGAAGGCAGGTGACCTTTAAATGTGGTAGGGCATAATCTTTGACTCATTCCAGTGAACGTGCCTGACGTCTTGGTGGGTTTCAGTGGGGGACTCACTCACTCAGTCCCACTCTGACTCACTCAGCCTCACTTGGTCTCATTCCTGCTCTAATTCACTCAGTCTCATTCATTCTCAGTCAGTCAGACTCAATCTCACTCATTCTCACCCCATTCAGTCTTACTCAGTCCCATTCATTCTCCCTCAATCAATCTCACTCTAATTCACTTATCACTCAGTCTAACTCTGACTCCCCTAGTCTAACTGAGTCTCACTCATTTCCATTTAGTGCCACTCATTCTGACTCACTCAGTCTCACTTGGTCTCACGCATGCTCAATCAATCAGGCTCAATCTTACTCATCCTCACTCAACCCCAATCATTCTCGCTCAAAATGTTCTCGCTCTGTCTCACTGATAACTCAATCTGACTCTGACTCCACTTAGTCCCACTCATTCTGACTCAAGCTCACTCAGTCTCACACTTTTTCTGACTCACTCAGACTGTGATTTACTAAGATTCACTCATTAGCTCAGTCTCACTCACTCAGTAAGTCTCACTTAGCCCCACTCATTTTCACTCATTCTCCATCAATCTCACTCTGATTCAATCAGTCTCACTGACTCAGTCTCAATCACTCTCCCTCATTCCTACTCAGCCCTATTCATTTAGACTCATTCAGAGTGAGAACCAGTGAGACTGATTTTGTCAGTGTCACTCATTCTGTCTCACTTAGACTGTGACACTCATTGCACTCAGTCATTCTCCCTCACTATGATTCATTCTCGCTCATATTTGATAAAGTCTTCTAGCCACAGATTCTGCACCTTAGAATTATCCCCAGGCGTCAGACTGGATCTGGAACTTTTTCGCGAGCAGTACACCTGCGCACCAGCAATGGGCGTTGTTCAGCTTCACATGGCGTCGTCTGTGCCGAACGTGAAGTGCGCAGTGCCTATATAGGCGCTGCCCTGGCTCACTGACATCAGTTCTTTTCTTTCCACGTCAGTCTGCACAGATCGTGAGAGAGCTGAACACTGTCATTTTCTAACAGCTCTTTTTTCAACGTTTTGTCAAAGCTTTTTGAGACTTGTGTCCTGGTGTGGCAGCGATGTCTACGAGGAAGTCCGGATTCAAGCCCTGCGGTGCCTGTAACTGACGAATGTCTGATGGACCCGCACCTTCTCTGCCTCTGGTGTCTTCAGCGCAACCACGACGCCTAGACCTGCATCAGTTGGCGCACCATGCACTCCAAGGCCTTGAGGGTGCGATCCCTCATGCTCCTTGCCGCTCAATGTGCTACCCTGCTAAAGTCTCAATCCTGCTCAAGAGGAAGATTCCAGTATCGATCACAGACCCATTGATCTTCGTCACAGTCGAAGATCTCCCACTCTGGTAAGTCCTACAAGAAGAAGAGTTAGTGCCACTGGACTCAGAAGAATGCCAGCCCCTAGACCCATATATAGACAGGTGTGAGGAATTGGCGAGTGTCAGGGGACTGGCTTGGTCTCTCCTCTAACTGTGGCTACAGAGGAGGGAGCCTCTTTTGCTATGGTAGTGAGGAGAGTGGCTGAGGTCCTGCACCTTAGCCTGCCCTCAGTGCAGTCAAGACTAACATCTTGATAGGTACTTTAGCCGGGAGTTACCCCCTCAGAACCGCTTCTTCCATTTATTGAAGTCCTTACTGATGTCCTGCTTGGGGCATGGTCCAAGCCCTACACAGGGGCTCTTTTGAACAGGACAATTGCCTTCCGCCATCGCCCTGTCCCAGGGGACCCCAGTTTCCTCACGCAACACCCTTCACCGGAGAGCGTGCTGGTCCAGGCTCCACTTCTTGTGTAAACCCTGGTGCATTTCTTACCACCCCACCGGATAGGGAGTCCAAGAGGCTGGACAACTTAGGCAAGAAAATGTTTTCTTCCATCAGCCTGGCACTGTGTTCTGTGAACACCACATGCCTTTTGGGCCGTTACTCCCATTCACATTGGGATTTGGTTGCGCAGGTGCTGCCCATGTTCCCGGAGGAGGCCCGGGCCATACTCTCCCAAGCTACGGCAGACTGGAGTGACACAGCTAAGTTCACGATCTGATGTGACTGGACACGACCGGCTCGCTAGGCTAAGCGTTTTCTTCCGTTGCCTTTCAGCACCACGCCTGGCTGAGAACGAGTGGCCTTTTCAGGGTATGTCCAAACTTCACTTATGGGCATGCCCTTTAATGGCTCTGCCCTTTAATGGCTCCTGTCTCTTCGGAGACAAGTTGGACTCAGTGCTAGAGCGTTTCAAGGCTAGAATAGCTGCGGCCAGGTCCTTGGGCCTTTCCATGACCCCCCCGCCAACCCCAGTCCACCTTTCGCTCGTCTTTACCCACCCAGCAACCACAGCACGCAAGCTCCCCAGCCTCTGCATGGCCGAGGATGTGGTACAACCAGGCCCTGTTGATCAGACAGCCAGAGGTCGGGCCAGTACATCCCCCAGCAGCTGCAGCCTCCAAACCTCTTTAGTTAGCCCTCCAACTATCATGGGCAACCAGAGGGAGGCTGGGATACCCCATCATCTGAACCACTGGAAGTCGATAGCATCAGACCACTAGGTTCTCCAGATTGTCTGAAGGGGCTACTCCCTCCCCTTCATGACTGTCACTCCACCCATGCCACCCATTTGCGACAGGCTGATGGAGGACCACCTCTTCTTACTCCGTCAGGAAGTGGCGGCTCTCTTGGCCAAGAGAGCCATAGAGAAGGGTGCCAGAGCCATAGAGAGGGTGCCGATGCTAGAAGTAGGTCGTGGTTGTTATTCCCGCTACTTCCTGGTGCCCAAGAAGGACGGAGGCCTTTGTCCTATCCTAGACCTGCGCCCTCTCAATTTCTTCCTGAAAAAGTAAACATTCAAAATCCTCATTCTGGCTCAAGTTCTGTCTGCCCTCGACCCAGGAAACTGGTTGGTAGCATTGGACTTGCAGGACGCATACTTCCACATTCCTGTCCTGTCTGCCCACATACGTAACCTGTGGTTTACAGTGGGTCACGACCACTTTCAATTCGCTGTGCTCCCTTTTGGCCTTACCAACACCCCATGAGTGTTTACCAAGGTGATGGTCATGGTTGCAGCTCATCTGCGGGGACCAGGGGTACCAGTTTTCCCCTATCTCGACTACTGGCTGTTGAAGGCGGGCTCGCCCCTGGCAGTCATCGCCCACCTCCAGACTACAGTGGACCTCCTGCATTCGCTGGGGTTCACTGTCAACGTGCCTAAGTCACATCTGACCCCCCTCTCAGAAGCTCCCTTTCATCGCAGCTGTTCTAAACACGTTGCAGTTTCGGGCTTATCCTCATGAACGGTGAGTCCAGGGTATTCAGGCAATAAAACAGATGTTTCAGCCTCTATCCTGGGTTTCGGTGAGACTGACTCTGAGGCTGCTGGACCTCATGGCCTCCTGCATCCTGCTTGTGACACATGCCCGCTAGCATATGCAGGCTCTGCGGTGGGACCTGATGTTCCAGTGGGCGCAGCATCAGGGGAACCTCTCTGACATGGTCCAGATCTCAGAGGGAACTGCAGAAGATCTGCAATGGTGTTTAACAAACTACGATTGGCTAAACAGCAGACTCCTCTCCTTTCCCCAACCAGATCTGACAGTAGTGGCAGATGCATCACTCCTGGGATGGGGCAGCCATCTGGGAGAGGTGGAGATCAGAAGCCTCTGCTCTCCGGCTGAATCCGGACTCCACATCAACCTACTGGAATTTCGAGTGATCCTGCTGGCATTGAAAGCCTTTCTACCCTCCATCAAGGGAAGGATAGTGCAGGTGTTCAAGGACAACACCATCCCCATGTGGTCCTGCAAAACAAACAGGGCAGGGTGAGGTCGTGAGCCATTTGCCAAGAGGCCCTGCGCCTCTAGACATTGCTGGAACATCAGGGCATATCCCTGGCGGTTCCACACCTGGTGGCATCTCTGAACGCCAGGGCGGACTAACTCAGCCGAAGATGCCTGGTAGATTCCGAATGGCGTCTCCATCTGGAGGTGCTGCAAGGTCTTTTTCAGCAGTGGGGAGAGCTTTGGTTAGATCTGTTCGCCATTGCTGAAAATGAGCAATGTCAGCAGTTTTGGGTGCTGGAGTTTCCAAGGTGGCTCTCGCTCTGAGACGCTTTTTATCTTGAGTGGAGCTCTGGACTCCCGTATGCCTTTCTGCCCATACCACTCTTGCCCAGAGCTCTCAAGAAGATCAGGAATGACTGGGCCCAAGTCATCCTTGTGGCTCCAGACTGGGCTTGGAGAGTTTGGTATCCCAAGCGGTTGAGCATGGCCTTCGGTCCTCCGATAAAGCTGCCCCTTACGGAGGATCTTCTGTCGCAGCAGCAGGGGAGGGTTATCCATCCGAACCTGGCAACGCTCCGCCTTCATGCATGGAGCTTGAGCGGCAACAGTTGACAGCTTTCAACCTTCTGGTCAAAGTCTGCCATATTATCTTGGCAGCCAGGCGTCCCTGCACCAAGACAGTATGCGCCTGCAGTTGTGGCAACTTTGTGGTATGGTGTGCAGAAAAACAGGTTGGCCTCCTGCCCGGCTTTCTTAGGTCATTCTGTTTATTCTTTCTCTTGCCCAGCAGGGCTCTGCTTTGGGCACCTTAAAGGGCTATCTTTCTGCCATCTCAGCATTTCTGCGGTTGCCTGATCCGCCATCCCTGTTCAAATTTCCTTTTGTGCATAGGTTTTTGAAAGGTCTTCAACACGTGTGCCCACCTTCACCCTTCATCATGGTTCAGTGGGACCTCAAATTAGTACTCACCTTTCTGATGTGCGCTTCTTTCGAGCCACTGCATAACTGTCCTCTCAAGCTCTATACACTCAAGACTTCCTTCCTAGTGGTCATAACATCCGCCCGGAATGTCAGCAAACACCAGGTTTGGCCGTCGAAGCCTCCCTACCTCAACATCTTTCCGGACAAGCTGGTCATTCACACCAGAGCTTCCTTCCTTCCGGACGTGGTCACTCCCCTTCATGTAGGCCAATCCATCACCCTGCCTACCTTTTACGCTCCTCCACATCCCTCTAAGGAAGAGCAGCGACTCCACTGACTGGACCCAAAAAGTGTGTTTTTCTACCTTGACTGCACAAAAGAGTTCCGAGTGGATGATCAACTCTTCGTGGGATATGTCAGAGCAAAGAAGGGGAAGGCCTTGCAGAAATGGACCATCTCCCGATGGATCATGCTCTGCATTAAAATCTGCTACCCGTTAGCCAAGAAGCAACCCCCAGAGAGTTTGCGTGCTCATTCCACCAGAGCAAAGGCTGCAACCACTGCGTTAGCATGCGGAGTCCCGGTCCTGGATATCTGCCAGGCAGCAATGTGGACTTCTCTGCACACTTTCACCTAGCACTACTGCCTGGACAATCAGGTCCGTCAGGAGGGGCACTTTGCCCATTTGGTCCAGTAGGACTTTTTGGTATGAAATTGTTTTGCAGACCCATCCCCTGAGAGTTACTTGGGTCTCTAGGGTCTCTATTCTAAGGTATGGAATCTGTGCATAGATGTCTCCATCAGATGAGCAAGTTACTTCCCTTCGGTAATGCCTTATCTGGTAGAGTCTCTCTCTAGCCGCAGATTCCTTACCATCATGCTCATCCTTCCCTCGTTGCGAGCGGATTTCTAGGGTCAGGGTTTTTCCCTTTCAGGGACCCAGTTTTCCACTTCAGTGGTCAGTGTTCTGCGTGGCTCCGCGCTCCTGACATGTAAAGTCGCAAAAAGAAACTGATGTCAGAGCACGTGGTGGTGCCTTTATAGGCACAGTGTATGTCACTTACGGCGTGGACAATGCCAACAACGCCATGCATAGCCCAATGATGCCACCTGCTGGTGCACGGGGATACTTCTCCCGTAAAATGTCCGGATCCAGTCTGACGCCTGGAGATAATTCTATGGTAAGGAATCTGCAGCTAGATAGTGTCTCTATCAGAAAAGGCGTTACAGAAGGTAACTTGCACTTCTCAATCACTGACTCCCTCCACTGATTCTCTCTCACTTTCACTCACACACCACAGACATGCTTCTCCATACACATGCACTCTCTCTCTCACAGATTCACTTTTACCCACAGAAACAAATTCTTACCCAGATGCACAGCACACAACATTTAAAAGTGATATATTTTTACTTATCTTGCTTCAGATCCCGATTGGACTCTTGTTTCTTTCTTTCGGCGCTGGGGCATAAAACTGAAACCTCAAACCTACACAGTCGCAGGGACCAGGTTTCAGTTTCTACTTTTCCACCCCACCCTTTCCCAATTCTGTGACAAGTTGGGAAAGGGTGGAGTGACGGGCTGATTGGCGTGTAGCCACGGACACTGCAGGGCTTAGGCCTGCAGTGCCCTTTGCTCCCTTTAGCTGTGATGCTTAACACGTCCTAAATGGTGGAGGCACAGTGTCGGCAGCGGCGTGTTGGCAGCGGCGTGTTGGCAGCGGCGTGTCGGCAGCGGCGTGTCGGCAGCGGTGTGTTAGCAGCTGCGTCAGCAGCGATGTGTCGGCAGCAATGTGTCGGCAGCGGCGTGTCGGCAGCGGCGTGTCGGCAGCGGCGTGTCGGCAGCGGCGTGTCGGCAGCGGCGTGTCGGCAGCGGCGTGTCGGCAGCGGCGTGTCAGCAGCAATGTGTCAGCAGCGGTGTGTTAGCAGTGGCGTCAGCAGTGATACAGCGATGTCAGCAGCGGGCGCAGTCAGCAGCGGAGTGTCAGCAGATATATAAACTGCTAAATAAAATAGCCTTCTGATTTTGATTATGCTTTGCTCAATGAGATCTCCAATTATGAATGTCAAATCCAGGATGCCATTTCACATGTATAAATTCCATAGGCATGCCTCAAGTCAAAGCTTCTTGGTTCACACCCATTTAATGACCTCACCACAATTGACCAAGCACTGTTGCAAACCTTAGAAGCAGACGCTTCTCTTTGAAGGAAAATCGATTTCAATCTATTATCATAGATGCAAATGTGGGCCAACACCTAAGGGGAGAATCAGAACAAATATGGTGGGAATTTAATTTCCCATTAAATTGCATTAGAGCGGAGATTGCTTTATGAGGAAGAAAGTTAAAATAATGTTTTGGTTGAACGAAAACCATCTCTTTTCCCCCCCAGAAGTATATAAGTATGGTCATATACGCGTTTACAAGCCACTGAGACTTGTGGGGCCACGCTCACCATCAGGAAGAACTTATTGGGTGCATCTTCCGCCGGGCAGGCAGCGCTCGTACTACCCAACCGGAAGGACAAGTGCCAGAGCAGGGGTATTACAGTGCAGAAAACAGCGCATGCCACCGGAATGTCAACAGCACCTAAGAGCTTGCAAATAGAAAGAAAAAAACAATACCGGTTGCAAAACACCTTCTGGTACAGCTTGTTGGTGCTCTTTAATGGTGCGTTATAAAAGGCAGATAGAAAAGAAAAACACAATTTTGTTTTGCCTCAACATACAACATCCACCGAATTAATCCACAGAGATGTACTTTAGATTAGTGGCATGTCTTTCATCCGGGTTTGAGAACACGACTCTTAGCCCATGCTGCACCACCATTATTCGAACTGACCGTGACGATGTATTTTGAATGGTATCCGTGGGGCGTGGGCATCGAAAGGGACTGGAATGACAAAGTCCCCTAACACCACGGACTCAACCAAGTGTTCCTCTGGGGTAGGCTTCCAGACCGTATTTCGATGCTGCTGGTGCCGGGCAGCAAAACAGTTTTGCGTAATTCACATTTTACATTGTGTTATTAATAGCGCCTTCTGCCCTTGACGAAGCGTAGAAACACTTAATGACCCATCCTCTCCCAGCCAATAACATCAAGGGCTTCTAGGCACGGAGTCTGAGCACAGGCAGCGCTCTCAACAGCAAGAGAAAACAAGCATTGATCTCTTGTCTTTATGGGGCCATGTGTTTCTAATTAGAAACACATGGCCCCATAAAGATAAGAAAGTGCTTTGCGACAGCAGCAAAGCAGGCGACCCAGTCCTGGATCGGAGGCGAAAGGGCGGCCAACAAAAACCCTCATTTCCAATGGCAGGCCACCGCTTAGCATAAACGGTGACGCCAGCCAATGAAAATGAGGGGCGGGGCTTCAAGCCCCTTCTCAAATCTACTCTCCTACAAAATCTCTCGCCCAGCGAGCAGCGCTTTGCGCTGCAACGCCAGACGAGACCTAAAAAGTACCTGTGGGAGGTTGAGACAAAGAAAGGAAAGAAAGCAGCAAATAGGAGCAAGGCAACTGAGACTGACACAAAAGTCATCCAATCTTGAGCAAGAATTGGCTCTGTGAAGTATGGTATACAATGATGTATTCTAACACACAGCTAGAAATTTCTTTGGCGAGACCTCAATAATGACCTTTACTCTCGTAGCAGAGGCTCCTGTGATAGCACAGAGATCACCACTGGGCCGCTGGTGATATTTAGATATGGCGTGCAGGAATCTGGCCATGGTGACAAAGGTAATGACCCCTGCCATTCTAATGGATGATGGTTTAACCACCATTTCGTAGCTCAGTCCCTTAGAGTTCAAAATAATCTCACTAAGTTACATCTCTTTTAAGGTTTGGTGGTTTGATTGTTAGTGCAGGTTTTATTCTCGTTGACAATAGGTGCATCCTTGGCACAATGATGTGAACATGGAGTAAAGCTGAAACTGAAGTAAAATGTTGAGACATATGGAAACAAGACACCTTTTAGGTCTGGCGTTAGTCAAGACCTTTTGATGTTACTAAAATATGTATAATATACTTACATATAAGGGCTTTCATCTAATCCATTGGTCTGTTATTGCGTCATTCACATTTTGCTTCTGTCCTCTACAGCATATAGCATGGGGCAGCCTACTTAAGCCACTGGTTAACTTCACTTTGAGTGACTCTATTTTGTTGTCTCACAAGGAGCATTTCTGCACATAAGCTAGTTCCCTTCAGTGCCACTGTTTTTATTTTATAATTACTTTAGCGTTGCCTTAGTGCTTAGAGCGTGATGTGATAGCAGGACCATTCTGATGCACATTCCATCTTTATCAGATTTCATCTCCCTCCATTGCTGTTGTAAATTCGTTTTGGAGTGTTTTGCTTTTATTAATGTTGTTTTTTCACAGCATATCAGATTATATCCATTTGAAACTGTTTGTATTAGGTTTTTACTTTCTTGCTTTCTCTCCTTTCTTTCCTTACTTATTTCTTTCCTTATTTTTCATTTTCTTTCTTTCCTTCTTTCCTTCCTGCTTTCTTTCATCCCTTTTTCTTCTCTCTTCTTCTCTTTCCTTCTTTCTTCCTGTTTCCTTCTTTCTTTTTCTTACTTTCTGTTTATTCCTTTATTCCTTTCTTTCCTTCTTTTTTCCCTTCTTTTTTCCTTCTTTCTCTTGCCTTTCATTCTTGCCTTTTTTCATTCCTTTCTTTCGCCTTATTGCTTTATTTCCTTCTTTTTCTTTTTTTTCTTTTTCTCTTCCTTCTTTCTTTCCTTCTCTCTTTCTTTCCTTCTTGTTTCTCTTCTTTCTTTCATTTTCAGACAGATTAGCATCACCATTAATTTCAAATATAAAAACAGAATAAAACGTTGGCTAGAATAAAACCATCAGACCTAGGCAACAAGTGATAAGCAGGGTGCTTATGCCATAACATGTTAGAAGCATCATCGGGATCCCTCTCCCCGTCATAACAGTAAAGCATAGAACATCACCACATGAAGTTATACTTTAAAGTGCATAGTGCACAGAGGAATGTCCTGCTGTCCTGCTGATGGACTGCTCTGCTATCTTAAGGAAGACTTGCTGCCAGGCTACCCAGAGTGACTCCAAGGGTCAGTTGGCTGACCTTCTTTGTGCGCTACAGGGACACAACAAGCTTCAGAGGTCTCTCTGCTACTGCCCAGCTGCAACTGGTTCAGCCTGGACCTGACTGAACCCTGCAGCTTGCCTCTGCTGAAGTAATTCCTGATCCCCAAGGAGTGCCCCCCTAGGTCCTGGAACCTTGGTTGGCATCAGTGGGAGCTCCACCAAGAAGAAAATGTGAAAATCCTGATGTTTGTGCTTCTTTCGACTATGAACAGGCCAGTTTGCGTTGAAACTTGCCACCCGCGACTTCCAGCACGAAGCTCCTGTGACACTTGCTGTTCGCGAAGACGACTGTCCACACCGACTGGCAACGCAAGATCTGCACTTTGCACTACAGCAACAACAGCCCACGGCGACTGCCAGCGCGAAGCTCCAACAATAACCGTATATTTGCATTACAGCAATGTCCATCCACGACACTCGACCTGCCCGAAGGACTCCTCCTCATGGCCTCCTCCAAAGAAAATGCAACTCTTCGCACTTGACCTGAGAAGGTAATTCTTCAGCTGAACTAACCTTGCCCCTGTATCCGACCAGCGCTCTATCGCGGTTGGCCTGAACGTGTGACTTTCCCCTGGTATCCCACTACCAGATGACCACGAGTGGCGCTTTGGGATTTACGCGTAATTTTTCCTTAAAAATGTAAAACTGAATATCTCCGGTTCCACTGATTATATTTTTGTTGTTGTGGTATAATTTTATGTATTACATTTTACTCTATTGTTCTAAATTGGTTTAGATTTTTTTCGCGTGTTTTGTACGCTTTATTGCAGTTTGTGAGCTGCATAAATAGTTTATACATTACCTTGAAGTTAAGCCTGACTGCTTTTGTGCCAAGCTATCAGAGGGTTAAGCATAGGTTAATTTAGGGCTAGATTTACGAAGCACTTTTGCGGTTCGTAAACGACCCTATTCTGTGAATTGGACCATTTCTGACAGCAAAAATGCTTTTTGTGTTGTACAAAACCCAATTTGCGATTCATAATTTGTTACTGAATCGCAATTTGGGTTTTGCAATTCAGTATTTGGAAGGGGCGTGTTGAGGGCATCCCTGCCGAATTCCGAATTGGAATGGTATGTACAAATGTTTTGCGACCGAAATGCGGTCGCAAAACATTCGCAATTTACTACCAAGGGACTCCTTCCCCTTTGAGAATGGTTGAAAAAATATTTTTGAGATCTGGTAGTGGTCCAAGGGACCACAGCCTACTCTTAAAAAATGAAAGTTCAAAGTTAAATTTTTTTAATGTAAACATATCTCGTTTTCCTTTAAGGAAAATGGGCAGCGTTTAAAAAACAAAATGATTGCTTTATTTCAAAGCAATCACAGACATTGGGGCCTGTCTGTGATGGCAGCGAATTGTAGTGGGTTACAAAAGCCTCTTACACCTCTGTAGTGTGGGTGGTCATAGGCTATGAAGCAGTGTATCTTTGTCCCAGGTCAATGTGTACTTATTGGGACCTATGTATGCAGAGTACTGTACTACTGTAATGTACTACCTAATTTTAAGTGCCTTTGGTGGTGCTCTTGCTTTCCAGTTGGACAGTATGGTCAAATAATCAAGACATTTGTGTCCATTTCGATCTATTTAAAAACAAACAATCTTAATTTACAGATAGGAAATGTAGGACAGCTAGAAGATGAGCAAAGAAACAAACCAAAAGGCCCTAGCACCATTTGGAGTCAAAATATGACCACAAGCAGCATTTAGGGCAAAACTGTTCCTGGGTTGCTTGTATTCCAGTTCAGGGAGGGCCTGGCCTGGCAGTTCGGGCTGGACTGTTTCCATTGGAGCAGGGTCAAGGCTGATTTTCATATGGCTGGTTCCAGACTGAGGTGGCATGGTGTTCAAAATAACGAAGGACTGGAATGTGGCCCAGAGTAATTACTAGTGGCCGAGATTAATTCAAGCATTCCATCCATCACTTTTTGTATCCCAAGCAGCATCTATACAGTGAAATGGTATAAGTCAAATAACACAGGCTTCTGTGAATAATGTTATCCTATAGGGTACATTGCTGCGTTTGCGGTTATCTTCTTCAAATATAATTGCCTTAGTTCTGTGTCCATTGCTTTGTTTACAGCTCTCTACAATAAAACTCAACATGTTGGACAGACAGTTACCATGCTTCAGGTATACCATGATACATCTGAACTTTGCCGTTGTTTTTGGCAACCCAGTGTATGGTGGGATGTCGGTGGGAGTGACATTCTGTGGAAGCATATCTGACCAAGTGGTCAAACTGGTTTAGGGGAGACTTGTGTTCAGTCAGCCCTCTCTGCTGAAGGTAATTGCAGTCAGATACCATATAAGGGTGAAAATGTGACTGGGCTTCTACGGCACACGCCCAGGAGCTGCTCTAAGGATAGGCTTTGGTAGGTTTGTGAGTGTGGCGATTATCTATAAGAGAACAACTGAAATTATCTTGTAGACTTATTTCCACATTTTGATGAGTTTTTTAATATGGTTAGTTATGCTATAAATAGAGTTTTGTATATGGTCCATACCATGTTGGGATGGTGCTTGAGGTCGCTCTTAGAGTTGTGCAGGGTTCTTTTTATGAGTTCACCATTAATTTTTGTAAACAGTAGCAGTGTGGAGGTGGAGTGAATTTCATTGAGCGCGCATTGAGTATAGTCATTGCATTGCAGGCACGGCATGTTCTGGCGCGATTTGCCTTGCATGGGCATGACAGGCGCTGTTTGTGATGCTCCTGTCAGCTGTGTTATGACGTGACTTTTAGTAGAGCTGAAGAGGGACTCATTTTATCATGCGTGATTTTATTTGTTAACATATTGTAATAAAATTATTTTTGTTGTATGGTTGAGTCAGAGGATTCAGTTGTGACTACCACTAGGGAAGCCATCCCGGAGCAGGTTCTTAAGAGAATGATTGAGGGTGATTCAAAGCTACATTCAAGAGGCTATGAAGTCTCTGTTTTTGTGGAAGCGAAGGATGAATGAAGCTTCCAAGAAGGAATTCTGATCAGTAGATGTGGGTGGTGGCAAAGAAGGCAATAAAGGTGGTAAGAAAAAAATAAAGAAGCATATGACTCAGTTGAAATAGATTTCCAGGCAGAGGGTTTGGGCTAAAGTAAAAAGGGGACTGTACATAATCCTGTAGGAGAGTACATGTTATGTCCTGAAATGATTCACCATCCTCAGAGTGCAGATAAGTGGCCATTAAGCCATGTTAGTGAATATGTATTAAGCTGTGTTTACCTACGCCCTTGGAAAAAGAGGCAAGAGGTGTAAGAGAGCTCCGTTCTCTTCTACTATAATGGAGGACATAGTGTGCGTTACCACAGATTGGACCCGGATCTTATTCATTTTTTGTCTAGTTAGGCCGTGATCCTTGGATGGGTTTGGAGCTAGCTTAGAAACCGGACAAGCTGCTTTATTTTATTGGTCCCTTGACTCGTAGTTTGGGTATGGATGAGGAGGCACCTTTGAAAGTAGTGGAGGTGGATATCTCCGTTTTATGGGCAGGATTCAAAGGGCTATCCTTTTCTTGGAGTAAGCTAACTCCTTGAAGTTGGCAAGAGATTTGTTAGAGAGTCTGGAGTTGTGATGAACATAGAGAAATTCATTATGGAGCCATGCAAACAGTTGGAGTTTTTTAGGTTCCACGTGGGTATGGTAAGGGCAATGCTGAGGCTTCTGGGAAGGAAGGTGTGATTTATCAAGTCAGAGGTGTGGCAAACCTTTAGCACAAAACTGTTCTTTTTTGGAATGTTGGCTTATGTGATTGGTCTTCTTTCATTGTCTGGTCTTCTTTCATTGTCCGGTCATGGTGTATTTCCTGGCCCTATGCACTACAGAACTCTTCAGTGCTTAAAAGCAAACAGTTTGAAAAGAGGTTTTTGGTATGATGATCAAGTGAGGTTGTCTGAGGATGCAAGAGAGGAGATGATCTGGCCATTACAGAATTTGGAGGCCTGGAATGGTCGAGCAGTTTCTGGTACAGGTCCTGATTTTGTTTTGAAATTGGATGCAAGTCTTTATGGTTGGGATGCTTGCATGAGTTAATCAGAGACAGATGGTCAATGAGGAAGAAGGATTTACACATGCTTGGTGATGAGAACAGATTTTTATTTTGCTCTGAAGAGTTTTGAATCGAAGATAAACAAATGCAATGTTCTTTTGAGGATGGACAATGTGTCTGCAGTACGGTATTAGGAGGAGTTGGTCTCTTAGGTTGTCATAGTTAGAGTAGGAAATATAGCATTATTGTTTGAAACACAAAACCGGGCTCAAAGCAGAGTATCTACTTGGTCAAAGCAGTTAGGTTGTATATTGGAACTCCAAGAATTTGCAAGATTACAGTAATTGGATGTTAAATAGGGACATTTTTAGTTTGGTACTATAACATAGGGGACCTTTGGAGGTAGATCTTTTTATGTCCAGGTTAACAACCCAGCTACAGAGGTAGTTAAGTTAGACACCAGATCCAAGTGTTGGTTGGGAAGATTTTAAGAGGGTATGCGTCCCCTCCGCTTGCAATGATCCAGAGAGTTAAATCGGGGGGTGATTAAGCTGACTGTAAAGGAACCCTTTTTGATTTTGACAGAAAATCTTTTGAAGAGATCAGGAGGGGAAGAGGATACGCTGGTTGTGAGCGGGGTCATGAACCTTCCTATTCGGAAGATATTAGGGTACAAGAGAATTTGAGGGTCCTTTTTCAGGAGGCATGTGGCATCCTCGAGGGTTCCTAGCCACCCTGTACCAGGATGAGATATAGATAACCAGGAAGAGATATAGAGGGTCTTGGAATGACTGGGTTCGTTGGTTCTTGCAAATGAACATGGATTCCTTGTAGGCATCTACAGTAGTGTTATTTAATCAGAGTTGTTTTGGAAGAGTTTATAATACAGGTAGGTCATCAGTTGGAAGAAGGGAAGTCTGTTAGTAGAGATGTTTCCATTTGGACAGTTATGATTGATATTAGGGTACGCAGAACACCTAGGCATTTCCATGTGGGATGATTTTTCATTTGTTTGAAGGATGATGATCAGAGGACAGATTTTTGACTTTACGTCAGTAGGCTAATTTGTGGGCCTGTTTGCTTGGCTTACTTTCAGAGGGTTTTTGATTTGTGGCTTTTGGAAGTTAATAGGTTTTAGAAGTGCGATTGGGGGTTGTTTCAGATGACTACAATGACAAAAGCTATGACTGGATCAATTTTTGTTTATTAAGTTTGATGATCATCCTTGTTTGTGTATTGTTCGTTACTTCAACGAATATGAGGGAAGTTCCTTAAAGATGGCGATCATCAGTTGTTGCTATCTTTGTGTGGAATGTTTGATGGGTTAAGATGAGTGAGTGAGGTCAGTGTGGACTTGCATGGAGTTGATTAATTTCCTTTTATGCAAGGGGTCCTATGACAATGTAAGTCTGTTTTTTCAAGAGGTCATTTAGAAGACATTTTGAAAGTGGCTGTTTGGAGGAATGTAGGTGTTTCTTTGAAGTTTTACTTGAGGCCGGTTCACTACATAGAAAGTGGGGCTTTCAACGTGCATTATGATGATCACTAATATTTCCCTAAAATGTAGATTCGCTAAGTGTTTCTTAGGAGAATCTGGATTTTATTACAGACACGGAGGCTGGCACTATTCCTTCTTATTCATACCTCCTTATTCTACCCCAAAAAAAAATATATATATATATATATACCATACGAAACAAAGTGAACGAACAACACCTCACAGGCCCACTGATCAGGTATCTGAAGTTTTATTTGTGCATGACAAAAAGACGCGATTCGACCACGTCCGTGGTCTTGGTCATCTGACCCCCTATATATATCTATATCTATTTAGATAGATAGATATATTTACAGATATAAATGGATCACCCTGAAACTTTCTAAGTAGGAGGGCTTTTTTATGAAAGTTTCGGGAAGATTCGTCAAGTGGGGCCAAGAAAAAGGAGAGTCCCAAAATTTTGTTTTAATTCCCATAAGACATTTTTGAAAGCGATGTAGAAAAAACTGTTGAACGGAATTACATCAAATTTGTAACAAAGTTAGAACTTTACTCAGAGTGTGCATTTCATGATTTGGTGTGAATCCAATCATTAAAGAGGTGATCAGTAGGCCTGAAAGTGTTAAAAACCACAGGTATATCTGGACAGTTGGGTACTGTAAATTCAAAGCTTAGATTGGCTGAATGAGCTTTTTTTCCCCATCGGTCATCTCGGTTCCGCTGGACAGAGCGATCCGATTGGCTGATGGAACTTAAACAGAAATGTTGCAGCTGCCGTAACAGGACATGTGGACTCTGTCCCCAGGCGTTTCTGGGGGCAGGGTGCAGAGGGTACAGCGGGACCGTGCAATCTTCAATAAGTGAAGCTTGCATGATTCTGCGGTAGCATGGGGGTGAAACTTGTGTGGCTGTACTGCAGGAGTACTGCAGGCCTTGCGTTTAGATGGAGCGTGGCGAAGGATTGATCACCCACAGGGGTTGGAGCGCAGTTCGAGGGAAAAATATGGTGTTGGCTGTTCACAGGGGATTGGGCACAGGGCCTTGCTATAGTTAAGGGTTGAAACAATACAAAAACTAATGTTTAAAAACAAAAAAAGCTGTAATTCAGTTATAGTTTACTGAGCTAGCTATAACTTGTTCCCCTGCCATGCACTGCTTATGGCGTCACATATTACATCACTCATGACATGTTGAATGACATCACAGATGACATCTTGTATGACATACAGTGATTAATTTTATTTATACAGTGCCAAACAACACACAACAAACTGACTTGTTTCGACCAAATTAGGTCTTGATCATGGCCAAGAGATAGCTAGATAGACAAAATACGTTAGTTCTTCTTTTGTTTTTTTCTTGCCAGAAGGACAATAAAACTGGTGAAAGAGTTCAACTGAGACTTTTTTGGAGTTTAGAAGATAAGATGAAATGGAGTTTGAGTTTTATTTTTTTTCTCAAAGGTCGTGTACCAGATGTGAAGAGGAAGCAGGAGGAGGTCAAAGGGTTTATTTGGACTGTTACTGTGGTGTTATTCTGGAAATGTGGTTGTGTTCAGTGCGTGCTTTTCATTGTAGATGAGTAGTGGCAATAAAGATGTTGTTCATAACACTAGCTTCCGTGTCTAATTAAATCAGATTCTCTTGACATAAACACTTGGAGAATCTACATTCTTTCCTATAGTTTTGTTTTATTTGTATATATATCGGTTATGTCCATGCCTCTGTGTTACTGAGTCTAAAATGAGGTATATTCAGTTAAAATGGAGTCGAAGATAACTTACATTTAGAGATAATGGATACCCCTGTTTATAAACCACTGCTAACTCGCCCTCCTGTTGTTATCAGTCAGCTGAGATTGCATCAATCAATCAATCAGGGGGCTTCTAAAGCATGCTACTCGACCATGAGGGTTTCAAGGCGCGGGAGGGGGTGCAGCTCCGGGTCAGCCGAAAAGCCAGGTCCTGAAGGTGTGCAGGGTAGGGGAGCGTCTGATGTTGACTGGGTGCTTGTTCCAGGCCTTGGCAGCGATGTAGGAGAAGGCTCCTCTACCTGCTCTGTTTCTGCGATGCGCGGGGTCTCTGCTAGGGCGAGGTCAACAGAGCAGAGGTTTCTTTTGGGTACGTGGAAAGAGACTCTTTCGTTGAGGTATTTGGGTCCGATGTGGAGGGATTTGTAGGCATGGGTGAGTAGCTTGAAAGTTACTCTCTTCTCGACGGGGAGCCAGTGGAGGTCACGCAGGTGTTGGGTCATGTGCTCATGTTGTGCGGTGCCGAGGATGAGTCTGGCTGCGGAGTTCTGGATGGTCTGGAGTTTGTGTAGTAGGGATTTGTTGATTCCAGCATAGAGGGTGTTTCCGTAGTCCAGTCTGCTCGTTATGAGTGCGTGGGTGACGGTCTTTCTGGCTTCGGGGGGGATCCACTTGAATGTCTTGCGGAGGATGCGGAGGGAGTTTAAACAGGTGGAGGCAATGGTGTTGATCTGGCGAGTCATGGTGAGGGAGGAGTCTAGAATGATGCTGAGGTTCCGGGCGTGGTCAGTCGGGGTGGGTGGGTTTCCTAGGGCGGAGGGCCACCAGGTGTTGTCCCAAGCGGTGAGGGAGGGTCCAAGAACGAGGACCTCTGTCTTCTCTGAGTTGAGCTTTAGGCAGCTGTTGCTCATCCAGGGTGCGATGTCTTTCATTCCTTCCTGGAAGCTGTGTCTGTTGTCTTCGGTGTTCTTCGAGAGGGATAGGAAGAGCTGGGTGTCGGCGTATGATACTATGCTGAGCCCATGTTGTCTGACGATGCCGGCGTTGAAGAGCGTGGGGCTGAGCGATGATCCTTGGGGTACTCCCCAGTTGATCTCTGTGGGTTCGGAGAGGAAGGGATGGAGTCTGATCCTTTGGGTTCTGCCGGCGAGAAAGGAGCGGATCCAGTCGAGGGCGGGTCCCTGTATGCCAGCATCATGGAGTCTGGCTGCAAGAGTGCGGTGGGAGATGGTGTCGAAGGCAGCAGAGAGGTCTAGCAGGATGAGGGCCACGGTGTGGCCCTGGTCGAGTAGCATGCGGATGTCGTAGGTGGCGGCAAGGAGGGCGGTCTCGGTGCTGTGGTTGCTGCGGAATCTGGACTGGGAAGAGTCGAGGATGGAGTTCTCTTCTATGAAGGTGGTCAGCTGGGCGTTGACGAATTTCTCTGTGACTTTGGCTGCGAAGGAAATGAGAGAGATGGGCTGGTAGTTTTTCAGGTCCGTCGGGTCAGCCGATGGTTTCTTGAGGAGGGGCTTGACCTCTGCCCACTTCCAGTCGTAGGGGAAGATGCCGGATTCGAAGGTGGCGTTTATGGTGCGGTGTAGTACGGGTACTATGGCGGCAGCGGCTCTGTGGAAGATGTTAGGTGGGCAAGGGTCCGTGGGGGCTCCTGAGTTGGTGCTCTTCATGGTCGCAGTGGTGACCCGTGTCCAGGTGGTGATGGTTGGCTGGCTGTCATTTCTGGAGAGGGGGGGGGGGGGTGGTTTCGGGAGTGTATTCACTGAAGTTGTCGTTGAGGGCCTTGATTTTCCAGTTGAAGTAGGAGCTGAGCTTGTTGCAGAGGTCCTGGAATGGTGCTACGTCTGTGGCTTTGCTGGGGGGTTTGGTGAACTGCTGGATGATGTTGAAGAGTTCCTTAGAGTTGCTGGCGTTGGTGAGGATTTTGTTCCGGGTGAAGGTCCTCTTGGTGGTTCTTATGAGTTGGTGGTATCCTCTCATGGCGTGCTTGTAGGTGGTTTGGTCTTCGGTGGTTTGGCTGCTTCTCCAACGTTTCTCGAGACGTCTGCAGGAGCGTCTGACTTCTTGGAGGTCGGTGGTGAACCAGGCGGCCTTCAGGGGGTGTTGTTTGTTGGAGTGGCGGAGGGGTGCAAGCTTGTCTGCGCAGCTGGTGATCCAGCGGTGTAGTTCCTTGGCTGCAGAGTTGGTGTTGGTTGTGGCGGAGGGGGGGGGTCGTGGGTGAGGGTGGAGTTGAGGTGCTCCTCAGTGACCTTGATCCAATTCCTTCGTGGAGGGCGCGGGGCGGGCTTGTGTGCTGTGGTGGTGTTGAACGAGAAGTGTACGCAGTGGTGGTCTGTCCAGAGGGGCTGCGAGGTGTGGCTGAAGTGGATGTTGATTCCTTCTGCGAAGATGGGGTTGAGGATGTGTCCGGCCTTGTGGGGTGGGGGTGGTGACGAGCTGCTTCAGTCCAAGGTTGGTGAGGTTGTCCAGGAGGGCGGTGGAGTCGGGGTCGCTGCGGTTGTCGAGGTGGAAGTTAAGGTTTCCGATGAGTATGTAGTCCAAGGAGGCGATGGCGTGGGGTGCGATGAGGTCGGCAATGGTGGTGGTGAAGGAGGCGCGAGGCCCTGGGGGTCTGTAGGCGAGGGTGCCGCAAAACGTGGTTCTGGGGCTGGTCTGGATCTGGAAGTGGAGGTGTTCGGTGTTGGAGAGGGAGTCGCTTGTGCTGGAGGTGGAGCGTCGGAGGGAGCTCTTGTGTGCGATGGCGAGTCCTCCTCCTGGGCGGTGGGCGTGGTCCTTCCTCTGGATTTTGTAGCCATCGGGGATGGCAGTGGCGATGTCGGGGCGGAGGCGGCATTTGTCCAGGTTTCTGTGGAGAAGGCGACGTCTGGTGAGAGGTTGTCAAGGAGGTCCCAGATCTCTACGGCGTGTCTGGGTAGGGAGCGCACGTTGAGGAGGATGCACTTCAGGGCATCGGTGGTGCGGGCGTCCGGCGTGGGTGCGGAGGTCGTGGGGGTGTTGTGGGTGGTGAAGTAGTGTCGGGAGTGCCGGCAGGAGAAAAGGCCGTGGATGGTTTTCGGCGTCGCCAGCTGGCAGTTGTTGTTCCTTCCAGGGTTGAGTGCGAGGAGGGCGGCTGGGTTGCAGCGGTGGAAGCTCGGAGATCCACGGTCCCTGGCGCTGGTCGCGGTCGGGTCGCGTACAGGCGCAGACGGGCTTGCCTTTGGTGCACCTTCGGCCGCCATTAAATAGAGCAGGGGGAGGGAAGCGCAGCTGGGAGGCAGGAGCAGGATCCGGCAGGGGGGAGGGGCCGCGGGGGCTGCAGCGGCAGGGAAGAAGGGCACGAAAGTGGGCACAAAACGGCAACAGGAAAGCGAAAACAAGCGAGGCTGCACAAGGATACAATTAAAGAAATAAGGAAGACGGGCACAAAACAGGGCAACAACAGGAAAGCGACAACAAGCGAGGCTGCACAAGGATACAATCAAAGAAATAAAGAAGACGGGCACAAAGCAGGGCACAACAATAATAGGAGAACGAAAACAAGCGAAGCTGAACAGGGATACAATTAAGAACAGGCAGGCAGAAAGGCAATGATACAATAAGTGGAGAGGGGCCTCGAACTCATACCAGCCACGGGAGGCAGCACAACAGCGGAGCTGCTGGGGGAGAGAGCAGGTCTCTGACCAGGAGGTGTTTGGATTGTGTGTTCTTTCCGATGCATCTAGGAGCAGATCTTCCCATTGCCCATTTAGAAATCCCATTGAACGTTATACGACTGTCTGCATGTTAGCAAACATCTACTTCCCAAATACGCTCCACCATTTCCGGTCTTCCTCGTATCTGTTATAACCAGGTCACATGCTGCATGTTTAGGTTTAGGTTGTACTGTCCGCTTTTTGGAGAGAAGGATGCAAATCCCAAACACAGAGTCTATGAGAACTAGAGTATATTGACTTTGGTGCCTGCTCTTCTCCAGTCCTGCCTGAAGAAAGTACTTTTTTTGATTATTCAGCTTCTTGATATTTACACAGATTGTGCTTTGCACATTCCTTTCCTAATAGTCCCGTTTGGCTCTTCTCTTAACTTAGCTGGTAACCAGTAGTTAAGCCTCACTTGCCTGTCGTGTCGGGCACATGTTGATTGTCCAGAGTGTCACTGCTTCTTTCTTGGCTGATGCACGTTATGCTGTCTTGTGTTCAAGTCCTTAAGGATGGTACATGGAGCCTCCTTCAGTGTTGCTCTCTATTTAGGACATGTTTGTATATTAAAACCCGATTGTCCTTGTATCTCATTTGCACGCTCCAAAAGCCAGATTATTTCGGTGCAGACCTCTCCTTTGGAGCTCTGTTCCTCTCAGTCCAAGGACGGTCTGCAGTCATTTCTCTTTCCATGGTTGCTCCCCAGTAAGAGTGACCTTTGATTCGATAGTGTTAACCGATGCATCGACTTTCACACCACTTATGACATGAAGTGTTAAACAAAATCAACCCAAAATTCAAAATGTCAGCTGATCCTTTATCTTATCGACCTTTAGAGCTAAAGGCAAAAGAAAACCTTCCACTTTTACATCACATACTCATTAGGATTGTGTAAATGGTGGTATCTGTGAAAAAGAAGTATATATTTTTTTAAACTTCTTTTTATTGAAACATATGCGTAATCCACCAATACAGACATTAGGTAACAATCAAATCCTGATTTGGCAATTGTAGGAGCAAGGTGTACACTTTCCATAATCTGTTCTGGTCATGGATGCAGCACCCAAAACACCCATAGGCACCCCCCCATTGGTCCCTCCCTCCACCCCCACCCAGTCAGGTCCTATACTTTTCCCATCGACTCCAAATTTTTTCCCATTTTATGGGGCAGCCCCTGCTTTTATACACAATTCTCTCTGCCTGACGGCACCAATCTGGATCCTGTTCCCAGATGTTATGTCTCGGTGTGGTCGGTGCCCCCCATAATCTTGCTATATTTCGTTTCGCTACCATTGCTGCCAACAAGAGCCAGATCTTAGTATGTGTGGGCCATCTATCCTCTCCCGAGACCCCCAACAGATGCCACAGTGCGTCGAGTTGTATGTGTAGGCCCATTACCTCGGACATCACCCCGACTATTTCTGCCCAGTATTGCTGAATTTTCAGGCCTGCCCGAATGATGTGAAAGAAGGTACCCATCTCCCCGCATCCCCTGACGCAGTTACCCGTTTCACATCTACCCAGCTTGTGTTGGAGTGTTCTGGAAGCATACGACCCTTGCAATACATGGAGTTTAATTAATCTGGACTGCGCACGTATGGCCACCTCCCTAGGACTCTGAATCGCTTCTAGCCAGTCGTCGTCCTCCAGTAACCCCACGTCCGCTTCCCATGCTTCTCTTAGCGGACCTAGGCGTTCCGGAAGATTGTTCATTAATTTTCGATATGTAAGGGAGACCACCTTATCTATCATGGGGTCAAGCAACAGTCGGTCTTCCAGCGGGGAGTATTCCGGCAGTAACTCCCCTTCTGGTACGTGGCAACGCACAGCATGTCTCAGTTGTAGGTAACAAAATCGTTCTCCGTCCGTCATTTGGTATTCCGTCGGGAGTTCACCAAAGGCCAGCATGGCCCCACTCCAAATATCCCCGAGATTTTTTATGCTGATAAGGCTCCATCTACAAAAGCCCTGCAGACGTCCTACCTCACCCAGGGCATCGCTTCTCCAGAGCGGGGTTTGTTGAGTCAGTCTTGATTCCCATTTCAGTAGCTTTGTTGTTGTGTGCCATGCTCGCACCACAGTCTGTGTATGTGCTGGCAGAGACCTCACCCGACTCTTTCGGTACAGAATTGAAGCGTACCCTCCATCCCCCATTTCATGTCGATCAACCCGATATGCTGGCTCAGAAAGGGGCGCAAAGACCCATCCATTGATATTAATGAGCTGGGCCGCCAAATAATAATTCTGAGTGTCCAGGATTGCCAGACCGCCCTGGAAAACCCCTTGTTGCAGCTTACACAGTGCAATGCGCCACCCTCCCACAGTAGGTTACATTGCTCCCCTTCAATTGCCCGGAAAAAAAATTCCGGTATCTTGCAGGAGTTGTTCTGTAGTGCATACAGCAGCCGAGGGAGGGCCATCATTTTGAATAGCACAGCTCTACCCATGAGGGATATTGGTAATCTACTCCAGTGTGTTATGTCCTCGCGCAATCTCACTAATTGAGCCTGTATATTTAGATTTAGGAACTCTTCGTCTGATTTCATTATCCGTATGCCGAGATTTCTAAATTGGTCACATTGTATTAGAGCCCTACATTCAGTTGTGAGCTGCGGGATATCGCCAGTTAAGCTAAAAATTAGCGATTTGTCCCAGTTTATCTGGTATCCGGAATAACTACCAAAGAGACGGAGTATGTTGATAATTCTGTGGATCGTCTGCCTGGGTCTGCTCACGTATAATAATACGTCATCAGCATATAAGGAAATACGTTCCTCCCACTTGCCCCCCACGTCAATACCTCGGATCAATGGACCACGCAGCGAGTGGTTGCAGCATCATTGCAAAGATCATGGGGGATAGGGGACACCCTTGACGTGTGCTCCTGTGCAGTGCAAAAGATCTGGAGACCGATCCGTTTACTCGAACTCGGGCCATTGGGTCGCAGTACAGCAGGCAGACCCAAGCTCAGAATTTGGGGCCGAAGCCCAGCCTTGTCATGATCGCTTGAAAGTAGGGCCATTCAATGCTGTCGAACGCCATGCGGGCGTCTAGAGACAACACAGCTGTGGGTTCTGTTGAGTGCGTCGCCGTCCCGTGCATTACACCATAAAGGCGTTGGAGATTCAGCCTGGTGCTTCTCTGGGGCATAAATCCGTCTGGTCTGGGTGGAATATTGTGGAGATAATGGGATTGAGTCGATTGGATAGTACCTTTGCAAGAACCTTTGTTTCGAAATTAAGTAGGGAAATGGGCCGATAGGAGCCACACTGCTCCAGTGGTTTATCTTTCTTTGGAATGACCACATTTGTGGCCATTATCAGGTCTTCAGGTAGGCTCACCTCCTGAAGCTCGGTATGAAACATATCTAACATCTGTTGTGCCACCATTGATGCCACACATTTAAATAATTCCGCCTGCAGCCTTTCCCGATTGCAGGTCTCGGACGGCCCCTTCTAGTTCCTCCTTCTTCAGGTCTTGTTCTATGTCTTCCCTGTCCTCCTGTGAGAGTGTTAACAGAGAGAGATCTCTGAGCAGTTCAGCACTCTCCTCTCCTGTCCTAGTTGTTGCCGATTGGTATAGTGTTTCATAATAGGACACAAAGGCTTCAGCTACATCCTTGCCTGAGCTTCGTACCCTACCGTCTGTCTCTCGAATCTCTGCAACCCAGTTCCGCTCCCTATCTCGCCTTTCCAACCACGCTATAAGTCTATTAGCCTTGTCTCCCAGATTGTATAACCGCCTATGTGTGGCCACTGCATGCTTGCGTACCGCATCTTCCTCTATGTCCCTCAGTTCTTTTTGTTTGAGGCGTATCTTATGTCTCACTTCGGAGTCATCTGCCCCGTTGTATAGTAGCAATCTCTCTAGGGCATCTATGTCACTTTCCAGTTTCTCGCCCATGGCTCTCCTCTTTTTCTTCTGCCCTCCAATCTCTGCCTGCACATAACCCTGGGCTACTGCTTTGTATGCTTCCCAGAGGGTACTGCCCGATGCCACGACCCGCACGTTTTCACTAAAGTACAGTTGCGTTCGCTATCTAAACTTTTCTTGAGCGTCTTTGTCTTTAAAGTACCAGGGGGCTATGCGTGAGGGTAAGGAATAGTCTCTAATTGGACCCTGAAATTGGACCTCTACCGGAGAATGGTCAGATATGCCCCTTGCTTTGTTTTGCGCCCCAGGGAAATGTCCCACGTGTATGGATTGTGTAAAGAGGTGGTCTAGCCGCGCCCCGCTACTGTGTGCTGCCGAAACGTGTGTGTATTGTCTGTGGGTCGGGTTGTGAAGTCTCCAGAGGTCAGAGACCTTAGGGGGGCTGGCCTCCCACCACGGACTGTCCCAGCGGTCCTATCGATCAGGGATCATCACTGCGTTCGTGTCCCCTCCCAATATGAGTATACCTGGTGGCATATCTAACAGTGTTTTGCTAAGCTCAGGGAAGGTCTCCGCATGAAGTTTTGGTGGAATGTATATGGAGCACATGTTCAGATTCCACCCCTCCCACGTCCCAGCTATCGCTACAAACCGACCCAGTGTGTCCTGCCAAATACAATTTGTCAAGAGAGGTACTGCATTTCTTATTATTATCGCCACTTCCCAGGAGCCCAATGTAAAACCCGCGTGGGCTCGAAGGGTGTACCCAAACCTGTTGAGTGCTAAGTAGTGGGTGCCTCGTTAGTGTGTCTCCTGTAGGAAGACAAGGCCAGGGGAGTGCCTACGGAGGTACTGCAGAACCATGGTCCTCTTTATTTTGTCCCCCATACCATTGACATTCCATGTCATGATTTTCAGTGTAGCTGTGGATTGTGGTGCTATGTCAGAAATTGAAACTTTTGCATCCTATCCCCCCTCCCGCGTGCCCGCCCTGCCCCCTTGTACCGTTGCAATTGCCCTACATAATGTGCTTGGAGTGTTATCTCAGAAGTGGATTGCATGAACCATAAAATAACCGTAGCTTTTAAACTTTGTAAAACAACCCCATTCCTGATGACCCCCCCACCCTGCAACCCTGCCCTGTAGGTTTAAAACTACTCATGTCCCCAATTTGCAGAGCGCCTGTCGCTCAACTGGAACCATTAGTCTATAAACTGGGGTTGGTTAGCGCTGCCACCTGTAAACCGAGGGCAGCCCTCACGCTCACCTTCCTTTATCAGTTTTGATACTTGTCCTTTAGCACTACGATATTGAAGACTCTACTTCTGTACCCCCTTCAAATGTGGAGGGCATCTGTGTACAGCCATGTCTCTCAATGTTTCCACTATTTCTTGTGATCAGTACCACTTCTCTTCTTGCCGAGGCCCTCCAGATCTGCCCCTGCCCTTCCCCTGACTCTTTCATTCATTCTGGCTCAGGAGCCCAGCCCCTAGAAGAGGGCTTCTCCCTGAGCTTTCACTGTGTTGCTCCTGCGGCGCAGTGTCTTTTGGGTCCCTGCGTCTTCGGGTGTTTCCTTGTTGCGGTTGTTCGTTGGCTGTTCTCCCTTCTTCCAGCCTGCCCCATACCTCATCAGGTGATGTAAAGTACCAAGACTTGCCATTGTCTAGCACTCTGAGTTTGGCTGGAAAGAGCATTGTATATTTGATGTTCTCAGTCTGCAGTGCTCTTTTGACCTCTTGGAATGTGCGTCTTTGATGTTGAACCATTAGAGTGAAGTCCGGGAAGAAACAGATGATTGTGTTTTCATATGGCAAGTCACCCATGATCTCGATAATTAAGGATCAGTGCAATAATTGTCCTTGGGAGGGGGGGTCGGGGGAGGGGCCTGGCTTTGGCTGTGGTATCGGTGCCTTGTGTGCCCTTTCCACTGAGAAAAAGGTTGAGAGTCTTTTGGGCTGTAGATGGTTCACTATGAGGTCCTCCAGGAACAGATCCACACTGGGGCCCTCGGCACCCTCTGGAGCTCCCACCACCCTAATGTTGTTTCTGCGGGCCCGCCCCTACTAATCTTCCAACTTTGCCACCATTATCTTGTGGTGATGTGTGAGCTGTTGTATCCGTTCTTCCATTTTCTTGGTGGTGGATTGCAGTTTCTTAATGTTTGTTTCTGCCACAGCAACTTTCTCTGAGGTCTTGTTCATTTCTGCCTGCAGGAGCGTCACCTCAATAGTGACCTTGTCCATTTTGGACTCAAGGGTTGTTCCTATGTCTCGAATAGCGGCCATGATGGCCCCCATGGACGGTTCCGCCATCTCTTAAGTTTCTGGTGCTGTAGCGCCTTCTGTCATTGTCTTCCTGGGCACCGCGTATTTATCCAACTTGTTGGTCTGGGCTGGGGGGGGGCACCCTTGGGCCGCATGTTGTTCCAAGTGTGTGGGGGGGGGGTGGTCTGCTCTCTCTGTCCCGGCATCAATCCCTTCTCAGTTCTGCGTGAAGTTGGTTGCTGAGTTAGCCAGTGTGGGTGCCTCTATGGCCCCCATAAATGGAGATGTGACCTGGAGAGAACCTTCCTGTCAAGACACCAATTCTTTTCCCCTCACCGGCTCGATACCACAGTCTCTCGAAAGAGCACCGCTTTACCAATCCGCCCACAGTCCTGTATGAGCCTGCTTCGCCCAGGATACGCTCCACGTTCCAGGCTCTGGGATTTCACCTGGTCGGGGCCTTCTTCCTCCACATCTATAGACTCTGTCCCCCGCACATCTCACCCGGCCTCTGTGTAGCGTGTGCCTGGCGTGCACCAACCGGCCTCTCTTCCTCTTTGGTTGGCTCTCCCCCTGTCAGACAAGCAGAGGGACGTGTCGTTGCCTTCTTCTCTCTGACCCTCCCGTCCCGACACTCGCTCCCACTGGGGAAGACGGAGTCAGGCCTCACCAATGCCCACTGCCCGTCAGTCGGGCCGCGTTACTTCCAGGCCCCGCGGCCTCTGGCAACCCTCAGCCGAGTCTCCTCTCACATTGGGAGATACACAGGGGGAGCTGGTTCGGCTCCCTGTGCCGGCAAATCCATATGTGGCTGCCCCTCCCCCGGCCGGGGGAAAGGCGAGCCACCGGGTCGTTCCCGGCCTCTGCATAGGCCTGTGAAGCTCTACCCGCACCTTCCGGTGCCCTCGCACACCGCCGGTGCAAGCTGTGCCGAGGGGGAAGGGAGTTCAAAGTATGTTGCCCGCACCCGGGTGTCTGCAGGGTCTCACCTCCAGGCAGGTTCAATCTTCCGCTGGAAGGCCGGCGTCTGCGGCCTCCTGCTGGGCCACTCACAGGCCCACCGCCCCTTCCTCCGACCGGCCTCTATGGACGTCCTTTTCCGGCCTCGCTACGGCCCCAGGTGCGAGCTGCTCCTTGCAAGTTGTGCCGAGGGGGGAAGGGGTTCAGAGTACGTCGCCCGCGGCCGGGCGTCTGGACCGTCTCAGCTCCAGGCCAGTTCGTTCTTCCGCTGGAAGGCCGGCGTCTGTGGTCTCCTGCCGGGCCGCTCGCAGGCCTGCCGCTCCTTCCTCCAACGGGCCTCTAGCGACGTTCTTTTCCAGCCCCGCTTTGGCCCCAGGCGCAAGCCACTCCTTGATTCTTAGAGTCGGGCGAATGATAGGCGGATTATGGTGATAGCGGGAGGGCCGCCTCGGAGCTCTTCTGTTATGCGGCCATCTTGGCTAGCGCCAAGCCACGCCTGGGAAAAAGATATTTAATAGTTTTAAAAGATTTTAAATGAGACCTGTGCGCTTGTTTGCTAAAGTTAAACAGCCCCTGCCATAAACTGAACAGGCAGTTCAAAAACACTCCTGATAATAACAGACCTAAATATATAAATTGTATTAAAGCATCACAAATACAACTCAAGATGGAAGAGATGGGAATCGGGTTCCCTGTCATGGCAGAAACACACACTGAGGAGGGACCTTAAAGTACGAAGCCAGTATTCTGAACTGGATACTGCTTCAGGATATATAACTTCAAAAGACGAGGATATATCTCGAATGTGAGCGATGGCTCAGACGTGAAGTGTCAGCACTGTCTTCCAAGCAATGAGGACTATAACCCCCATTTGTTTGGGTATGGACAAAGAGAAGCACATTTGGCAATTTAGTGTTTGCTTACAAAAGAGGTTTGTTTTCACCTTCTCCTTTCCTCACCAACTTCATCTTTAGGGTTCCATCCACTATAGCAGACCTGCAGCCTGTTGGTGACCTCCTGATGACCACAGAGCAAGGGAAGAGTTCATGAGGATAGAGAGACTGATGTCCGTTATTAAATATTCCGTTGCCAGTCGTATAAGACAGGCAAGCATACAGAGACGAAGGCTGTCCCAGTGGCGCACTCTGCACAAGTATAACAGTCTGATCTCTCACTGCACATTCCTCCTCTGCAAACTCCTTTAACAGCGTTAACATCTCCTTCCTTAGAATGGATATTTACCAGAGAACCTAAATTAAGCCTTTCCTTAACTTTTCTGTATTTGCTTGGAATTAATTTTTTTCTCCTCGTACAATAAAGTTGAAATCCAAGCATTCAAATACCACACTTTTCAGCTATCTTTATGCTGTGCCTAGTTCCTTCAGTTGGAAGCATTTTTTTTATTCATGCTTTTCTCGTTCGCTTAACTTTTATAGCATGTATCTAACCTGAAGGGATGTCAGAGCTTTTGAAAGTGATGAAAAGAATAGAACATAACCCCTGGCTCAGTGGACAACAGAAAAACGGCCAGTGTGCAATACACAATTGACAAATATGCATAGGAACAGGGAAAAGGCTGCACAGCTGGTCCTTTGTGGTCATGCAGAAAGGCAGAATCGATGTGATAATTCATTTTTTTTTAAATTAAAACTTCCGGCAGTTAAAGATTATGAAATGGAACGCTTAAATTATAATGAATTAACAAAATATTTATAAACTGAATAATTCAAATGAAGACATTACAGAAAAAAACAAAAGGAGGGCAGTGGTGTGATCAAATAAAAAGGAACTTAGCTATAAAAACATTTAGTTGTAAAGAAATGAGAAAAGGATGAATAAAATGCATTGAAGCTGGCCAGAGAAAGGCAGCGAGTTTGAATAAATATTTCATGGAAGTTTAGGAAGATTATCTTAAGAATAAGAACGTTGACTACAGGTATATTTTCCTGTTAAAAAATGGCTAATAACCAGAAAGTATTCCTTTAATTACATTTTGTATGGAAAAAGCATACCCACTATCAGTTCTGTGGTTTGTGCAGCTCCCCTTGCACAGTCATTGTTTTTTTAAATTGTCTTTATTGAATTTTTAGGTACAGAACAAAATTATATTCGACATTGCTTGCACAAGCATTGTTAGAACAATTTAGAAAACCCTTTCCCACATGAGGACATTTTCTGAGAAATAATCAAAATAAAAAAGATGTAATATTTTATAGTTATTGATGCTGTTAGTATTGTCCAAAAGAGAACCCAATAATACATTTGAGAAAGTGAGAGGTACGTAATTTAAAAATATATAATTTCCTGTATACTTTGTTCGTGTCCATAAGTTAAAAACTTTAACACAAGAAAATAGCATATGATATTTGTCAACATTAGGAAATGGCAAACATCGGCAACAGTAACACTTGTTTAGGTTTTTACTGGCACAACTAGTAATACAGTTAAAATAATGCTCGAGTGATTGTGACAGCTTTGGAACATTTCTTTGTATTGGCTCAAAGAAAGTTTTAGTTTGGATTGGGGGGAGGGGGGTATCTTTGGGTATTTTGGAACAATTCTCAAGAACAATTAGGCAAGAGTTCTTTGTTTCCTGTAATGCAGAAGTTCTAGTAGAAGAGAGTCATATTTCGTAAAGGACTGTCTCCCAGGTCAGCTAGACTGCTTTTGTGGCAAGCGTTTCAAGGAGCCTGAGCGTATGGCTTTGTGACTGAAGGAGGCATTTAAGAAACTAATCTGCGCTACTATAGGAAAACCAATTAAGAATGATGAGGAGGGGATGCTATGTTCAAAATGTTTTTCTCCTTTCATTGTGAAATCAAATCAAAAAGTCTTGAACATCAAAAATAGTTAAGGTAGGATTTGGTAAAGCCTGACCTGACATCAGGGAAAAAATAAATCTATCGTCTGGAAGTTCAAATTAATTATCAGTGGGAACTTTTAATTTCTATGTGTTTCCTCATTCATTAGTCAAGGGCATTGCCATTGTAGTTCCATGGCACCTTATCATACCACTACCGTTTCTAATTCAGAAGAACAGCACGCAAGCCAAAGTGTTTTTGATCCTAATGGAGGAGGGTGTGTTGTGATCAATTTCCAGGCACTAGTGGTCAACGTTGTGCTCAGTCAATCTTTGATTGTGTTATATTATATTTCTGGCATTTGCAAGGCATACAACGGTCATTGATAGGGCCTCAAAAACGTTGTTCGCCAGGTGGTGCCTCTCTGGGCCCACACAGACCAGGGAAATAGTGCATGGCTGCCAGGGCATTGGCTCTTGCCCGTAGCAGTGTACATTGTGTTGCTGCGGATACTGCATGCAAATGTAATGCATGGGAAAGTTTGTTGCTGAGAACGGAGGACAAACAATCATCCCTAGACTAAATTGGTTGTTCCAAGGGTCAGCATAGGACCCTTGTAACAGTATATGTGGTGTCGTGCCCTGTAGTGTGGCCTCTCGGCTATTGCATGCATTGATACGAGTGCAGTGGTTTGGTTTGTGAGATTAGAGTTAAATCAAGCTGTTGTTACATGGATGAGTAGCAATGCTGCTGCTTTTGTGAGAGCGCCCCAAGTCAGAAATGTCTGTTGTCATGAATAGTGGTCCCTGAGATTTTACTCTTAGCTAATGCTTGATCTCATTGTGCACAAGTCACATTAGTGACTCAATGTTTTGCAGCTGCCTCTTTTGAGACGACTTAAATGAATATTGGTTGAGTGCATAACCTGATATTGTTTCATCGCTATTGCTGAATTATAATTATTTTGAGTAGCTCAGCCCAGCCTCCCAAGATCTTGTAAGGCTTGGCCATGGCAGCACGAAGAGTTCAGCAAACTCGCAGAATTGTGAGACTGACTCGTCTTATGAAAGGTTAGATGGCAATGGACTATTTAAAGGTAGATCGTTTGATTGTCACTAGTATTGGTGTAAATGTTTGCTCTGCACTGTCCATTTTCATACCACTTCAGTATAAACGCGATTAACTTCTCAAGTTACTTCTTTACCTCGTGGGGTTTTGTGGCATCTGCATTTTTTTTCACCTCCATCATCTACAAACAGATGTAAAGATATTACACCAGTTGCCGCATTACTAGCTATGGCATCAAGTATTCGACTTATCACATGATGCCAGTTCTCACTTGTGTTATCCAGAGCAATTTGGTGTTAAGGCTGAATATTTGTACTCTGTGAAGTGCTTCTTAATCGGCAGTCATCTTATGCTGAACTCTAAAATATTTTCCCTTCATTTCCCGCAGGTCCGCCTTCACCAACTAAAGCTACAAAAGTCGTAAGTGCTTGCATGGTTCAAATGTTAATAGTTGTGAATGTCTTGCCCTACAATCTGTGGTTCAAATGTTAATAGATGAGAATGTTTTATCCTGCAATCTGTGGTTCAAACGTTAATAGTTGTGAATGTCTTGTCCTACAATCTATGGTTCAAACATTAATGGTTGTGAATGTCTTTGCCCTACAATCTGTGGTTCAAACGTTAGTAGATGTGAATGCCTTGTCCTACAATCGGTGGTGCAGACGTTAATAGTTGTGAATGTCTTGCCCACAATCTGTGGCTCAAACGTAAATAAAATGTGAATGTCTTGTCCTGCAATCTGTAGTTCAAACGTTAATGTCTTGTCCTACAATCTATAGTTCAAATGTTAATAGTTGTAAAAGTCTTGTCCCGCAATCTGTGGTTCAAACATTAATAATTGTGAATGTCTCGTCTTGCAATCGATGGTTCAAGCGTTAGTAGATGTGAATGTCTTGCCCTACAATCTGTGGTTCAAACGTTAATAGTTGTGAATGTTTTGTCCTATAATCTGTGGTGCACACTATAATAGTTGTGAATGTCTTGTCCTACAATCTGTGGTGCAGACGTTAATAGTTGTGAATGTCTTGCCCACAATCTGTGGTTCAAACATTAATAGATGTGAATGTCTTATCCTACAGTCTGTGGTTCAGACGTTAATACTTGGAATTGTCTTGCCCAGAATCTGTCGTTTAAACGTTAATAGATGTGAATGTCTTGTCCACCAATCTGTGGTGAATATATCGCAGTCACATGGTTTGTGGCATCTTTTACGGCAGATTCTTTTGCAGATTAGCCATTCGTTCTTTGTTAGATGTGTAGAAGAGAAAATAAAGGTATGCACAATGTTTTTCATAAATCGGATATAGATTATGTTAGCCAAAGTCCTTAATGTAATTTTCTATTTATTAAATATGTTTGGTAAGAGAGGGGCCATTGCTCATGAAACGAAAAGCCTTAAGTGTGTCATGATGCCCCTCTCCTCCCTCAACTCTGCATGTATGGTATACTGGGTCGGACTGACCTATAGGGCAATCAGGCAGTACCTGAGGGGCTGGCCTGGCACGCCAGTGTGTGGCTGTGTTTTTTGGAGATTTGTGTACCTGTCTTGTACCTTGGTAGGTCAGCTCTTACTGTTGATTTCCCTGATATTACCACCTACATTGCCTGTAGCTAGCACAAATGCATGCAGTCTCCCATTTCTTACAAAACATCTATACAACATGCCTTTAAAAGTTAAAAACTGCCCTATTTGTAAACAGGGGACACTTTTTTTTAGCTATTTGATACGCTAATGCAGCCCATTTTGGTTTTGGTGCCTGGGCCTATTTTCCGTTCCAGTCGGACCCTGATGGTTTATGCAATGCGTTTGTGTTGAATTGATCGAAAAAGGTATGTAACCAAGATCAAAGCGCAGAATGTGTTAAAGTCACTTTTATAAAATCCACAAGTAGCTGTGAAATATTTTCCACATTTCACGGTTTCCTTTGAAAAATGTTTTTTATACCACAATAAAAGCACCCAAACATACATGCATATGTGCTTAGTGTAATATGCCAAAAGGCAAGTCCGTCTGCACCCTTCCACGCCTGGACCGCCCCCAATGCCAGAACTCCTGGCTCTTCCACCCCACAAAGCCACATCTCCGGAGACCTTCCTGCCCTGGACCCCTCCCGGACGCACCAACAATCTCTGCTGCCGCACATCCCCACGGACGACCAAAGGACCATTCTCCTGCCGACACGGACGCTATGCCTTCAGCACTGAAACAACCGATGACCCCAGCAATAACGCCAATGCGGCCGCACCTGCTACATCAACCAAGACCCCTGGAATGACACTCCAGTGCATCCTACTCAACACACGCTCTCTCGGGAAACACACCACTTAGTTTTGGGACACGATCTCCTCCCTCACCCCGGATGTCATCTTCCTCACAGAAACCTAACTCCACTCTGCATCCGCACCGGCCATCACCACCGCCATCCCCGAAGGTTACAAGACAGCACACCCGGACCGAACCAACATGCACAGAGGCGGAATCGCCATCATCTACAGGGACACCTTCCGCTGCACAACATCCCCAATGACTCAACACCAGTAATGGAACACCTCAACTTCCAGCTACACAAAGATGGGAAAAGCACCATCAGAGGTACCATTGCCTACAGACAACCAGGACCACGCCCCAGCTTCTGCAACACCATCCTGCAAATCATCGCCCGCAAGAAATCGACTCTGAGCACTTGATCTTCCTAGGGGACCTCAACTTCCACTTTGACGGCCCCAGCAACGCCAACTCCACTGACCTCCTGGAAAGCATGAGCAACATCAGACTCAAGCAGCTAGTCACTGACCCCACCCACATAGCAGATAACATACTTGACCCCATGTTCACCTCTAGCGACAGTCGGATACATCCACACTACACCACTTACCTGGTCTGACCACCACAGTGTACACTTCACCATCGCAGGACCCAACTACACCGGCCCCTCAGATCAACACTCAGACTAGAAAAAGATATCGTAAGACCAGTGGAACGACTCCGTCCACTACCACCTCTCAGACCACACATACGACCCCAAATAAGCAGCAAAGAACTTCGCCCTGTGTATCACACAATGTGCCGACGCCATCGCCCCCGCCAAGTCAACCAAGGTCATAAAGCAAAGCAAAAGAGCAAGCTGGTTCTCTGAGGAACTACACTCCACTAAGTGCAACTGCTTACAACTCGAAAGGAAGTGGCGCACCAGCAAGAAGCCAGAAGACTGCACCACCTACAGGGCTGCTTTCAACCAGTACCACCACCTCCTGAAAGAAATCAAGAAGAATGACCTAGCAGACGTCAGCGTGAACCACAGCAAAGAACTCTTCGCCATTGTGAAGGAGTTCACCAATCCCGCAGCCGTCAAAAACGACATCACTCCCTCCCAGGAACTGTGCAACAACCTTGCAGATTTCTTCCACGACAAGATTGCGGACATCTACGAAAACTTCGAACTCCATCCCTCTGCCGCAGACAGCATCAACCAGCTCACACCCATGAACACAAACGCCGAGCACCCTCTCACCCACTGGGATCTCCTCACCACGCAAGACACAATCCCCATCATGAACTCTGGGGCACCCACAGACCCATACTCTCACCACGTCTTCAACCTCGGAAGCAAAACAATTGGCAACGAGCTCAGAAAGGTCCTGAACACCTCAATCATGCTGTCTCCTTCCCTGAGGATGGGAAACACGCTGAAGTGAGGCCCCTCCTGGAAAAAACATTTGCGGACCCCGCCGAGTTGAAGAATTACCGGCCCATCTCACTGCTCCCTCACCCAGCAATAGTCTTCGAGAAAGTGATCAACCACCAACTCCCCAAATACCTAGAAGACCACAACCTTCTGGACCGCTTCCAATCTGGATTTCAAACTAACCGCAGCACCAAGACCGCCCTGATCGCCGCCGCTGACGACATTAGAGCTCTCCTGGACCACGGGGAAACAGCAGCCCTCATCTTCCTGCACCTGTCCACCGCATTTGACACAGTCTCCCACTACATCCTGGTCAACAGACTCCACCACATCGGGATTCACCTCAGAACCCAAGAAGATCATCTGCGCGGTCCCCCAAGGAGCGTCCCTCAGCCCGACTCTCTTCTACACCTACATGGCCCCCCCCCCCCCCGGTCGACACCGTCCGATCACACTGACTCAACATCATCTCCTACGCCAATGACACACAGCTGATCCTCTCTCTCTCACCATGAGTCATTCTGTCCTCCCCGTGGAAAGACTCATGGTGAACCCCCTCCGGCCCACACGGACCACGCCCGCAACCTCCGCATCATCCCGGATAACAAGCTATCCATGAAGAAAAGTCAGCGCAGTCTCTTCCGCCTACTTCCACACCCTTTGCATGCTCCGCAAGATCTTCAGGTGGCTCCCAGTAAACACCAGAATGACCATCATGCAGGTCCTCATCACGGGGGGCGTGGCTTGAAGCCGATGTGAATGGACGCGGGCTGCAGAGCTCCGTCCGCTGCTTTCCCCACAATCGTATATCCTGAGCCCCGGACGCAGATACGACTAAAGTTCTGCAGACCGGAGACCCCCGAGAGTTTAGAACATAGGAGGCGTGCCTCATACCGCCTCAAAAAGAGTCAAAACTCACGGAGATCAGAGCTGGATGGCACAGCAGAATCGGCAGCAAGATGGCGCCCGCGCCATAGTGCGACCTCCGTTGCCGTCTTAGTCCGCCGAGAGAGGATCGGCCCCGGTGAGGAACAGCACTTCACCCCACAGAGGGGGCCTGAACACCACCAGTGAGCGGAGGAGACCTGGGAGACTGAGTGGTGAGTCTCGATCCTTCAGGAAGAGGCCTCCGAGCTCTGAATTCGGAATACCTCAGCGCTACGGAATTAGCAGCAAGATGGCGCCCACGCCATAGAACGCCCAGCATAACCAGTACGGGTCATCAGGAGAGAGACGTCCTGGCATAGAAGAGCAACTTACCCCACAGCAGAGCCCTGAACGACGAGAGGATAGAGGGGCCCCCCAGAGCACGGGTGGTTGTGAGCCTTTGCCTCCAGAGACAGCCCCCGAACTCCGAAGTCGGAATTGGGAAGCGCGACGGAGGTGGCAGAAAGATGGCGCCCGCGCCTTACTGAATCACAATCAGACCCTGCAGACCGAAGTGAATAGAACAGGGCATAGGAGCGGCGCACGCTTTGAGCACCAAGTGAGCCCAGCGAATAATCAGGGCGAAGAGACTCACTAACCGAAGACCACTATAAGGATCAGCAGGGGAGAGTGAGGAGGCCCCACAAACAGTGAATGTCCGCGCGCAGGCGCTCGGCATCTCAGCAGCCATACCTGGGAAGTAGTAACCAGCAATAGCAGACCCTGGTATCTATCGTAGAGACCAACAGCAGTGCACGGACCTGAAGTCACCGGGACAGGTCCTCTGAGTTGACCCAAAGGAACTGAGTGCCTAAAGCTGAGGGAGAAAGGCCTAAAGGGCGAAGAATAGCGAAGTCAGTTTGAAGAAGGAAATGGCCGCAGCATAAGGAAGACCGTGAACACCTGGTAGTCGGCTGGTATACTAGGAGACAAAGGCACAGGAAGTGCAGGAAAGCTCGCGAAGGGGAGTGCCCTCCTGACACCCAGAAAACTCACTGCCACAAGGCATAATCGCACGGGGCACGTGTCGTGGGCTTCACTAGGCCCATCCGCAACCAGAGACACCCAATCAGCAGCAACGCTGTGCGCGCACAACGGAGCCTGACATAAGTGCTTCCAACGAAGATCGCGGTTGGCAAAAACGAGAAGGTAGTTTTCCGGAGTGATTACCGCGGCTCCTTCGGGGCCGACAGCTGGGAGGGCCCCGGAGGCACGATAAAGTCGAAAAACTACTGCAATATAACGGAACTGCCCTCTGCTGCGAAAAGACTACCTGGAGATAGAGAAGAGAAGCTAGAATCTAACCAGGAAGATGGGGAGAGCTCAAAAGAAAAGAGGATACACAGTCCTCAATGTAGAAGCCCCTGGCACCCAGACCGATGATGATGAAGCGGTGCTGGAAGCGGGAAACGGCTTGACTCCCAGGAAACCAACGCTGGCGGATATTATGCAGGCGATCACAGCCTCCAGAGAGGCCCTGGAGGAGAAAATAGATGCGATAGGCACAGACTTAAGCCTGTTAAAGGATGATCAACGGAAGCTCAAGGAACGGGTGATAACTACGGAGAAGGAACTAGGCGACCTCCCAGAGGAGGTAACTGCGATGCAGAAGACACTCACGGACCTGGAAACTAAAGTCAAAGTGCTGGAAGTGCGGGCCGAAGATAGTGAGGGAAGATCCCGCAGGAATAATATCCGAGTCATCGGAGTGCCGGAAAAAGCGGAGGGCGCGAATATGGTGCGCTTTTTGGAAGACTGGCTCCGAGCAGAAGTAGCCCCAGAAGGGCTGTCATCCTTCTATGCACTGGAAAGAGCCCATAGAGTCCCGGCAAGACCGCCTAGACCTGGGGCCACTCCTCGACCGATAGTAGCGTGCCTACTGCATTTTAGGGACAGAGACCATATACTACAACAAGCTCGCCAAAAACAAGGATTGCAGATTGATAATAACGCAGTAATGATCTTTCCGGACTTCACAAGGGAAGTACAACGAAACAGAGCATCCTTCTTAGCTGTCAAAAAGAAGCTTCGCCAGTTACAATTGCCGTATTCAATGCTGTTTCCTGCGCGGCTTCGAGTGGCGGATACTGCGGGCCCTCGATTCTTCACTACACCTCAAGAGGCCTGGGAATGGCTGGACACGCGGAGGCCTCAGGAGCATCGCAATTCCCTATCGGTCTCGCCTCAACAGAGCCCTTGCAGCAATAAAACAGGGTCCAGAGCTCCATCTCCTAGGGAACTCAGCCTAGAGCGTCGCAGAATGCTACAGGAAGTAGCGAAACATAGCCAACAGAGCTCCAGCCCCATTTCAACTAAAAGCGGAATGGACGCGGAAAGATCGGAAGGTTCGCCAGCTCCCAGTGAAAACGATACCTCGGAGACAGAACTGCCAGAGATCACACCCCAGACGGCGAACGATATTGTCTGATGACTATGATCTGGTATTCCACACTGTAGCCTACGGAGGTGCCCTGGGGACTTGAACTGAGGGGGCGAATAATGGAACCTGCTACTAGCTTCGTGGCAGCAAGTGACCTCAGATGTCTGGTCCGGGGCGAAGTAACTGTTGCAGGTATTGGGAGGCGGCGTGGCAGGGATCTGGGTCCAGAACTGTAAGCTGATCACCCCTGTAACCACTAGTGGAATTTTGCGAGCTTAGATAACGTTTGGATGGGAACTAGTTCTCCGGTACCTGTCCTGGGGAGGGGGAGTTGGGGGTTTTACTTGGTTACTGAGATGTTAGCTGGGGACAGGCGTGTCACAATGGCAGATTCTAGCAGGTGCGAGGTTTACCTAATGCAATGGGACCCTCACTAGATTTAAAATGTATTACGTGGAATGTACGGGGGATGCACTCAATGGTACGGCGTCATAAAATCCATGCATATTTGATCCGTAGGGGGGTCCAGATTGCACTGCTCCAGGAGACCCACATTATGGCAAATGAAGGAGCGGAGTTGCAGCGTTGTTGGAGAGGTCAAGCATTTTATACCAATTACTCGGCATTTGCATGGGGGGTCCTGATCTGGGTGAGGGCGGGAGTACCCTTTCAATGCACAAAACAAATTATAGACCCAGATGGCAGATATGTGGTGGTTTCTGGGAGGTTAGATGGCAGGGATATAATTTTGGGGAGTATATATGCACCTAACTCGGATCAGCCAACCTTTTTTTCGCACCTCTCTGGGAAATTGGCCTCTATACTCACAGGATCAGTACTATTAGGAGGTGACTTTAATTGCATATCAGATGTTGCCCTGGATCGTTCCCATCCACCACTCCCTGATGCACCCACACATAAAATAGCAGAAACACAGCGGAACTGGCAACAGAGGTGGGGATTGGTGGATTCCTGGAGAGCCCAACACCCTGGGGTCCGGGATTACTCCTTCTCGGCACTGCACGAACTCCCATGTTCAACTGGATGCCATACTGTGCTCCCCTGACGTACATGAGGGGGTGCGCAGCAGTGAATACCTCACTCGGACGATCTCTGACCACAACCCAGAGCTGTTAAGTTTGCAGTGGTCTCGTGCGAGGCCCAAAATACCCACATGGAGTTTGAGACCCGAGGCCTTAGAGGACCAGGTGTTCCATGAAGAGATAGGCACAGCCATTGAACACTATTTCCAAGACAATGCTAACTCAGCAACGAGTTCATTGGTAGAGTGGGATGCGTTTAAAACAGTCATCTGGGGGCGCTGTATATCAGGGATGGTGGGAACGCGGAAGTCCCTACTACAGGACATACAGAGGGCGGACCAGCACCTAAGAGAGCTAGAACAGGAAAGGCCAGAGAACGCTGACAAGCAGGGGGATCTCTTGGAGGCTAGAGAAGCAGTGGCGGTGCAGGTGGAACGGCTTTGCTGTTTCGACTACAAAAAATATATAACCCGAGCCCACATGGAGAGGGATAAGTCGGGAGCCCTACTGGCTTGGTTGGCCAATCCAGCCAGGAGGGGTACGGTAATATTGGAGATTAGAGGGCAGAATGGGGAAGTGTAGTACGACCAACAAGGTATTAATAACTTGTTTCTAGATTACTATACAGATTTGTACAAGAGCAGATTATCCCCAGTAGAAGAGGGTATAGACGAGTTCATAGGCGAAGTGGAACTACCAGTATTGGGCGAGGGACTCGCAGATACCCTAGGACGGCACGTGGAAATTGGGGAAGTGAGAGGGGCTATTAAAAATATGGCAAGAAACAAAACGCCGGGAACAAATGGCCTACCCATTGAATTCTACCTAACATACATCGACTTGCTGGCCCCCAGACTGGTAAAGCTGTATAATGATGCGAGGCAAGCGGGGCACCTGCCTGTTTCGACTAGGGAGGCGATTATCATACCGTTGCTTAAACCGGGGATACCACTCTGGGATAGAGCAGCATACTGCCCGCTCTCCATGCTTAACCTGAACTACAAAATCCTGAGTCGTATGCTGGCCACTCACCTACTTCCACACATGACAACCCTAATACACAGAGACCAGGCCGGGTTGATTCCCACCAGAAACACAGCCCTTAATGTCCGGCGCCTCTTACGAGTGCTGGAGGCAGACTCCTATAGGAAAGAGGTGGCGAAGGTCTTTTCAGTGGATATAGAAAAGGCATTTGATAGCCTGGAATGGCCTTATTTGTTCCAGGTAATGCCAAAAGTTGGGCTGGGAGATAAGTTTGTGGAATGGACAGCTCTCCTATATTCCGACTCCACTGCTAGAGTTAAAACGGGTGGGCTAATATCTGACACCTGTAGAGTAGGACGGGGAACGCGACAGGGGTGCCCGCTCTCCCCTCTTTTGTTCGCCCTGGCGATGGAGCCGCTTGCAGCTAGGGCTAGAACAGGACAATACTATCAGGGCCTTAATGTTTTTGGACAGATCCACCACATCGCACTCTACGCGGATGACCTATTGATGTTCTTGGCCGACTCGGGGGAGGCGCTTCGGGGTGCGAAAGAATTATTACCGGCCCTAGGTAGGTTAGCGGAGCTGAAGGTAAACTGGGCAAAGTCTTGTTTATTCCCAGCGATGGGGGGCAGGATAAGCCCACAAGAGACTGAAGGAGTGAGATGGGAGGATAGGAGCTTGACGTACCTAGATACCCAAATATACCACACTCGGGGAGACATACTGGAGGGTAACATAGAGAGAGCCATTAGAGGAACAAAAAGCAATTTTGACTTCAGGGGCTCTTTACCATTGTCGGTGGCCGGCCGGGTAGCTCTACTTAAGATGGTAACTCTACCGAGATTACTGTATTACTTTGGGACCTTGCCGGTCTGGATACCAACAAGGTACTTTACCCAACTTAAGTCGATGATCTCGGGGTTTCTGTGGGGAAATGGCAGGCGAAGAGTGGCACTTAGCGTTCTCATGCAACCGAGAGCGGAGGGAGGATTGGCGGTGCCTGATTTTGAGGAATACTACCTGTCAGCACAGTTACAGTGGCTCACAAAGTGGGTGGCGAGTCGAGTCAGGGGGACGGAGGAGCCGAGAGAGGACTCCTTGACCTTAAGATTATTATCCCAAATCACATTGAGGCTTCCTGTTAGATCTTTGGCCCTCCCCTCGGAACTACGCACAGCCCGGCAGTGTTGGAATAGGAGTCTGAGACGGGCCAAAATTAGATGCCCTTATGCTCCGGAAATCCCGTTACTTATGTGCGAGGCCTTGCCACATGGGGGCAATTGGCAGGGATTGACGTCTTGGGTGGAACAAGGGCTGGTTACAATGGGAGACTTATATGAGGAGGGCGCCATGATCCCATTCAACGATCTGCAAGAACAATATAACTTACCCAGGGGGGACTTCCTGTTGCACTCCGCCCTCACCGCGGCCATACGCAAACACTGGGGAGAGGGACTCACCGAGCCACAGATGTCATTAGGCTGCCAGTATCTGGTGATGGCGGCAGGTACTTTTAAGGCGGTTACGTGTTTATACAGGCGAATAACACAGGAAACATTGCTGCCCTTATCGGAGTTGTGATTAAAATGGGAGGCGGACCTCGTGAGGTTATTCCAGAGAAAACCTGGGGGGAGCTAGTGGAGAGGGCTTGGAAGAGCACCAGGAATGCCAGATTCCAATTGGTACATTTTTATATCTTACACAGGGCATACCTTACCCCGGAGAAGATTTATAAGTATTTTGAGTCCCAAGCAGCGGCTTGCCCGCGATGCAATAGGGAAGGAGCAGATTTCAAACATATGTTCTGGGACTGCCCGGGCCTGGGTAATTTCTGGGAAGGTACTGGGAATTTCTGCTGCTGGCAGACATTACTGACAGGGCAGTCGAGACGTCTCAGGGATACTGCCTGTTACACTGGTTCCCGCACACAACTAAAAACAAAATCACGAGTAAATTCTTAGATATGGGCTTACTACTAGCTAAAAGAGATATAACCATGTACTGGAAAGCAAAACAAGGCCCAAATATAGCCAGATGGAAGAAAGAACTCATTAAGTGGGCAGAATGTGAAGGAATAATTAGGATGCAAATAGCAAAAAGAACGGGAAGCGAGGGGGCGCTGGAGGCAGCAAGAGCATGGGCACCCTTAGTAGTACTACTCCGGACCCCAGATGATGCTGAGGATGAGGAATTGATAGGAGAACCCCCGGCAGGAGTAGGCTAGGCTCTCTATACCCCCGAGCAACTTATAGACCCAGGGAGTTGGACAGCAGCCATAGTACACCGCCGCCCTTACTGAACAAGGGTTCTTAACGTGATACCTCAGACAAACGTGAAACACAGCTTGAAGCAGAAGCGTATCGCAAACGAGTAATTTGTACATAAGTGACACACCTGGGGGGAGGCAAGGGAGGGGGGTTAGTTGAGGGGAGGGAGTTTGACTTTGAGATTGAAGATATATATAGCAGTTCAAGAATTGGACACAAATGACTCCTGTCCATTGGTTTGCTGGGGGAGGAGGCGGAACTCCTGATTACAGCAAGGACCTGTATTCCTTTTGTTTTGCTACTGAGATGTCTGTATAATAGTCCGGCTAATTGCTATCCTGATCAATGATAACTATAATGCATTGTTGGTTCCTGGAACCTTCTGTAAAACCCAATAAAATATGTTTTAAAAAAAAAAATGCAGGCCTCCATCACTAGCAGATTGGACTACGGAAACACGCTTTATGTAGGAATCACCATTCTCCTACTGAAGAGACTTCAAACAATACAGAACTCAGTGGAAAGACTCGTACTCTACCTCCCTAGAAGAACCTGCATCACATCCCAGCTCAAGAAACTACACTGGCTCCCGATCCAGAAGAGATGCCAATTCAAGATGCTGACCCACGCCTACAAGGCCCTGCACAACGGAGGATCAGCATACATCAACAATCACCTAACCTTCCACCAACCGTCCAGACACTTCCGCTCAGCCTCCCTCTCCTTCGCAGATACCCCATGGATCCGCCGAACCAACAGCAGAGGGTGCTATTTCTCGCACCTGGCAGCCAAGGCTTGGAACAACCTCCCCCTGCACCTCAGGACCGCACCGTCACTCCAACAATTCAGAAGAGACCTAAAGACCTGGTTGTTTGAATAAACTACCTCCACGCAGCAGCGAACAGCTCAGGCGACTCGAGACCCTCATGGGTGATTTGCCACACTATACAAATGACAGATTGATTGATTGATTGATTACCACTGTATAGTAAGTCATGGATTTTGCCATGACATTTTTTCAAGTATTTCTGTTTTTGAAGGAATATTAGCCATGTAACCCAAACCATGATGGAAGAAGTTATGTTCTGTTGAAGAGGCCTTCGGTTATGCAGTAAACAGCTTTTTTTCTCATATCAATTTTTCCATGCTGTAGTAATGTGTGAATGTACATTTATGAGTACAGTTCCTCTAATTAAAAAGTGTTATTGGGCCAAATTTTATATATTTAATATCAGGGTGCAGAATTGTTAAATTTGTTGACCTATTTTGCATAAAGGGGATCTGGTGACGACACAAGCAAATAAGCAACTAGACCAAAGGCTTAGCGGTTTGTAAATGTCACCAGAATGGCAATTCGGGGAACATATCACCAATTATATATTTTTAGATTGCATTTTTATTTGGTGAAGTTAGCTTGAAAAGGCTGATTTCTTAATAATAGACTCTATTAGAATTAGAACACTTAAGTTTTGTTTACCCTTAATGAATAAAATGATGATAAAATATTGGTAAGGCCAAGTGGATTTATGCAATACGATGGCTGCAGCATTTACTGCATATTGATGCATTCATCACGTTGTCACTTAATTTTTACAAAGAAATATTCTAGCTGAATATGCAATATTATTTTCCCTTTTTTCCACATATTTTAAATACCCATGCGGCATAATGTGTTGTTCACTGCTGTATAATCCTAGTAACTCTGACAATGGTAAAGTTCTGTAAAGTGGCTTGGGGGAGGTCTGTAATTACGATGACGAAGCCTGTATTTCATATATACTTTCAATAACAACAATCCCATGGCAAATTCCCATGGGATTATCCAAGTTATATAATGTGTGTTTGTTTCTGTAAACAATATTTCTAACTTCTGGGAGGGTATGTTTAAAAATAGTCATCAGGGTGAAGTTTGTAGTTCTTGTAAAAGTGAATTGTGTATTTTTATAGCTTTTATGTGTTATTATGATTTGTAGTGTGAGCACTTAGAGTTCTCCTGTAATGTGTTTTCGCTTCTCTCTGGAGTGGCGCAGAAATCCTTTCAAAGCCCCAATCCCCGGAAGTATAACTGGTATGACAGTTGCTCATATTTCTGGCGACAGAGGAGCAAGTGCCCACGTAAAAAGGCAGTGTCCTCTTAAAAGCAATACTGCCGTGCAAGTGCCAAGTGTCGCTTGATTGTGTTGAACACATTTCAACCCTGTCAAGTATCCGGGGAATCAGGTTGACGCGTAAAGCACTTACTTTCTGCAGAACAGATGTCACCGAAATTACATGTCTGACAAACAGTCCGCAGAAAGGAAAGACTCCAGCAAAAGTACCGAAGGAGTATTTCATTTCAGAATGCCACACCTGTGTGTGGTGCCGCAATAAAACAGCCGCTCGCGCGCACATTACGAGCGGTGCACGACCTGGTAAACGCGCAGTTTCTTACCATTTTTCACATTCAACAGACGAAGGATGATTTATAACCTTTGTGCTTCTGAATGAATTCTGGCGCACGCTCGCCCGCGTTTCTTATCGATGTTCGTGGTCCTGAGTCAAGTTAATTTCCTGGAAAGATGAAAAGCATTAACGAAGAAATGTTATGAGTTCTTTCATTCTGGTCACAGCAGGGCAGAGGTGAAAAAATGTCATGCGTTTTGCCTGACAAAGATTTGACTAGGCTACAAAACTGATAGAAGTACGAATTCTGCTAGTTATAACCCATATAATGCATTTTAAAAACAGTCTTTATTATGTTGTGGGTGTATGCAATAAACCTATCCATGGTTCTGTTTTTAGGTCTAGTTTTGGCAGCAGATGTGCTGCGCTGCTCTGCGAGGCATGTTGTATTCGAGTATGGACTTGAAGCCCCGCCCACTCTCCGCCCATATTTGTCATTGGCTTGTGTTATTGTCCTTCGTTAATGCTGGTTGTGATTCGTTAATTGGCTTGTTAGTCCCTCCTTAGTACCGCCTTGTCTTCATTTGTAACCTCCCATGAGGACTGGCCCTTTTACTTCTGTTGTTACACAGTAACAACAGTCTTTAAGCACTATATTCTTTAATGAGTTTCTCCTACTGCAGGCACGACATGCTTTCCTGCAAAATTCAGCGCGCGCTGCACGCTTTCACTTTCCAAGCAGCCCGGGACAATGGCGGCTGCTTCTTTGAAATGGAATAGGTCTCGCATTTACAAGTGTTTGAGCTATTGGCATTGTAAATGACAATTACTTTTATTTATTAATTATCAAAACAGATAAATAAAAGGCATTGTCATTTACAATGCCAATAGCTAAAACTCTCGCAAATGCGAGACCTATTGCATTGCAAATGCTTGTTTAATGACTAGCTTGTCAGTATCAGGAATACTGGCATATGTGTTATTTGAAAGCAACGTGGTTCTAGCTTACTTCTGGTACTGACTTTTTGTCTAGCAGTATCTTGCATGCTGGGACTAGTATGCATAATTAGGAGAAATCCTCTGCGGACCCGCCAATGCTCGCCAACTGTCTTTAATATCATCATCATAACTTTATTTCGCCATAGCTGCCATCAAAGTGCAAATAATCAACACATATCGCTGCTTTTATAAACGATTAAAAACGCCATTACATAAATTAAGTTAAAAAACGTAAAATAGAATAAAAACTTTGCTATGCATATATACAACTAAGATACATTAATTTATCAAGTGATTAAAAGAATAAAAGCAGGAACAGTTCAATAACAATGCATGCATGTGATTACAAAATCCTATGTCATATAAACAGGCATAATAAGGGCAAAGGGAAAACCTAAAGGACTGCAGTACCAATTATGCATTGACACCTGGACCTAATGCTGCATTAACCTTTTTCTGTCTAAGCCTCCAGAACATTGAAACCAGTGAAACTGCAAAAGCTACGCATTGGCTTGTCAGTTTTTAGAATTCTCATTGCAGCTTTATACTCTCTGACATCTATATTGCGACAGAGGTAAGATCCACTTTTCCCTACTACTTTGATATGCAGGGCAGAATAACAATACGTGCTCTACCGACTCTGTAAAATGATTGCAAGATGGACACAGCTTTTCCAAAGCTCTAGGGGTTCGCAACCAGTTAACTGTAAAAGAGTGGAGCAGCAGGGACCCATACCTGAATTGTAGATAGAGCTTCCTGGCCGCTACAGGCTTTATTTCTTCGAGGAACCGCTCTTCTGCAAATTCATCCTTCACCATGAGGAAGGACCAGGTCAGCTGACCCAAGCTAGACTGACCTTGCCAAGCACCCTGTTTGTGTTGCCAATAACCTCTCAATTGTTTCTATGGTAACTGAGTAAGCCTCCTCGGGGGTCGCCCAGTTTGTCCAGCCCAATCTTAGCAAGGATTTTTTGACCTGCCCAAGCCAGGGAATGGTGCCTGAACCTGGAATACGCAGCACCTCCTCAAGGCCTAGTTGGTATGATCGATGCTCTGATGAAGCCCAGAGCCTCCTCCAATATAATACATGCCTAACACCAGCTCTATCCGAAATATGTCTGAGCCCAAATCCGTTCTTAGGGGGATTAGCAGGGAGATAATGGACAGGCCAGTCAATTGTCTCATAAAACAATTTTCACCTTCCCCCCAGTGTGGTTGCTTCCCTCTTGCCCCACAATTCACCCCCATAGAGTACAGTCCCTAATGCCTGGCTGTTATAAATTTGAAGTGCTGGTGTAATTGGGTAGAACTTTAATATTAAAACCTGATTATTCTCCTGTGGATTATACTTGATTTTTTTCATAATTGAAATAATTGGAATGTGCCTATTAAAGTTTGTTAAAAGTTCGAAGACTCCACCTTTTACCATTTGTGTGGGATAGACTCAGATGCATCTTGAGTGCCATTCCTGGGCCAAGAAACTGGTGTAACCTCTCCAAATCACTTTCAAGCTGCTTTAAGGCAATGCAAGTGCTGAACTGTAACAACAAAATAAGTTTGTTCCTCTATTGACATGAGGCAATGAGCATTAATATCTGGTGTAGCCCTCTGCATTGAAAAGAACATAGTAAAGGGCTTCCTTTGCTATAACGTCTTCCGTGGTGTCTTTTCTTCTTCAAAATTCCACAATCCTTGTGACTTGCTACCTGACAGAGACTAAGGATGGTTGATTTTGGCTGGGATGCTTGAGAGCCATGAGATGATGAGCGGAAGAAAGAGAAGGCCTTGTCACTGTGCATTTATGATGCCCTTCTGCAACTGAATGAGATTCACAGCAAGGATTGTGCATACTGGTGTACATGACTTCTCTTGTAATTCATTCAGTTTCAAGTAGAGGCCACAGGCAGAGGAGGAGGTGAGTGGCAGGGGTCTTTTACAGATCCATTGTCCTGAGAAAGCAAGTTTTGTTAGGGCAGCCTATCCACCTCCTTATAGGCTTTGCATGGCAGTCTGGGGTGCTGATATTTTCCTGCTCACCGTGTTGATTCCTTTGAATCAAACTCACTTAAATAGTCCCTGGCTGACTCTGTTAAATAACTTGGAAGACGAATAGTTATCAGCCGCTAAAGACCGCCTGTCCAATTATGAATCACAAAAGAACACCTGTCCAGCGGAGGCTGCATTTACCCAGTCAAAAGAATATTGATTATGAAACCTTTTAACGTCAACATTTTATGTTATGCAGATTTGTAGAGCGCACTATCACACATGAGCGTATCCTGATGCTGAGCAGGTGTGAGCCAGCCTAAGGCCTGGTGGGACTATTTGAAAAGCCAGGGCTTAATTTTCTTGCGGAATTCGAGAAGTGAGGAGGAGGTTTTTATGTGTAGTGACAGGTTGTTCCACGCTTTAGGAGCGATGTAGGCAGATGTTCAGCTGTCTGATCTGGTTTTCCGAATGTTTGGGATGTGTACAAGTAGGATTCCGGACAAACGGAGGTGTCTGGAAGGTTTGTGAAAGCGCATAAGGATGTTGAGGGTATGCTGGGCGAGTGTTATGTAGTGCTTTGAATGTATAGGTAAGGAGTTTGAATTGTGCTAGTTTGTGCATGGGAAGTCAGTGGAGCTCCTTCAAGTGTGATGTAATGCGATTGAGGCATGGGAGGTTCAGAGTGATTCTGGCTGCCGAGTTCTGAATGATCTGCAGCCTTCTGATGAGTTTTTTTGTTGAGCCCGGCATAGAGGGTGTTCCTGTAGTCCAGCTTGGTTGTGACCAGGGCATCAAGCGACAGGATTACACTAGTCATTTCAGTTGGTGCCTTTGTGTGATCTACATTCTTTTCTCCCCTTTCAATGATTTATATACTACTGTAGGTTAACATTTCTAAATCACATATTTGTTCAATAATTTATATTCCAGCAAAATAAAGTGCTATTCTCTTACTTGTTTCCTGCAAATTGAATATATTATGTTAATGCAGTGCATTTGTAATTACTGATCAATTTTTGTTGGAGTTCCCCATAGCTCCCTCTGCCAAACTGTTGAAAGCTTTGTGTTAATTACTGCTCCCGAATGCCAACATTTATATCATATTACTCGCATTCCCTTGTTAATATTTCAAAGGGCCCTTATTTCACTGATTGCAGTGATTTACAATCTGCTGGTTTGCTGACTAGCCTTTCCCTCCATCTTGTTCAATCCGGATTGCCCATAGTGTTGCTAATAGGAGTTAAAATGTATGTAACTGATATAGTTTCTCTGGATTTCACCACAACAAACGAATTTCCAGTCACTAAAACTCTTTTGATTTTCTATGATTAACATTTGAAACTTTGTATTTTACTTCGCTTTAAATAGTATGGTCTTTAATGGAGATATAAAATAAGGCATATGTCTATTAGTAACTAAAGCTCACCTCCTTTGCAATTTTTGAAAAAATATTTTAAAATTAATGGCTGAACACTATTTTCCATCATTTAATGTGTCATCCTGTGCCCCTCGTCTTTCACTCTCCAGGTGTAATTGTTGTTTTTCTATCTTTCCTCTCCTATTATTGAATTATATGATATGCAGAATTCGGAGCTGATTGCAAATAAATTGTTAACTTTTGCTGGGTGGTGTTACAAAGAGAAGCCATGCCTTTTATTACATGCAGTGTGCACATACATGCTTGATTGTGCTGCTGAGTGCAGCATTCTGTGATTTACCATATTTTGTTTTGGTAGCTTAAAAGGGGCAATGTAAATAAAATGGCATTTCACATATCCCCTTTCAGTGCAGCGCCCCACTCCTTTTGCGGTCAGTAGCACAGCTTCATTGTTATAGGGGGAGGGCCTGCGCAGAGGGTGATGCGGGAGGGAGGCATGTCACTAGGTAGTGCTTTTTAGGTCACAGGGCAGCTTTAGGTTGATTTTGACCTCATGTCATCAGTTCATCAAAAAGGTACAAAAAGAAGTACAAAAAGAGTGTACTGTAGAATTTCACCTGCCTTTAGTCACTGGTTTTGATATGATTTTCATGGTTTGCTTTTGCTTCGGTAGTCTGTCCATCAAGGTCATTACATTTTGTGGATGGTTGCATTGTCCCATTTGTGTTCCCATGAGGTTTCAACAGTCTGGCTCAATTAGTCCTTTTGTTAGACTTGAGCCAGTGAGTGCTCTTTTATGCATTTACCATACTGGGCTAATCCTATGCTTAAAAACTCTGTTAGAGAAGCAGATATTTGATGTGAGCAAATTTGGAGTGTCTGTGGTTTTGTAGGGTGCTACATATAAAGGAGCTGCTCTCCACCTAAACTTGGGAGCTACCCAGAGTTACCGATTTCCTTTTTTGTGTATATATTTTATTTGATTGGACATGGGACTGTTCTCCTAGGGGTCGTGCGGCAGTTGGCAGGACTGGTCAAACAAAAAAGAGAGGGAGAAGCGTAGACCTGTTCGCCTTCCCAACCATTCAATTCATTCAACAAAAACAGAACGAGTCTCCTACTTATTATACCTATGTTCCTAAAACAAAAACACTTTTTTCATGTCGTCTAAAGTTTCAGTGACACTTTTTACTAGGAACCCCTAGTAGGTGACATTCTTCATCATTGGGTTCCCACCCTGGTTGCCGAATGCTTCCATGGTGTGCTGCGACGCCGGATTACAGCGGACCTGGGTTTTGTTTGGGGGGGGGTGATCAAAGTGAAGGGCTGATTTTAAAATTGGCTCGAGATTCCCTCTCACAAGTTGTGATTTTATTTGTGGGATTCTCTGTCAATGTTAAAAACTGGTGGATAGATGTGGGATAATTAGTTGCTCCCACTTACCATAGGTGTGGTCTACATGTTTCAGCCATCTTCATGTGCCTCTCGGGGTCGGTGTGGCTTTCATCAGGACCAAAATCTGATAATTAGCATGCGTACTAAGGTATGCAAGTGCGGGGTGTCTGTAGTAGATTAGTATATACTTACAAACCCTCGAAGTTTTTGAAGACAATACCTCTTGTCTCTTGTCCTATAAGACAAAATGTTTTAGAAAAAAGTAGAAATTAATGACATATAGGTAGTTTTTATGGAGCCAGGTAAGTTACTTACTTCCTGATGCTCCTCACTTTGAAGTTGTATATCTTACATGCCATTATAGTATCGTATACTATAATACAGCACATTGTTTATGAAAGAGGTTCACATTCTTATTGAACCTATGAGTGTTCACACGAAAACCAACAAAAGAATAGAGCAGTTGACATTTGCTTCTTTTCAGCGGAGTAACCAAGTGGTTGTGCTTTATTTCACTCACCCAGGTTGTGTGTGAATAAACGTGCCATTTCCCCTGCTCATTCATAGGGGTATCTAACCACTGTTACTCCTTACTTAAAATTGCATTTTCATACTGTCATGCATTGTGATGTTACATTATTATTGTGAATGTGTTTTACATTCCCTATGTACATGCAAAGCCAGCCTCATTTATAGTTTTGTGCACTTTTTTAGTGTTTTTGTGTGATACAGGTTCACATCCTTCTATATCATGCAGGTGTTCAGCCACAGTCAACATCCAAAAAACGTTGTTTGACCTTTCCTTCGTTTTAGTGTAGATACAGAGTGAACAGGTCTTATTTTTCCCGACCCGAATGAAGCACGCTTGCCCTAGTTAATTAAAAGTGGTGTCTTGCCACATGTAGTGTATAACTAGTTTGTTTTGGCAAGCGAAGTAACTTAAATTTCATGGGGTGATTGTTTTTTATTATTGTCACCCAGTGTGGTCTATTGCGTTTGCACCATCATGTCGCGAGGCATTTTGTAAAAACGAATCAAAGTAACTAACTTACTGTTATTTGGCTTCTTGCTTCCTCAGATACTGCGAGGGGGTGGGCCCTGTAGTCACACACTGCAGACAGTGAGAAAGTTGTTAGCCAGGATGTGCTTCTCTCAATTCACCAAGATTCAGACTCCCCCCATTACACTTACTCAAGGGTGCCTCACCCGCTTCTGAACCTTCCGCAGCCTCAGCAGTCCCGTATGTGGTGGACTGTGTACGGGCTGCTCCATTAAATGGAGGATTGCATCTTCATAATGTCCCACTTCGCGCTGAACACCGTGACCGGCGTTTGACCCTAAGGGGGGCGGGGCTTGGCCACAGCGTGTGGTTGCGCATTAAGCGTAAACCGTCAACACGCATATATCCCTACGTTTAAGCGTCTTGTGATTCTCTATTGTTTACATTGCTCGTTGTCAGGGTGACTAAATACGTCCTTGTCCCAAGTGTAGACCTAATGTGCTTATGTAGATCCCCTGCCTGTTTTCTGATATTTTTTTAGTGTCCGAATGCCTCTGACTGGCTCTTTTCTCGTTTGCTACATACGAGTAAAACGCGATTTGGTGTTGTTTACATAACTAGTTGTTTGTTGTCGATGAGACAACGTGCCTTCAAGTTCCCTGTGTGGGATAGTGTTCATGTGTAATTCTCTTACTTGATTTGGTTATATATACGCTGCTTAATGCTAGTTTTCCTGACGTTAGATCTTTTTTGTGTTGTGCTTCTTATCAGGAGAAAAGCCCATGTTCAATGAGAATCACAACGGCAAAGTGATAGCCACATTACCAATGTTAACTTCCAATTGTGGTCTACTGTAAGGGAAAATGTCGAGATCAGATTATCTCGTAGTGAGTTTAGAGGCATAGTCCCTTTGTTCCTTCTAAAGTATAGCCTTATGCATTAATCATGTGTTTAGGAACAGTATTCTCACCCTAGCCCCGGGATGACCATGGTTTTGTGCATTTTCATCTTAGTACTGTGTTACTGTACTTATAGTTAGTCGGTCCAAACTGTTGTGACTATTGTTCGCTTCCCTTTAAGGTCTTGTTGTATCCCATTCTTCCAATCTCTTGTTCTTCATTGTGCTCGTCTTTTGTAAGATGTTATTCCAAAGAATATTGTCGTTCAAGCCTGTCTTATGTGTTGACATCCGGTAAATCCAATGATGTTCTTTTTCAAACAAACGGCCTTCCAGATTTTCTGAGGCGTTTTCCAATTGTTCTATTATCACCCAGGTCATATCATTGGGCGTATGTCCTTGATGGATAAAGTGCTGTGTCATTTTCGTTGTGTTTCTCCTGCACCTTATATTGCTCATGTGCTCGCTTATCCGGTTCTTGACTTTTCTTGTGGTCATGCCAACATATCGTAAGCCACAGGTGCATGTGATTAGGTAGATTATGGTCACTGAGTTGCAGTTAATGTGTTTGGGTAATGTCCAAGTTCTACCTGGTTCTACGTTTAGGATTTTCGTTGTACTGGTTAGATGGCAGCAGGGCTTAATTTGTGCCGGTGCTTTCCGGTGCTTAGCACCGGCACTTTTATTTTAGGGCCGGGTCTACACGCGCTATCAGCTCACTACGTGCACACAGGTCTCCCTGGTGAAGAGCTGATAGCGCACGGTAAATCCATACCTGGGTTTCAATGTTGCCTGGATTTGTGCGTAAAATATGTAAATTTGGATGCCATTGCCACCCGCCTGATAAGGACGCACACGGAGGGCACCCCCCCCCCCTCTGAAACTGCCTGGATGAGGTCCCTGCCTCAGTCTAACTAAACAGCAATCACTAGTGCGCAACCAATGACTGCTTAAAATGGATTAATAGCCCGGCCCCCTCCCTCCTTGGAGAATTGTCAAGTGGTTACTCCCGAGTCGGACCAATGCGGATTACTGTCTCCACTTTCCGCCCGCCCCAGCGCACTGCGCAGCTGCAGCAATTGTCAGTCAACTCAAGAAGCAAGCTGCGTGTCACGCTGAAGCAAGCCTATGATTAAAAGTGTTAAAACCGAAAGGCAGTAAGTAATAATTTCATTTTCCTAACATGCACAAGTATGTCTTGTTTAATGTTTGAGGTACGTGCCCGGAAAAGTGTATCCTCTTGTTTCTTGTGCTTGTTTTTATGTACCTTTTATTACCTGCCCTACAATCTTGTTTGCCCGGCTACCCGAGTGAAAATAATGTGTCTGCGTGGTGTTTCTACAGCAACCAGCCTTCCAGCTGCGTTCCCCCTCTTTCATTTCTTGATGCGCACCGTGTTGTGTTCTTTATTACTGTATTTTGCAGATATTTGAAAAAAGCGCGCCGAGCCGAGAGCTAGGGCATATAAAGAGAAAGTGAAACCAATGGTAATAGGGAATGAGGAGGACGAGTTTGCTTGAAACATGGATGCTGGAGATTGCAGTATTTGTGACACAAGAATTTCAATTACTAAACGATAAACCCAGTCATAATTGCTGTTAAAGTTTAAACTATGTCCATAAAAGAAATATTTTACATTGTATTAAACAATACTACGATACACACATTTGGTAGACGTGAGTGCAATCGAGTATGTCAAAAATGTGTCTTGGAATCGGTATAATGAAATCGCAGCTCATTACAAGGCAAATTTAATAAATTCTACGCACAATAACGTCCACTTTGTGATCTGGACATAGGTCTAAGAATGAAAAAACTCCAGCTTTACAGTGTCAGGTGTAGCATAGTTACCAAGAAAGTGGTTTTCTCCAGCAATGGTAACCATGTTAAAAGTGTTCCCCAAACTATTCTCGCGGCTTATTCACCAGTTCTGAATTTTGGAAAGGTAGGCAGATGGGTTGATCACGAATATCTGATCGAATGAGCCTGCGTTTCTAAGGCGTTCATAAAGTTCAATACGTGGTCATTGTATAGAGTATTTGGATGACTTCTTTTAACTTGCGAGACAGGACTCTCACCTTGGATTTTCTTTAACATCCTGTTGCATTCTGGGATCTGTAATCTTGGTTTACTTTAATTATACACACTGTACTAAAACTAGATTACACAGTTTCCTAAAACAAAAAAGCACATGACTGGATTAGCGTTTCCCTAATGATGAAGAGCCATCAAGTAAATACACAACACCATCCCTTTAGATGGATTTTTTTAGCAACACCAGTAAAGTACCTTGGTTTCCATGGGTGACGTGAGGGTGATTTTTCCCTGCGATTAAAGCAAACCATCACTTGATCTGGCCATCAACCTTTCCTCCATACAAAACCAGAGCGCACCACGTCATGAGCATCATTGTTTTTTTTAACCAGCATTCCACCGGGTCAGAGAGGGCATCAATATTCTTTACAAAAATGTTATTGGCAAAACAATAAATAACTTTCCGCCTCCATTCTTGTGTATCTGCCCCTTCTTTACTTTGCCTGTCCATCCACTCTTGTCTATATGTCTTTCTTTGCCAGCTCATCTTTCCACAAGTTCCATTTTTTTCAACAGATGTACTCTAATTCCCTCTTTTAAGATCCTCTTCCTCTTTCTCCCATATGTCTGTCGGGGTCTGTAGCGGTTATCCGCTCTCGCCACCAGATGAACCAAGATCCACAGGAGCGAAGAGAATGCCTTTTCACTCTAGTGGGGTATAATCTCCTCTAGACTAATATACCAGCAGAAGGTAGACTAATACCCCCAGGGAGTGAAGAGACCAAAAAAGGACCACCGGGTCTTCTTGTAATAAAGAATAGGTGTAGGTCGTGTAACCCTGCAGAGAACAGAAAAAGAAAAGGAAGAGAAAGGTCATAGAGGGATAACTAACCAAACAGGAGTGGCAGATTATTAAACATAAATAATCACATTATATGCTCGCCCATACTCACTCGCACATTATCAGCATAAATCCTTAAACAGGTCTCTTCCAAAGGAATAAAAAGGAAGTGAATCTTTAGCCAAATTCCTTCCGTGCTCACCACGTGTAGTGTTTTCTGTAACTCCTCAAAAGACACACTTGTACCCAGAGAATAATATATAAAAGTCTCGAGCAAACAAAATAATCCAAGTAGGAACAGCGACTTATCTTGCGCTGTTTGTTGGGTACTTCTGAATGCTGGCAAGGCTTAACTGATGTCACTCACTCAGCTTTTACTGGAAAACAATGCCGGGGCTAGAAGAGGGAATAGCGCTATTCAACGCCGTCGGGAAATCCAAGAGGGGACTTCAAAGGGAGTGTAACGAGCATAGCGTGAACTCACGCCTGGTTGTCAATAATAAAATAAAAAAAAAGGCTCGCGTCCGAGCGAAGGCAATTAGCAACCAAACAAGGCCCTTTACTCGTGACCTCGTGATTAAGGGTAGAAAAAGAGGGAGCTGGGGAACCTCAGGGCTTCAACACAACAGGGAACAGAGACAGTTCCGCAGCACTCCGACACAGGAGAATTTCCGAGTTCGAGTCAACAGGAACAGGGCGTGGTCCTAACCCAGAAGGAAAGCCAAGCACCTGATGACAGACGCTGGCTGTCTATATGCCGTCAAAGGTCACCTGACCCATACTAGTGCAGCATGGGAAAGCATACAATGTGATAGCCATCGCAGTGCATTCTGGGAGCAGTAGTGCTGTGATTGGTATTAGGCAGAGAAAGGGTGCAGGAAACCTGACGTCTGACAGTTCCCCCCCCTAATGGCCTATACACTGGTCTAGGCTTCGAAGGGTGTAATGCATGGAATTTTCTCACTAATACTGGAGCATGTACGTTCTCCGCAGGTTCCCAGGTTCTATCTTCAGGAGCATATCCCACCCAATCCACAAGATATTGGAGCTTTCTTCTGTATCGTCGGGAATCTACGATACGTCGTACTTCAGTACTCTAGTTCTCCCTCAATGGTGACGGGAGGAGGTGGGGGTTCGGGACATGAGGGAGAGAAAAAGGTTTAAGTAAAGAAGTATGAAAGACAGGATGTATATGTATGTCAGATGGAAGCTCCAATTTCATGGCTACAGGGTTAACTACCCGTTTTATTGAAAACGGACCCATATATCGGGGTTGGAGTTTGCGTGGTCCAGGTAGCCTGAGGTTTTTGTAGATAGCCATACCCGGTCTCCCACCACATAGTCAGGTGCAGGGCGTCTGTGTGTCGGCGTGCCTTTTCATCTGTTTTTTGGCTTCACGCAACTCTATTTTGGCCTGTTCCCATATGGACATAAGGAGTTTATGTTGTTCCTTGACCGCTGGCACATTTAGCAATTTGGGCGGAAGGTGTAGAGGGAGAAATTTAGGATGGCAACCTGTAACAAAGTAAAAGGGTGATATTTTGGATGCGGAGTGCGTGGAATTATTATAGGCAAACTCCGCCAAGGGGAGGGCTTGAACCCAATCACTGGTAGTGGTGCTAATCAAACAACGAAGAAACTGCTCAAGGGTTTGATTGGTTCTCTCCGTCTGCCCATCCGTTTGCGGATGGTAAGCCGAAGAGAGTCTGTGGTCTATGTGTAGTGTGGAGCATAGTCCTTGCCAAAATTTAGATACGAACTGGGGGCCCCTGTCTGATACAATCATAGTGGGTAAACCATGCAACTTCACTATGTTTTTTATGAATATCTCTGTGAGATCTTTAGCCGTAGGGAGTTTTTGAGCGGGATGAAATGCGCCATTTTGGACAACATATCCACCACTACCAGTATGACAGTAAATCCTCTACTCCCGGTAAATCTGTGATGAAATCCATGCTGATACAGGACCAAGGACAATCAGGGACTGGTAAAGGCTGTAAAAGCCCAGCAGGAGCACAGTGCAGTGGTTTCTGTCGGGCACAAGTGGGACAAGCTTTGACGAAGTTACATATGTCCTGTGTCATCCCCTCCCACCAAAACCATCTCTGACATGTTTGCAGGGTCTTCTCTCCACCAGGATGAGCAGCCAAGGGTAGGGTGTGACACCATTTCACAATGAGTTGTTGTATTTCATCTGAAGGTAGGAACAGACGGTCTTTGTGGTAGAATAATCCTTTTACTATCTTATTTAATGGATCTGACAACCATTTGCCTCGATCCAGCTTGGCAAACTCCTGTTCTAACTGCAGAAAGAAAAGGTCAGAATCCACCTCTTGTCTTTCACCTAGTGCAATGATTTTATTCTCAGGGATGATCGGCATAGGGGTCTCTTCCATGTGTCTATGCTCTTTTCCCAACCTTGATAAGGCATCTGCTTTTCCTTGTTTGGTCCCTGGTCGAAAGGTAATAACGAAATCATATTCACAAAAAAAGGATAACCATCTCATCTGTCTGGGGGTAAGGGCTCTGGCTGATCGGAAGAACTGGAGATTTTTATGGTCAGAATAGATGGTTATGATGTGAGGGGACCCCAACAAATAATGCCTCCACTCCTGGAACGCCATCTTAATAGCCAAGAGTTCTCTTTCTCCTATTGTATAATTCTGTTCTGCGTGTGATAAGGTTTTTGAGAAGTAGGCTACTGGATGGAGGGTGCCTGACTTTACGTCTCGCTGGGAGAGTACACCCCCCACGGCATACTGAGAGGCATCAGCTTCCACAAAATAAGGCTGAGTCTCATCTGCGTGTCTGATAATGGGTGCCGTGGTGAATCTGTTCTTCAGGGCACGAAAGGCTGCCTCTGCAGCGTTGTCCCATTCAAACACTACTCCTTTTCTTAGCAATCTGGTTATTGGAGCAATAAGTTCAGAGAAGTGGTGTATAAACCTTCTATAAAAATTAGCGAACCCTAAAAGGATTGCACCTCTCTAACGGTTTTAGGGCTAGCCCAACTGGTGATAGCAGTCACCTTGGCAGGATCCATATGGATACCCTCCGGAGATATAACAAATCCTAGGAAATCCACTTTCTGAGTATGGAAAAGACACTTGTCCAATTTAGCGAACAAATGATTCTCTTGGAGTCGTTGTAATATTAACCGTACATGCTCCACATGCTCTTGTTCTGTCTGGGAGTAAATTAAAATGTCGTCTATATAGACTATAACAAATATGTATAGATATTCTCGGAGAATTTCGTTCACAAAAAATTGAAATGCCGCAGGGGCATTGCATAAGCCGAACAGCATTACGCAATATTCGTATAGGCCGAACTTCGTGCGAAAGGCCGTCTTCCACTCATCTCCTTCTCTGACTCGGATCAGATGATATGCCCCTCTCAAATCAAGTTTGGTAAAGATCTTGGCCTTGCGCACTTGATCCAAGAGATTGGAGATGAGTGGAAGAGGGTATTTATTTTTTACCGTCCCTTTATTCAGGGCACGGTAGTCCAGGCACGCTCTCAAACCCCCTTCTCTCTTAGGAATGAAGAAGATAGGAGAGGACACGGGGGAGGTGGAATGACGGATAAAACCCTTCTTTAACATTTCCTGGAGATACTCAGAAAGATATTTCGTCTCGGGTTCAGTTAAAGCGTATATTCTGCTAACCGGCAGCTCAGCACCAGGAATCAAATCTATCCTGCAATCAAAGGTTCTGTGTGGTGGGAGTGCAACAGCCTTCTCTTCATCAAAGACCCCAGTGAATTCAAGATACTCAGCAGGCAGGAGTGGGGTCTTGGAATTGGAAAGGGCGCAACACAAAGGGGCTTGCCATAAAGCGGTTTCTTGATAGCAGTGGACCAGGCAATAGGAGGACCGTAGTGTTACTTTTCTGGCGACCCAATCTATATGCGGATTGTGTCTTTGTAACCAGGGCACTCCTATTATGGCCCCAAAGTTAGGGGTGTCAATCAAATCGAACGAGATAACCTCGGAGTGTCCATTATCGCATACCATGATAAGTTCCGGCGTGTGATACTCGATCAATCCAGAGGATAATTCTGTCCCATCTACCGCTCTTACTTTTTCAGGTTGGGTCTTAGGAATGAAATTTAAGCCAAGAGCTTTGGCAACAGCAATATCTAGAAAATTCCCTGTAGCCCCTGAGTCTATCAATATAGACATAGATTTTCTATGTTGGGAGGGTAAAACAAGGACAACGGTAATAGTAAAGTGTTTGGGCACAGGAGGCAGAGTATTAGCCAAGGACTGTGAGATCTGTAACAAAGACGGACTTGGAGGAGCGATCTCTGGACTCTCCAAGTCAGTTAGTTTCCCGAAGACACAGCAGCCCCTGAACTAACCACGGTACCCCTCAGGGGGTTCTTGGGTTTGGTGGGACAGTCTCTAGCAAAATGCCCACTTTTACCACAGTAGAGACAAAGGTTTAGTTTTCTCCTTTTCTCTCGTTCCTCTGTGGACAAAGGACCTCTTAACCCTCCTATTTGCATAGGCTCACTAGAATCCTTAGTATCTTTCTTTTCACTTCGGGAAAAGAAAAGACGAGGTATTCCCTTTGTTCTTTTCTCCTTTCCTTTCTGCCAAGCGATGGTCTAACTTGACCACTAGATCCATAAACGATGAACAATCTTCGGGGGATCCACAATCTGAGACAGTATGTCTTTAAGTTCATCTCTTAAGCCCCTATAGAATAGAGAAGTTCTCTTTTCTTCTGGCCACTGAGTCTCCGTAACTAACCGGGTGAAGGTGGTAATATATGTTAACAAGTCTTTCGAGCCCTGTTTAAGATTAAGCAGCTCGTTGTCACTAGCCTGCATATAAGAATGAAGAGCAAAAAGATTTTTCATCTTTTCCTTGAACTGAAGTAAATTGTAGAGAATGGGATCATCATGCTCCACAAGAGATACTGCCCAAAGGGCTGCATTCCCACTTAGATAAGATATGATGAAAGCTACCTTAGCTGCATCATCTGGGAAGGCGGCCGTCCGACAGAGAAATTGAAGATGGCATTGATTCATGAATACGGCATATTTATTGCTATCCCCATTGAATCTCTCCGGCATGGCCAAGGGTGTGTGGGGCGGTGTAACTACCGTCACATTAACCGGGGTGGTAGTAGAATTAGAGGGAACACCTGCGGCTGTAGAAGGGCTTTGAAAATGACCTGGCTGAATGTAACTACGTTTATACTTGGGGTGTGTGTCAGAACCTGTGGTATCTAATTGTTGTTGGGTTTTTAGGACATCTAGTTCAGTCACCAGACGCTGATTTTCCCCCGTAATAACCTAAGCTCGTCTTGTAGGTTAACCACAGTAGCAGCTAACTCATTCATGGTAAGTTCTGGGGAGTCAAGGAGCCGGGGATCAACCATAAGTGCATCAAAGGAGGCACCTTTACTCATCTTCGCTCAGGGGATTTTAAAGTCTTGGGCTTGGCTTTCTGTCGGGGTCTGTAGCGGTTATCCGCTCTCACCACCAGATGAACCAAGATCCACAGGAGCGAAGAGAATGCCTTTTCACTCTAGTGGGGTATAATCTCCTCTAGACTAATATACCAGCAGAAGGTAGACTAATACCCCCCAGGGAGTGAAGAGACCAAAAAAGGACCACCGGGTCTTCTTGTAATAAAGAATAGGTGTAGGTCATGTAACCCTGCAGAGAACAGAAAAAGAAAAGGAAGAAAAGGTCATAGAGGGATAACTAACCAAACAGGAGTGGCAGATTATTAAACATAAATAATCACATTATATGCTCGCCCATACTCACTCGCACATTATCAGCATAAATCCTTAAATAGGTCTCTTCCAAAGGAATAAAAAGGAAGTGAATCTTTAGCCAAATTCCTTCCGTGCTCACCACGTGTAGTGTTTTCTGTAACTCCTCAAAAGACACACTTGTACCCAGAGAATAATATATAAAAGTCTCGAGCAAACAAAATAATCCAAGTAGGAACAGCGACTTATCCTGCGCTGTTTGTTGGGTACTTCTGAACGCTGGCAAGGCTTAACTGATGTCACTCACTCAGCTTTTACTGGAAAACAATGCCGGGGCTAGAAGAGGGAATAGCGCTATTCAACGCCGTCGGGAAATCCAAGAGGGGACTTCAAAGGGAGTGTAACGAGCATAGCGTGAACTCACGCCTGGTTGTCAATAATAAAATTTTAAAAAAGGCTCGCGTCCGAGCGAAGGCAATTAGCAACCAAACAAGGCCCTTTACTCGTGACCTCGTGATTAAGGGTAGAAAAAGAGGGAGCTGGGGAACCTCAGGGCTTCAACACAACAGGGAACAGAGACAGTTCCGCAGCACTCTGACACAGGAGAATTTCCGAGTTCGAGTCAACAGGAACAGGGCGTGGTCCTAACCCAGAAGGAAAGCCAAGCACCTGATGACAGACGCTGGCTGTCTATATGCCGTCAAAGGTCACCTGACCCATACTAGTGCAGCATGGGAAAGCATACAATGTGATAGCCATCGCAGTGCATTCTGGGAGCAGTAGTGCCGTGATTGGTATTAGGCAGAGAAAGGGTGCAGGAAACCTGACGTCTGACAGTGTCTCTATCTCTCTTTTTTGCTTGCACCCTTCATAGCACTCGCTCTGTCTTCATTACCGCAATTACTTTCTTTTCTTCATGTTTGTCTCTCTCTTTCAGGCTCTGTCTTCTCTCTCTCTTGTTCTGTAACTCTATTCGCATTCTGTGCTTCCACCTCATTCGCCTCCACTGATTCTGTCTCCTTTTTTCATTCTATCCCTTTCTCACTCCCTTTAATTCAGTTTCCCTCCTTCCGTTTGGCTTCCTGTTTTGCATTTTGTTTTGCAGTACAAATCCGTGTATACTCTTACATTGGTTGTACTTTCAGGTACCTTTTCTGTTGCACATGCTGTTGAAGATCTTTCAGCAGCACTATACCTACAGTCTGAGACCCTTGGCCTACCTAGGCAGTGGAGACGTTTTAAGGCATGGGAAAAGTGGTCTCTGGCCCAGGGCCACAGGCCTTTCAGGGGGCCTCCTTATAAAGCCAGCTCTGTTCTGCAGAGAGTCTTGCCCTGATTACCTTGACTAATTCTTAAACAAGTTGTTTTAAATACCGTTTCACTTTTTAATGTGGGTGATATTTGAGAGTCTATTATGGACATTTTGCAGAGACATGCTGTATTTATTGTTCATGTAACTTCCTTAAAAAAGTTTATTTTAGACCAAAACAGCACTTCTCAAATGAGAAAAGGTAGGGCATCATTGAGATTATCTGCAGCAATATTAGTGCGCTGCTGCTGTGTTAAATATTGAAAACACAAGTCATTATCCCTGAATATTAGATGTAAACACATTTAAAATGTGGATGAGTGTTCCTTGATCACATAACGTGCATATGCCTGAAGCATGCACTACTGGGCACTCATTGTCCATAAAATATGTGTTTGCCAAAGGTTTGAAGCACTGGGCTAATATCAGCTGGCCATATAATATGAATATGCCAGAGGCTTGCAGAAGTGGGCAAATATCAGCTACCCATATGATGTACATATGCAGAGGCTTTCACAACTTGCTATATATAATAGGCCAACCAAACAGAAGCCTGCACAGGTGGACATTTCTGACGTGGGTATGTGAGGTTTGCAGACATCCATTATATGCACTGTAATGCTTAAGTTATCTGCTTATCTGAAAAGTGTAATTTTCAGATGCTATACTACAGCATTATATACTGTGCATATACAAAGGGTCTGAATTGCATACTATAGGCATACCTGTGACATTTTACATGAGCCTATAATATACGCACATTTTGGATATATGCGTATAATCAGAGGTTTTACATGTCCATATTGGGCATATTACAGCACTGAATGATGTGTATAAATCAGTTGCAGGCAATGCATATGCCAGAGAGGTGCATACTGTGCATCTAGCGAAGTCCAATATGTTCTACATGTGATAGATGCCTTCATAGTGGGCTTGTTCCTCTCAGCTCTATAATATCATATATTCTTTGGTAACAAGATGTACATATATCAGTGGAATGCGAATTCCCTAAATTCTCAGAGCAAAATAATTAGAAGTGTGTAAAGTGTGGTACTCTCTTCTACTAATAGCCTGGTCGGGGGCAGTTTAGGGTGTTATTTGAAAATCAAGCCTGGGGAGACACAAAAAACAACAGAGGTAGATAGTAATTCCAGCATTACTTTAGAGTCAGGCCTTTCATGGTCAGAAAAAGTTCATTATCTTTGGTTCCAAAAGTTATGACATCCAGCCTCTTTCGTGGGTTTGCCTTAATTTTATTAACAACGTGTTTTTGCTGAAATTCAGATGGGGTATTACATCTGGCTTTCAGTGCCAGTGCCAGTTGAGGATGTGGGTGGAGCCAATAGAGTAAGGGGTGGAGCCAGTGGAGGAAGTGGGTGGAGCCGGAGGAAGTGGGTGGAGCCTCCTACAAAAATTTGAGCACCTGTACTTCATATTTTACAAATTAAGCACTGGATTGCAGACACTACAATTCCCACAGGAGTGGTGACCTGTCACCTCGGGTAAGCCCCATAGGCTCCTTACCGTGGTTATCAATGGTAGTAGGGTTTTGGGATCTCATTCTTACGAGGTTGTCTTTCAAGCTCTTAGCTCTTTTAAAGGAGAAGAGTGGTTTCTCCCACTTTAGATTGCCTGATTGGACTATGAGCCAGTTTCTGTTTAGGATTTTTTTTACGTCGTTTGAGATAGTGTTGTAGGTTGTTACACAAGTCAGTAGAATTCCGTTCTCATTTCTGACAGAGGGTTCAAGGAGACCTTCTCTATTCTGATTACTTGCTCTTTTGTAGGTCTTTTTGATGATCTTCTCTAGATAGCCGCGGTCCTGCAGCTTTCGTTTGAGTTCTTTAGCTTGAATGATAAAGTCTGTTTTTTTTTAACAATTTCTTCTCAATCTAAGAAATTGCCCGTACAGTAGATTTTTTCTGAGGGTCCCTGGGTGGAAGCTGTCAAATTTTAACAGAGTGCATTTATCCGTTGGTTTTTGATAGGTCCTTGTTCCTAATTTTCTGTTTTCAGCATATATAGTGACATCCAGGAAGGTAATGGCTTCCTTGCTGATTGTATTTGTAAACTTCAGATTAGGGTCACATGTGTTGATCCATGTTAGAAATCTGCTCATAGGTGTGCTTTCTCCTTTCCATATCACTAAGATATCGTCTATGTAGCGTTTCCATCGTTGGATATTGTTTTTGTGCCTGTTATCATTGTGTCGTATGTATTTGGTCGCAAAACTGCATACGTAGAGACCCGCTACACTGGGGGCAAAGGTGCTGCCCATCGATGTTCCAAAGGTTTGTGGGTAGATTTTCTTTTCATATTCGAAGTAGTTTTCTTTTAGTGCAAGACGGTCACATTCCATGATGAAGTGTTTGGGTATCATAAAGTTCCATTCTTCCTGGTCAGGAGTATTTTTTTATCACTTCCAAATGTGGTGACTTGGGGTAAGCTGGTCCAGGGAGAGTAAGGTATAGGTTTCGAGGTCAAATTCAATGTCCTGTAGAAGGCAGAGAAGATCTTTAATGTCCTTCAGATAAGTGTTCGTCTGTTGTACCTTGGATTTGAGGTAAAAATCACAGAACTGGGATAATGGTTCTAACAGGGATCCGATTCTCGACACAATGGGTCTGCCTGGTGGGGTTTTTTTTTTGTTGATCTCCGGTAGTGTGTAGAAATATGGGATTCTTGGATTGTGAGTAATGAGGAATTCTGCTTCTTTTTTGAAGATCCAGTCCCTACCCTCCGCCATTTCCACTAGGTGTCTGATTTCTGCTTCCAGTCTTGTGGTCGGATCATCTTTTAGGATTTTGTAGTTTTCCCCATCTACTAGGAGGCGTTGGCATTCTTGTCTATAGTCCTCTTGGTTCTGTAGGACTATACCCCCTCCCTTGTCAGCAGGTTTTATGATCACTTGTGTTTGTTCTTTCAATCTCCTCGGTTGCTGGTCGCGGAGTGGAACTCTGGTCCCGTGGTGGAACTCCTTCCACTCAGTGTTATCCTGAGAAGTTTCCCTCGCCGGTTATTACTGCGGGACACATCGCCTTGCCTACCCTTGTATTCTACAAACCACCTACCTGCGGATCGATCCACGCGCCCCCTCCGTGGACTCTATGCACCTTGATGCTACAGTATCGTTCATTGGCCATCTTCTACGGTCCTTGATGCTAGGACCATGGCAGCCTGACCTACGCACTCAATCTATTGAGTCCAAGGCAATTGCCTCAGGCATTTATGCTTTTGTCCTGAAGATGATCCCTGTATTCATGTAAAGGGATCGAAACATTGTTGACTTCTCGCACCCTGACACAACTGTATAATTTAATTAATAGGTGCTAGGGTGCACTAATATATTCAATGGTGGCCAGATTGTTGTATGTTGTTCGGCCACAACCTTTTGTTTGCCTGAATCCTTTATACATTTATGTTCCCACTTGTATGTTTCTCTTTTACTGGTTACATTAAATAATCATGTCCAATAGGACATAAAAAGTAGATATTGTATTTCTACGTTCATATGCTGTGACTAACCAACCTTGTCAGGGACCATTGTTCCTTAAAACGGCTGACTCCAGTCTTGTCATGTTGTGGTACGTACTGGTTGTATCTCCTTTTAATGTTTCTACCTCATTATATACTGCTTGTTCAAAAGTGATTATTTCTGCGGGCACCGTAGATGTTGGGGGACAGAACCTTGATTTTGTTTTCAAATCTGTGTCCTCTTTTGGGAGTGTCTCTTCTGCTGGATTTCTCTTCTCAAAAAAAGGCTTTTAGTTTTCTGAAGAATTCTGCTAACTCGCAATGGAGGTGGAACTTGTCCAGATAGGTGGTGGATACAAAGCTGAGTCCTTTATTTAATACTCATTTTTGTTTGTCTGTCAGTATCCATGTTGAGAGGTTTGTTATTATATCTTTCCTCTGTCCATTCCTGGTTGGTCGTCTTTTAACATGCTCCTTTTGACACCAGTTATTTCTTTTTCAAAATGGATGCAAGAGGAGAAGATTTACCTTATGGTGATGGGGTCGGTGTTTAGACACAAGATGCTTTTAGGGGAACTGAGGGAGGTGAGGTCATGTACATGTCTCACTGTTGACCCCCCTACTGCTGCTCTGAGCCAGGGAAGAGGAGTGGGGAAACAACATTTTTTAGATTTTTGGAAAACAAATTAGTTTTTGGCAGTTCCCATCTAGAATTATGTATATTTGGTGAATAACAGTTTCAGTAGGATCTAGTCAATGAGCACACGTTTCTTTCTGAAGAAACCTTTTTGTTTTGAATAGCATTGGGATCCAGTTCGTATCAGTATGTGTTAAAATGAAAGAATGGTGACCTAATACAGCCACAGATTTTGCCGCAAACTATGGGCTTCTACTGCTGCATAATTCCAGCAGCCCTGAAAAATACTTAAGCAGTCAGTAAGCCGAAGCATAGCCATTAGAGGTAATAGACCCACTCTTCAGCTAGCAACAAGAAGCAATGACATATAGTCAAACTTGTTAATAATCAGACAGGCATGTTGAAAAATAACAATGGCCTGTTTTGCTGAACTATGTTTGGGCTTTTAAGCAGTCGCTGCAAAACGAAAGTGGGGGGGGGGGGGGCGGAGGGTTGGCCGAGGACAGGGAATTTAGGGGGAAAATAATAATTTTTTTTAACGTATTTGTCGCTGCCACCGACAGTTGCCTCGGAGCTTCTCTCCCGGCAGTCACTGGGAAAGGCCAGGCTCCCCATCCAACCCGGCGCTGCTCTCATGCTATGGATGCTAGGATTGGTCTGGGCGGTCTGGTCTGCCGCTCAGACAGTGCCTGGGAGTCTGTGGCTTTTCTCCAACCCAGATGTCCAAGCATCCTTTTTTTAGTTTAAAAAGGAGTTAATTAATACACCTGCTAAATGTACACACATCAGGTTAATTCGATACAATCCACAAATATTTATCAACAATTATTTCAGAAGTGAGTTAATAAGATATGATTTATACAGTTTAATCGCTGCACAGTAAGTATGATAAAACGAGTGACAATCGAAAGGTTTAATTTTGTAATTTGAGCAAAAGAAGAAAAGAGAAACAAAAAATACCTAAATAAAACTAAATAAGTATGAATAAGTAACCAGGGAGTCATGCTAAAAAAAGCTCCGCAAATATAATTATGCATTCAGAATAGAATGAACTAGTAATACATTTAGTAACCTATTACTAATCAATCCAAAAACAGTTAAAAAAAAGAAATGCTCATAAATACGTATAAGGTTACTACATTAAAAATCATATCATGCTCAGAAACCACAGAGGCATCAAGCGTCGACGTTAGCTGACACTATCTTTACATTTCCTGCTTCCTTCGTGTGTCTTGTGTGTCAGAGCAGACTGGTTCCAAGTCTAGAAATGATTATAAATTCCATAGATTTAGAGTTTTACCTCCAAACGTAATCTTCAACCTATATATGTTCCTTTAAGGTGAAGAACTGCTGGAGCTTTGGGTGATGCTTGGTCTGCTGCAGGCAAAGCTCCTGGCCCGAGAATTAAGTTTACACATTGTTGCTGGAAAAGGAGTTGTGTTGGACTGCAGTGTCTGTCAGAGCTGTCTATAAAATCAGAGCTATAGACAGGCCTCTGTGGACCTTTGGAGCTAAAACTTGATTGGTTAGGCTCACGGCAGGTAACCGAGAGTAACCAGAGACCGCCTTATCACTGAGGATGAAGAACTACACAGCCGTCTCTATAACAAATAATGCATTCTGGTGTTGTAACATTGGTAAACATCAATTGAAGCAGCTAAACCTAACTAACGGATTACACTGGTTTGTAAAAGGCAAGGCTAGAAATATAGAGCTGTTCCTGAAAACATTGAATCACCTGGCATATCATCCCATTTTTTTAAAATCTTTATTTATTGAGTTTTTTTAACCAGGGATATCAACAGGATGAAAGGGGAGGGAAACAGAGGGGCATACAGGGGAGCAGGAATGTCCCAATAAAAGCATCAGCATATGCATCATCAATAACAAAAATACATAATGCTTGGTAAAGGACATGTCTACACATACAAAGAGGAATCAGACGGCGCCAGTTACAATAGGCATGACGATGGGAGTGAATGAATAGGGAGCCTGAGATGCAAACTATGGGGAAAGATGATCAACAGTATTATTGGGCCGCAATAGAGAGGAGGGCAGCAAAACCACACTGGGAGGGTGCCTGGGGGTACAATTGCAGAAATACGTATTTGTGCTTGTGTGCTCATGTGAAGCCCAATTGGGCATGGCTTAAGTACAGTGTAATCCCTCTATCTCCTCTGGGTAAAGTAATAAATAGGTTCGCAATAGCTGCCATATATTTTTGGGTCTGGATGTAGGCGGCTGCAGTGTAGCATACGTGTCACTAGTAATGTCACAATACATTAAGTCCCGAATCCAGGCCTTCACTATTGGGATAGTGGTTCAACCACAGTGTAGAGAAACCTGCCTTTTAGCGAGAAGTAAAGCACTGGCGGCGTAACACCAAACTCCTGCGGCTAACGGCTTAGCATAGCCCAATAGTGCCATCAGAGGGGTCAGGCTGAGTTCGGATTCAATCATCCGAGAAACATGCCGAAAAACTTCCTCCCAGTACGCCAGTATTGGTGCACAGTTCCACGCCAGATGTGAAAAGTCAGCATGCTCTGCTGCGCATCTAGAGCAGCAGTGTGATTTGGTGGGATCTATTTTTGCTAGCAAGTGTTGCGTAGCATTGCCCTGTGTAAATATTTAAAAAGTAGTAATTTATGCCAGTGATTGCTAGATATGAACCGAGTTTGCTCACAGCAATAAAGCTATGTCGTGTCTGACAGAGGGTGGCCCAGATCTTTCTCCCATGCTGCTCAAACCCCCATCTCGACCGCTGGCCGAAGTGTCAAGGATATGTGATATAGCTGGGAGACAGGTGGGCACCACTAGTAGACGTGATGACTAAGGTAAGTGGAGGAAGTCTGCCGGCTCTGCATGGGAAGACGAAATTGTGGTCCGAATGGTATTATATAGTCTATGTAAAATGAACCTGTCCATACAAGACACACCATGTCCTTCCGATAGGGCAGCTACAGAGCACAGCAGGGCATCATGAAAAAGGTCGTCCAGAGTGCGTAATTTACACAAGGCTAGGGTTCGCTCGGTTAGTGCTTCTGTGGTTAGAGGAAGCCAAGCGCTGTCTAAGAGTGGTATATGTGGGGAGTAAAGGAGGTCAGCATTCAGATATCGTTGTAACTTAACCCAGGCCCAGTAAGTGGTTGGGAGTGTTTGTATCCAGTGCTTAATTTGTAAAATATGAAGTACAGGTGCTCAAATTTTTGTAGGAGGCCACACCCACTTCCACCGGCTCCACCCACTTCCTCCACTGGCTCCACCCCTTACTCTATTGGCTCCACCCACATCCTCAACTGGCACTGGCACTGAAAGCCAGATGTAATACCCCATCTGAATTTCAGCTAAAACACGTTGTTAATAAAATTAAGGCAAACCCACGAAAGAGGCTGGATGTCATAACTTTTGGAACCAAAGATAATGAACTTTTTCTGACCATGAAAGGCCTGACTCTAAAGTAATGCTGGAATTACTATCTACCTCTGTTGTTTTTTGTGTCTCCCCAGGCTTGATTTTCAAATAACACCCTAAACTGCCCCCGACCAGGCTATTAGTAGAAGAGAGTACCACACTTTACACACTTCTAATTATTTTGCTCTGAGAATTTAGGGAATTCGCATTCCACTGATATATGTACATCTTGTTACCAAAGAATATATGATATTATAGAGCTGAGCGGAACAAGCCCACTATGAAGGCATCTATCACATGTAGAACATATTGGACTTCGCTAGATGCACAGTATGCACCTCTCTGGCATATGCATTGCCTGCAACTGATTTATACACATCATTCAGTGCTGTAATATGCCCAATATGGACATGTAAAACCTCTGATTATACGCATATATCCAAAATGTGCGTATATTATAGGCTCATGTAAAATGTCACAGGTATGCCTATAGTATGCAATTCAGACCCTTTGTATATGCACAGTATATAATGCTGTAGTATAGCATCTGAAAATTACACTTTTCAGATATGCAGATAACTTAAGCATTACAGTGCATATAATGGATGTCTGCAAACCTCACATACCCACGTCAGAAATGTCCACCTGTGCAGGCTTCTGTTTGGTTGGCCTATTATATATAGCAAGTTGTGAAAGCCTCTGCATATGTACATCATATGGGTAGCTGATATTTGCCCACTTCTGCAAGCCTCTGGCATATTCATATTATATGGCCAGCTGATATTAGCCCAGTGCTTCAAACCTTTGGCAAACACATATTTTATGGACAATGAGTGCCCAGTAGTGCATGCTTCAGGCATATGCACGTTATGTGATCAAGGAACACTCATCCACATTTTAAATGTGTTTACATCTAATATTCAGGGATAATGACTTGTGTTTTCAATATTTAACACAGCAGCAGCGCACTAATATTGCTGCAGATAATCTCAATGATGCCCTACCTTTTCTCATTTGAGAAGTGCTGTTTTGGTCTAAAATAAACTTTTTTAAGGAAGTTACATGAACAATAAATACAGCATGTCTCTGCAAAATGTCCATAATAGACTCTCAAATATCACCCACATTAAAAAGTGAAACGGTATTTAAAACAACTTGTTTAAGAATTAGTCAAGGTAATCAGGGCAAGACTCTCTGCAGAACAGAGCTGGCTTTATAAGGAGGCCCCCTGAAAGGCCTGTGGCCCTGGGCCAGAGACCACTTTTCCCATGCCTTAAAACGTCTCCACTGCCTAGGTAGGCCAAGGGTCTCAGACTGTAGGTATAGTGCTGCTGAAAGATCTTCAACAGCATGTGCAACAGAAAAGGTACCTGAAAGTACAACCAATGTAAGAGTATACACGGATTTGTACTGCAAAACAAAATGCAAAACAGGAAGCCAAACGGAAGGAGGGAAACTGAATTAAAGGGAGTGAGAAAGGGATAGAATGAAAAAGGAGACAGAATCAGTGGAGGCGAATGAGGTGGAAGCACAGAATGCAAATAGAGTTACAGAACAAGAGAGAGAGAAGACAGAGCCTGAAAGAGAGAGACAAACATGAAGAAAAGAAAGTAATTGCGGTAATGAAGACAGAGCGAGTGCTATGAAGGGTGCAAGCAAAAAAGAGAGATAGAGACATATGGGAGAAAGAGGAAGAGGATCTAAAAAGAGGGAAATAGAGTACATCTGTTGAAAAAAATGGAACTTGTGGAAAGATGAGCTGGCAAAGAAAGACATATAGACAAGAGTGGATGGACAGGCAAAGTAAAGAAGGGGCAGATACACAAGAATGGAGGCGGAAAGTTATTTATTGTTTTGCCAATAACATTTTTGTAAAGAATATTGATGCCCTCTCTGACCCGGTGGAATGCTGGTTAAAAAAAACAATGATGCTCATGACGTGGTGCGCTCTGGTTTTGTATGGAGGAAAGGTTGATGGCCAGATCAAGTGATGGTTTGCTTTAATCGCAGGGAAAAATCACCCTCACGTCACCCATGGAAACCAAGGTACTTTACTGGTGTTGCTAAAAATCCATCTAAAGGGATGGTGTTGTGTATTTACTTGATGGCTCTTCATCATTAGGGAAACGCTAATCCAGTCATGTGCTTTTTGTTTTAGGAAACTGTGTAATCTAGTTTTAGTACAGTGTGTATAATTAAAGTAAACCAAGATTACAGATCCCAGAATGCAACAGGATGTTAAAGAAAATCCAAGGTGAGAGTCCTGTCTCGCAAGTTAAAAGAAGTCATCCAAATACTCTATACATTGACCACGTATTGAACTGTATGAACGCCTTAGAAACGCAGGCTCATTCGATCAGATATTCGTGATCAACCCAGCTGCCCACCTTTCCAAAATTCAGAACTGGTGAATAAGCCGCGAGAATAGTTTGGGGAACACTTTTAACATGGTTACCATTGCTGGAGAAAACCACTTTCTTGGTAACTATGCTACACCTGACACTGTAAAGCTGGAGTTTTTTCATTCTTAGACCTATGTCCAGATCACAAAGTGGACGTTATTGTGCGTAGAATTTATTAAATTTGCCTTGTAATGAGCTGCGATTTCATTATACCGATTCCAAGACACATTTTTGACATACTCGATTGCACTCACGTCTACCAAATGTGTGTATCGTAGTATTGTTTAATACAATGTAAAATATTTCTTTTATGGACATAGTTTAAACTTTAACAGCAATTATGACGGGGTTTATCGTTTAGTAATTGAAATTCTTGTGTCACAAATACTGCAATCTCCAGCATCCATGTTTCAAGCAAACTCGTCCTCCTCATTCCCTATTACCATTGGTTTCACTTTCTCTTTATATGCCCTAGCTCTCGGCTCGGCGCGCTTTTTTCAAATATCTGCAAAATGCAGTAATAAAGAACACAACACGGTGCGCATCAAGAAATGAAAGAGGGGGAACGCAGCTGGAAGGCTGGTTGCTGTAGAAACACCACGTAGACACATTATTTTCACTCGGGTAGCCGGGCAAACAAGATTGTAGGGCAGGTAATAAAAGGTACATAAAAACAAGCACAAGAAACAAGAGGATACACTTTTCCGGGCACGTACCTCAAACATTAAACAAGACATACTTGTGCATGTTAGGAAAATGAAATCATTACTTACTGCCTTTCGGGTTTAACACTTTTAATCATAGGCTTGCTTCAGCGTGACACGCAGCTTGCTTCTTGAGTTGACTGACAATTGCTGCAGCTGCGCAGTGCGCTGGGGCGGGCGGCAAGTGGAGACAGTAATCCGCATTGGTCCGACTCGGGAGTAACCACTTGACAATTCTCCAAGGAGGGAGGGGGCCGGGCTATTAATCCATTTTAAGCAGTCATTGGTTGCGCACTAGTGATTGCTGTTTAGTTAGACTGAGGCAGGGACCTCATCCAGGCAGTTTCAGAGGGGGGGGGGGTGCCCTCCGTGTGCGTCCTTATCAGGCGGGTGGCAACGGCATCCAAATTTACATATTTTACGCACAAATCCAGGCAACATTGAAACCCAGGTATGGATTTACCGTGCGCTATCAGCTCTTCACCAGGGAGACCTGTGTGCACGTAGTGAGCTGATAGCGCGTGTAGACCCGGCCCTAAAATAAAAGTGCCGGTGCTAAGCACCGGAAAGCACCGGCACAAATTAAGCCCTGTTTGTATCTCTGAAGGAGTCCTAGGTAGGTCTCGTGGTATGATAGTGGAGAGTGAGCACGGGCGAGCCTGAGACCATTCCGGCTTCAAGTATTGCAGTCAGGATGGTACCAATGGTACGCAAAATTTGCCTGTGCAACTAAGTAGTACAAATAAAAATCGGAGGCACCAAATCCCCCACACAGATGCAGCATAGTCAGTGTTTGCCAGCTGATTCGCGGCTGATTACCGGCCCAGACAAGTCTAATGAGCATACTGCGGAGTGTGTCAAAAAACCTTGCCGTCAGGACTATGGGAATGTTGAGAAACGGGTATAAAAAACGGGGCAGTAGCACCATTTTGATGATGGCAATTCTATCAGCATTCGCTAGAGGGAGCTGAATCCAGCGGTCAATTTGGGTTGATAATCTATCAACTACGGGTCTGTAATTGAGACGATAACCTCTGCAGCGCTACGATGTAGAAAGGCGCCTAGAAACCTGGGGGGTGTCAGTTCACCAGCGCAGAGGGAAGTCTAAAGTGAAGATATCATCCCATGTAATGGTTAGGCCCTTATTCCTAGAATGAGACTTCACTTTCATATCAACTTGTGTTACTTGAGACCCTTCATTTTAAGATATTTGAAACCTGTCCTACACCTACAGATTTTAGTCGAGTCCGCAGACCCTAGTTCTGTCTCGCTCTGGCTCTGTTCAGTGGTGAGCTTTAGCATCATCTCCTGCAGTTCTGGAGAACCCTACTCTGTTTAGGTCGTGTGTAGGCAGCGCACGTGCACTGTCTACAAGCGTTGTCTACAAGACCTGCTGTAGTCAATAACATGACTTTGCTTACGCCTGCTGCTTACCATAGGTTTTTTCCACTGTCACTCTTCTTTCCTGCCTCGTAACTCGTTCCTGCAACCGAAACGTCACTTCCCTTACAAGCTGAGGAGCACCGGCCAAGTACGGTTTTCTTATGCTTGCAGTGTTTAGCTGTTGTTGGGAGGAACTCTTTTTTTTTTTTTTTACGTTTGTTCTCCCTCTTCTGTATCGATACCACCTTTGTTTAGAGCATTTACATGATGTCTCTATCTCCTTCGGCCCCCCATCTACATAAATAAAGTGCAGGATGTTTTTGTTTGTCGTACACTTGTACGGTGTCACCTCGTCGGGAGGGGGGGGGGTCGGGAAACCTGTGCAATGCCGATCACTCTTGTTACTGCACCTTCTGCACTTAAAGCACGCCGTGAAACGTTGCCCCCTTCTCTGTTTTCCTGTAAGGTGCAGGCGGTGGGTGTGCTTCTTACCACGGGGTTCTTTTGTACCACCTTTAGTCTGCACATTATTGCATTTCTTTTCACCACTCTTATTTATCTGAAAATATATAAAACAAAAATAAAAAAGGGTTTAGATTTTCCGATTATTCCACGTTAGTGACGCCGTATCCGATGACCTCCACAAACCCTAAGTACAGTTTGACAGCAGGCGCCAGAGCGCTGCGGGGTCCGATGCCCGCTTTTGGTCTTGGCCCCTGTACACAGGTGGGTGCGTGGTGGGAGCTGGTCAGGTACTCGGCCAATCACATCGCGCAGTGTCAGTACCAGACCTTCACGGTGTAGCCAGGAGATGAGATTTTGTCTGTACTGCTTGCTTCTGGAGCCAGTGGGCCGCCACACCCAAGTGTTCTGCCGGAAGTCACTGTTGGTCTGGTCCCTTATGTGTCGTCTACAGTTCTCTCCAGGCAGCTAACTTCTTGACGGGCAGTCCTGGAAACGGAAATATTTCGTTTAGGAACCCACCTAGGTGTGTGGCGAGAGGTGCAGGGGTAGGTCGTATGTCACTGTGCCAGGTATGTAATAAACTGCCAAACCGAAATGCCCTTTAAGCCCCTGGTACCGCCAGAGCCGAGCACACCTCACTGCGCGGCTCAGCTTTAAATGTTATTATCAACGCTCTTGTGCGAAACGGCATCTCCTTCGCTGTTTTCCTTTGTCGTTTTTGTCGTTTCCCCTTCCTTTTTCTCCAGCAACAGTGCTTTAAGAAAGGTGAGTAGGTGAAAATTCAGGGGGGTGGGGGCTGTAGTCCAAAAATGTTTTACAGTGAAGGACTATTACTGGGGTCAAGAAGTCTAATGCAAGGGAGATTGTGTGGGCATGGTACATGTTTCTATTTAATGTATTTAATTTCTTATTCCGTGAGCCTACATTGCGGGACCTATTTGATAAGTAACCTAAAATTTCACTTGTGTTAGAAAACCGCATTATTTACAGTTACTTCACATTATAGGCAATTAAATATTACATGCCCGCGACGTTTAAGACAATGCTACGGGTTCGTGCAGTTTTAGTCCTACTTCTGTTACACTTTTGCTACTGACTAACTTCCTGTTTGATTCAGTTAATTTACAATACTATGGGAACTCAAAATGATGGTTGTTATATTTTTCTGTCCAAAAAAAGGTACCAGGAAGCGCATTATTTGTTTTCACCATCAGATGAAACATTTTTATTTTTTCAAAAGACCGGCCACTACAGCATTACATCATCCATTCATGCCAGCATATAAAAATGGAAAAATGGGAGATTTTGAAAAAGAAAATCGGGGAATGTATTTTCTTCATTCTAATTTATTGTTTTACAATATAAAGCGCCTACTTACCCCTATGTGGGGGCACTGAAGCGCTTGCCTATACACCATGTAGGGTGTGTGGTTGGAAGGATGTTGTTTTAGTTTAAAGCATATCTGGGAAGCATACCTGCCAACTTGAAGTACAATCTCACTGTCTGAAATGGCGTGGGGCCTGGAAGTCGCTCCGAAAAGTACCTACGAGGCACTTTTAACCCCCATCCCCATTCTCCGAAAAAAACCAAGCATTTGCAATGCAATAGCTCTCTCATTACTTAAAGTTTGATCTATTGGCGTTGCAATTGATAATGTATGGTAGTTTTTTTTCTTTTTTCATAAAAAATCTCCCAGCTGTAGTATAAGTAATAACATAAAATCCACAAAGCAAGAAATGGGTGCAGGACCTCAGCCTGTTACTAGGTGTCCCTGTGGAGTTGTAAAGGGACCCCTATTATCCACATAAGGTACTGCATCCTTACTTATGCTACTGCTGAGATATTTTTAACAAAAAATCTTACAAGCATTATTTGCAATGCCAGTAGCTCAAACTTTCAGTAATGCGAGACCTATTGCATTGTAAATGCTTGTTTTTTGTGGCCATTACCTGTTGCTCATTTTAACTCCTTTTTATTTTTAGAAATTCGTCATTCATATGCCTAGTAGGAACAAACACAACATTGTTGGCAAGTTATACAATGGTGCAAAACCTTATACACCGGTTTGCAGGGACAGCCCCTTCTTAGCCTAGAAGTACCATGAGCGTCCTTATCCATGATTATTAGTGTAGCTATAAGTTGTTAGCTATGTGATATCAATGATGATTTTTCTAACAGAAACTCTAATATGAAATATTTACTAAATTACAAGGTTTGGTACTTTGATGAAGTTTATCTATCTATTGGTTAAAAATCTAAAAAAGAAATTGGACAAACCCCACAAAAATCTGTCTTTGGATTTATTCTGGCCTTTGTAAGGTCATCATTACTTCTGTTCAACTGAGTAGAGACGACATAAGAGCAGTCCTATGTTTTACAGTTCTTTTGATTTATGATCCTGTAATTATAAGCACTATCTGTACACTATATTAATATATTAGTATTAGTGTCGGTGTCTTTGTTAAAAGAGGATGATTGACTACCTTGCTGACGCAAAATTATTTAAGTGCTAAACATTTCAATCCGAGGTCTTCCTAATACACAGTGTCACTGTGACTTCACTTAAGTAGTAGAGGGAAACCTATGGATTAGTAAGTAATTGTTCTCTGCTGCATAGTCCAAGCAGCCGTGAAGTGAGTACAACAGGACTATTGTCTGGTTGGACCCCCGAGGCACCCTCACCCCAAGACTTGTCACACTTTCATTACAAGTAGGCAAATCTCTTTTGTTTCTCTGGACTTGATGTAGTATTCCCAACCTTTGGGGTAATGCTTTATATGAACCAACCATTTTTTTTTTCTCCAAATGTCGGACTTGTTATTGTTTCCTCATATTTTTCTTCCTGTTGTTTCTCGCAGCCTCTCTTGTCCTGCCACCACGGGCCCTTCAATTTAACACTCATTATGAATAATAAGGCATCAGCTTTAACAGGGCAAATTCTGTGGTAGTCTCCCTGGACGGGATTCTAGAGAACGTCTGGAAGCCACTGTGCAAAGAAACTCCACGTAAAAATCTTTTTCAGGCACTGGTTAATTTCTTTCCACAGAGCTAATGATGGAGCCTCTCTGAGCCAACTGGTGCTGAGTGGAAGCTTTCCAAACCCGCACTGGCCAAGCCTAGCCAGCTTGACTTCCGAGTTCCCACAGGATCAAAGCCCATGGTGATGTTGCTTTAGACCAACATAGGGTTCCAAAATAAACATCGTATGTGCTGAATTTCTTCTTTTTTTTGAGACATGGAACCAGGAAGTGTTTTTCTCCCTCTCTCAGGACCGCCTGCAGTGTTTGATGATGGAAACACCCGGCTGCAATCCCTCTGAATTTCAAAGTGTTGTCATACATATGGCATGTCTGTGTTTACCTGCCAGCGAAGCCGGAGTCCGACCTGCACAACTGGTACTTGTGTCACACAGGCCAAACGCCACCGGGGTCGCGTTTCTAGGACAGTCTCTGCAATATGCTGCCTCTGCTCCTGGCAGATGTTGGGTCTGGATTAGCCCGAATGACACCATTTATCAATGTTGCATCTGTTCAAGGGCGCGCTTTCAGAAGGCCATTTCCTTTTCACTGTAGAAAGAGGCCAGCTAGTGCCAATGCTTCTTTTCCCATTGGAACTTTCCAGTTTTAGAGAGGCGGGCATCCGTATATCCAGCCGAAGATCTCAGGCCTGGAAAGAGTTCGCCCTGCGGTTTCATGCCCACTTTGTGCTTATATGGTTTACAACCATTGCCATTTTGAGTTCTCCTTATAGACCAACACAAACTTGCTTATAAATATTTTTTTATACAAGTCGAGAATTTGAAAGAATCTTAGCAATATCTATTCACAAGGAAAGGTGTAAGAATGCGCACTCAAATTGAAAAAAAGCAATTGCTGTGAGCTTTGAAGGGAATAGATGTTTTTAGGCGTGGACCCTTTATGATTTGCTGTGTCTATAGCAGAACTTAGTTCTGCTGCTCCACGTGTATTGGTTTCTAAATGAGGCGCAATGTTCTATGTTCGGTACATTGTAGGTTTTGTATTCAACAGGACCTGTGAAGGTGCTCTATAGATGTGCATGGTCGGGCTGGCCTATAGAGCACTGGGGCAGTGCCCGAAGGGCTGGTCATAAAGGTCAGTGTGTGGGACGTTTTTTTAAATTTTTTTTTTAATTAAATCTGTTTTTATTAACAGAACACAACCAAGAGACATAAGCCGAGCGCCTACAACCTATCCGGCCGGCTGGCTGCTTATTGTTCGTACTGTCAGGCAAAGGGCAATAGAAGGGCTGTTCAATTTTAACACAGCAAGCCGCCTACAACCCAATCGGGCCGGCCGCGTCATAAGAGCTTAGCTCCTGAAAAGGGAGCATATGCAAGGGACTGTGTCAGTTCAGACGCAAGACGTTCAGGGCAGGGGAAAGGGGTCCACTGTGGACCACGGCTAAGAGGAGTGTTCCAACAGTGAACAACAAACTCAACGATACAGAAAAAGAAAAACCCTGAATCCCCCACCCCTACCCCTCTCCTCAGTGTGCAAAACAAAAGAAAAGAAAATCCCCAAAAAGATCCTAACGGCAGTGTCGTTGCACCAGTGGCCCGTGTTGCATTGGGAACATCGCGCCATGTTAACTGGAGTCGCTAGCAATGAACATTCTAAGGGGCAGATGCAGTAGTGTCCGGCACCAGGTTTAGGATACGGAGGTAATGTGGGCAAGTCAATTCGCGGAATTCAGTGGAAAGGATAGTCAGAAAGGGGGCCCAGATTTTGGCATAATCCTTGACTTTCCCTGCCGCAACCATAGAGAGCCTCTCCATTGCCAGCAGGTTCCATAGTTGATGGAGCCAGTGAGTGTGGCCAGGGACGCTGTCTGATTTCCATCTAGCTATTATGACCCTGTGTGCCGCGTTTAGCGCAAGCGCCATCTGTCGTCCCCTAGTCGAATGTAAAGGAAAGGTGAGCGCATTAGGGAGGCCTAGGAGGGTGTAGGCGGGGAACCGGGGTATGGTGGTGTTGAAGGCCTGATCGATATCGTCAAGGATCTGATCCCAGTAGCGTGTAAGCTTCGAGCAGTGCCATAGCAAGTGTATGAGCGTCCCAGGGTTACCACACCCCCTCCAGCAGAGGCTATTGCACTGCGCCTGCCATTTAGAAAGTCGGTCAGGGGTGTAATACCAATACGTAGCAATTTTATAGGCTGTCTCCGTGTGGCCCGCAGAGTACGTAGTATGGTGTGCCCTATGGTAAATGTCTTCCCATTCCTTATCAGTAAGTGAGCGCTCTATCTCCGCCTCCCAGCGCCTCTGTCCAGCATTGCGAGTCGATGAAGGGGCCGGGGCAAGAAAGGAATAGAGTTCGGAAATAAGGCTTTTGTCGCTTTTTTGTTTAGTATCCATTTCTCAAACGGCTTCATTGGCCGGAAGGCCAGGGAGCGTGTCCCAGAGCCCGCGATCCAGTGGACCATCTGGGAGTGCAAGTAAAGATCAGTATCAGGTAAGTGGTAATCGGTCTGCAAGTCCTTGAAGGGAATAATTCCCTGAATGTCAAACAGGTGGCCCACGCGTTTACAGCCCTCCTCCAACCACCGCCCTGCAGCTTTGGTGTTTTCTCCTGGTGGGAAGGCAGGATTCGAGAAAAGCGGGGACATAGGGCCAATCTGACCTCCTTCCCGTCTCCTATGTGAGACCCTGTCCCAGGCGACCATGGTGGGTCGTGTGACTGGCGAGGAGTATAGGCCCCACGCTCGCGCCGCCCGCGGCAACCAAGCCTCTTGCCAAATGTGGTGGCCCGCAACCGTCTGATCCATAAAGACCCAGTGTTTCTCTGTCAGGGGGCGATTCCACTCCACCAAGTAGCGTAGTAGGGAGGCTTGAAAATATCGTGTGATATTGGGGAAGGCTAACCCTCCAGCTCCCTTCGCCCGCTGGAGCTGCGTTTTACGCAGGCGCGGTGAGACCGAGCCCCAGACAAAGCTCTCAAGAGCCGCTTGGACCTGCTGTAAGATAAGAGGTGGGGGTTCCAGCGGAAGCGTCTGGAACAGGTATAGAGCACGCGGCAGAACATTCATCTTCACCGCAGATAATCTCCCAAACCACGACATGGGAAGACGGCGCCAGCGTAGGAGGTCTGCGCGGATGCGAGAGAGGAGAGCGAAGTAGTTGGCTTCTGCCGTTTTCGCCAAGCTAGAGTGGAGGGTCAGACCAAGATACACAATTCCCTTTGAGGCCCAATCAAAGGGGAAGTGGAGTTTAAGAATCTCCTCCGTTTGGGGGCTGATGGTGAGATTGAGTACTTGAGATTTCTGTGTATTGATTTTGAAGCCCGAAAACTGACCGAATATTTCGAGGTCCTGCATGACGGCCGGAAGCGAAGACAGGGGGTGCGTAACGGAAAAGATGTCATCTGCGTATAGACTAATTAGATGGTGGTCCAAGCCGAAAGGGATGCCCTGCGCCAAAGGGTTATCCCGGAGCCGCTGTGCCAGGGGCTCCATATACAGGGCAAAAAGCAGGGGGGAAAGGGGACATCCCTGTCGCGTGCCTCTACCCACCGCGAAGTGGTCAGATAGTAAACCATTGACTCTGACCGCTGCTTGGGGAGCAGTGTAAATGCTGGCAATCCAGCGTCGAAACCTGGGCCCCAGTCCGAAGCGCTCCAGGGTGGCGAAGAGATACGGACAGTGTACGCGGTCGAAAGCGTTCTCGGCATCGATTGCTAACAGAAGGGCCTCCTCCCTGGACCGTTGCACTTTGTCCATCAGGTGACAGATGCGTTTGGTCTTGTCCCCGCACTGTCGTCCAGGGATAAAACCGGATTGGTCTGGGTCCACAAGATCCGGCATATGGGGATTCAGCCTCTGTGCTAAGATGCTGGAAAACAATTTCGCATCTATATTCAACAGGGAGATCGGTCGGTAGGAACTACAAGAGTCAGGGTCTTTGCCCGGCTTAAGGATGACGGAAATGGAGGCCTGCAACATAGTAGGCATGAGGGATCCCGAATGCGCAAATGAGTTGAACAGGCGTGTGAGCAAAGGGGCAAGTTCTGTGCAGTAGGTTTTATAAAATAGGGCACCAAAGCCGTCCGGCCCCGGGGCCTTTTGTAGCTTCAGCCGGGAGATTGCAGAAATAACTTCCTCAATACGGATAGGCGCTTCCAGGGCGGTAGCAGCGCCCCCCGAAAGCGGCGTTACCGCGGAGTCCCTCAGGTAGCCCGTAGGATCTGCCCGCAACGAGAGGTCCGCGGCATAGAGTGAGTGATAAAAGGAGCGAAAGGCAGAGACGATTTGGGTATCGTCGGTAATAAGCCGTCCGGACCCGTCACGCAGCGATTTGACAGAGTGCATCTCCTGTTGGCCTCGCAGGCAGTGTGCCAGCATACGTCCCCCTTTATTTGAGGCAACAAAGAATTTGTGTTTTAGGCGGATCACCGCATGTTCAGCTCGGTCAAGATCCAGCCGGCGAAGTTGGAGGCGTTCCTTTTCTAGCTGGCGCCAGATACGAGGTGCGCCGTTGCGCTTATGTATAGTCTCTAGTTCTCGGACGGTAGCCTCAAGTTCCCCGGGCTTATCCCGCCTGATTCGGTTCTCATGGGCTGCCTTAGCGATAAGGGCCCCACGTGCCACTGATTTAAGCGCTTCCCAGATTGAGGATAGCGGGTTATCAGCTCTGTCATTAATTGCTATATAGTCGATGATGCATTGTCGAATGCCCGCAGGGAGTCCCGCAATAGCCAGCGCGGCGAGAAGGCCGAACGTGCGACTGGTATGCGAAGAGTCAGGGTGATGTGAGCATGATCCGAGGGGGAGCGTGCCTCGATAGTGGAGTCCACGGCCATTGACCAAGCCGCCGGGGTTACGAGGAAGTGATATAGGCGGGCGTATGATTTATGCACGGGCGGAGTAGTATGAAAAATCTATTTCATCGGGGTGCAGACAGCGCCAGGCGTCCCTGATCCCGGCATCGCGTAACCACTCCAACCCGTGCGCGGATAAGGCGCCTGCGCCATCCGTACGGGAGCCCGACCGATCTTGTTTGCTGTTCATGACGAGATTGAGGTCGCCCCCCCCACTACTACTGCCCTGTCTGGAGAGCGCAGGACGTCCGCACAGGCCTCCAGCAAAAACTTCTCTGGGTGATCATTAGGAGAGTATATGGAAGCCACCGTGTAGAAGGAGGAACCCACTTGGAGTCGCAATGCTAGGAGGCGGCCTTTAATTTCGGAGAATGGCCCCACCACTGTTCCCTTAAAATGCTTGGCAATCAACACAGCCACTCCCCCCCTTTTACTACCCGCAGAGGACTAAAACTGATGAGGAAAGTGGCTGTAGCGCATGCGATGTGTGTCTGACTGCAATAGGTGTGTTTCTTGGATGAGGCAAATGTCCCCCCCCCCCCCCGAGTGTTCCAGGAGAGACAAGACTGCCCTACGCTTGACTGGGTTGTTGAGACCCCGAGCGTTGAGACTGACTATTTTAAGATCCAGGGGGGGAGATAGGTGAGAAGTCCGCTATGCTGCAGCGCCCAGCGCTCCGCCACAGATGGAGGGGGCAAAGAACCGCACGCACACAGCTGCCTTGTTGAATATCGAAAAAGGAGCACACTGAGGTGAGAACCCGCCCAACTCTGTGAAAGGAAACAACAATAACTTTAACAAAAAAAAAAAAGGACTGAGGTCCCCTGAACCCCCCACCCAACAAAAAACCCACCCGAAAACATTATCGAAAATTAGACTCCACATGTGGAGCGTGACCAATGTTCGTCACAGAGATCAAGTCCAGGGGTCCGTGGCAACAACCGACCCCTCAGGAAGGGGGCCAGTACGGCGTCAGAATGGTGCCGAAGGACCACTACGGGGATGTGTCGGCAGTCCGATCTGCCTTCCCGACGCCCCACTATGTGCCCATCCTGTAGCCAATAGCAACACAACTCAGGGGGTGGGCGGTCGGTCGCGCGTTTGTGAAAGGGCGGACAGCACCCCCTCTCTCTCTCTGTCCTTCGTTGCCTGGTCCGGTTTCTTGAGTGGGGATTTCTTGCCGACTCGTTGCCACCCCTCTATGCGGGGCTCGCCCTGTGAGCTGTGACGTTCGGCACTCAAGGACACGTTGTGGTGTTCGAGGCCCAGGATCTCCAAAGCCTCTTCCAGTGAGCGAAGTTGAAGCAACCTGCCATTATGTTTAAATATGAGGCGGGAAGGATGACCCCATGAGTAGGGAACCTTATTTTCTCGCAGGTGGGTGGTCACCACTTTGAACGCTCGTCGTTTGGTGAGTATAGAGGCCGCCAGGTCCTGGAAGAAAGCCGGGTGTTGGCCGCGAAATTGAATGGGGTGCGCTTCCCATGCCCTCCGGAGGATACGTTCCTTCAACTGGAAATCGTGTACACACACGAGGATGTCTGGAGGGGGAGCTTTCGTGCCTCGCGGTAGGCCCACTCGGTGGACTCGGTCCATCTGTATGACCGTTTCTTCTCCTTCTCCAAGGATATGCTGGAATAATGCGGAAACGTAGGCCCAGAGGTCGTCTCCCTCTTCTGTCGGCTGAATTCCCCTGATCCGCACGTTGTTCCGCCTAGAGCGGTTTTCAAAATCTTCAGCATGGGCCTGGAGGTCAACATTCTGCTCTCTAAGGCGCAGCACATCTTGCTGTAGGTGGTGGATCTCCTCTGCTCTACTAATATCGTGCTCCTCGAGGGTGGCTACGCGCTCCCCGATGTCATCCACGTCCCTCCGTACCTCCTTCAGATCGGCCACTAGCTGAGATTGGAATTCCTGAAGGTCAGCTTTCATTACTGTGAACAGCTCCAGCATAAAGGCTTTGGTCGCTGGGGTCTCATCGGCCTCTGACATGTTTGTCGCCTTTTCACCAGCCGGGGTTGATTGCCCTGATTGTTTAAGGAGGAGATCTTTCAGGGGTTTCTCCTTCCGAGTGCGCCCGCGGCCATGTCGACCCCTCCGTCGCCGTTGTGCTATGGACGGTCTCAAAGTACTGGGCCACTAGGATCCTCCGGTCAGACAATGCCCTAGATGTCGGGTCCGTCCACTACCCAGGCCCTGCTGTGCCTAGACGCCCCAACGCAGAGCCGGTAGGTCCCTCCTACCAGATCGGCTGCGCGACTGTCGCTGATGGCTGCACGGTGCTTCCCCTGCGTGCTGAGTCAAAGATGGTGCCGTGTCTAATGGCTCTCCCCCCGCTAGCGAAGAGGCTTCCCGTCCGCCGACTCATGGACCGCTAGAGCCCTCACCACAGGCCCTCTTGGCGAGGCAGCAGTCCCACAGGTGCAACGTGAACGTAACTCCGCCAGGGAATTCAAGAAGACAGGCCCTAGACTGGGGGTCACTCGCCGTGCCTGATCGGGGGAGTCCCACTCCACCCCCGTCGCGTCCAGGCCCAGCTGCGCCAATCTTTCAAACCGCTACAGTCAGGGCCTGTGATATCACCTCCCAGGGGCCTCGCCACTATTGCCCGCAAATCTGGAGTCGTGGGGGTGGAGGGGCCAACAGGGCCTCCGGGCGCTCCTTTCCCCACGCGCCGTGCACCGTCCGCCGATCCGCGGACCGTTAGTGTGATCCCCAGGGCCGATGACACCTCATTCCCCCCGTCTACTCACTTGCCGATGGGTTCCTCCGCCGGGCCGAAGCAGGGTCGCTTCCCGGGTCCCCGCCGGAGTCCCGCGCCGGCCAGGCAGGTCCCACCAGGCCCGACAGCCGCTCCCGGCCCAGCCCACCTTGGGCCGCAGGCGTCCGCGTCAGGCCCCGGTATGCCCGGCCACACCAGCCTCCGCCCGGAGACACGTCCCTCGGCGGAGGTCGCCACCGGCAGCAGGCAATGCGCGATCGGGGAGGAGGGGGAGGGCCCCGCACTCCCTCACCGCCAGGACCCGTTCGCCACAGGCTCCGGATCTCCCTCAAGGCCCCGCGGGCGCGCGTAGGCCTCAGAGCGCCAGCCGCCGTCAGGATCAACTACTGCGTTTCCAGGCGATTCTGGGCACCGTAACAGAGCAGTGGGGTGCCTTCAGTCATCCGCCACCCCGTTTCGCGGGCAGAAGGGCTCCAGGATGGGCGATATAACAAGGCTTTAGAGCGGCGGCGCCGGAGAGACACGGATATGCGTCCTACCGCGCCGCCATCTTAGCCACGCCCCTGTGGGACGTTTTCTGGGCTGTTTGTCTGCTGGGTCGGTTTTTAGTGTTATTTTCTCTGATAGACATTGCCTGCAGCAAGCTTCAATCCATGGATCTTCCATATCTTGCAAAACACTTATAAAGCGTCTTTACAAATTCAAAACTGCCTTAATGGGCAAACATGGGACACATTTTTAGCTTTCTCACTCTCACTGCCACTCTTATTTCCCACGAAATCTGTGCATTTATGCAGGCCTGGAACAGATGAGCGTCTCTCACTCGAGCGAGTAGTTCAGCATCCGCAGAAAGACAGTACTGAAGTGTCTGAGGCTGAGCTCGGGTTTGTTTCTAGTTTGGACCCCAGTACACCGGTATGTTTTCCTAAAGGACAGGAGGGTGCGTGGAGTCACTTTATGCTCATTTCCAACCTGCAACGTCGTGAGCTTATGGACCAATTGTAGAGGAAAATTGTATTTGGAAAAGGTACGTCTGCAGGGGATAGCTCACTTTAAAATCAAACCAGGCAGAGGTAGAGCCAGTTTATGTGAGCTGGAGGAATGCAGGGTTGCGGGCGCCTGGGACTGATTTTATTCAAAGTGAATTAGCGGCGCGGATACGTATACATCTTCGCCGTCATGTTCTGCGGATTGGGCACTTTTAGAAAGGATTTTGAATTGGGCGCTTTTAGAAAGGATTTTATATTGCGCCTACATGAGCTAATGTAACAGTAACACACAGTAGCACAGTAACAGAAAGAAAGCATTCACAATTGAACAAGGTCTGACAGGCATGGCCTTTTTTTCTCTAATTCAGTTGTATTTTATCAAGAAGTCCCGCTCCACTCTGCTTCCCCCCAAGGCACGGATGCTCGTCACCCGCCTAGTCCCCCGTGTGCTTAAACCTGACACGACCATTCGCTTCCCGCCTTCAGCCATGACTGGGGCTGGTGTTAGCGGGGTGATAATCTGTCAGTTCTCGGATTAAATAATGTTGATTTACCGTACGCGATGGCAGGTGCGAATATTGAAAATAACAATATCTAAATTTGGCTTCCTTTTTCTTGAAAAATTGAAACATGGGCTAAAAATGAACTTGAGCCTTTGTCTCCTTAGTTTCACAGCAGTAATGCGTGTTTTCTTAATTTATCAGACTCTATATAGTATCGTGCTAACACTGTAATACCACTGTTATGCTTCATTGTAATATGTTTAGTGTTTCTTTTATTGTTATCTTGGATTGTTCATCTGTTCCACGTTCTGTCTCTGGTTGCTAGGAGAAAGATCAGAACCTCTGGTCTTTCTCCTGAGCAACTGGCGATGGCTGTGGGTCCGTTTACTTCATGACTTCTTTTCTACCATAAATCCTTTTAACGAGGCATCAACACTGTTTCCTGCGTCCAGTGTTTCTACCCCAATACTACATCTGGTACCAGGAGTGGGGTACTGCTTTCTGCCTCCTTCAACGCGGCTTCATTACTGGCGCTGCCGTCATTCTGCTGCCTTCGGACCCACCAGCTTGATATTTGGTTTGGTAATCTTCCAAACCACTTTTATTCTACAAGGTGCGTGTTTTACTTTTATTTTTGCCCCTTTCGCCAGGCTTTTGGTTTTATTGCGCTTATTTTTTAAACCCAACACTTCGCTGGAATTCACCGAGCTGCTCAAAACACTCCATTGTTCTCGTTCCAGTCTGCCGCCTCACTCCAGGCATTCTACAGCTTTCCCTTGCCTCGTGAGCTCCTCGGGCGCTTCGCGCTCGCTTTCCCGGCACGGCTCTAACTTCAATGAGCTCATTAAGCGCATCGCGCTTCACCTACCTCTATCGCTGACTCGCTTTCCCGGCTCTGGCCATACTTTAATCAACCTGGAACTCAGTCAACGTGGGATCTCAGCTGCATGTGTCGCGCTTGCCAGTCTTCTGCGTGTGTGTCTCGCTAGTTACCTGCTGTTATTCACACCCATGCCCCGCCTTCTATTTCCTGCTTGATCTGGATTGGCTACAGCTTCGTCCTTGCTCCATTTTTCATTGGCTCTGTGTAGTAACATCGACGAAGCAGAAGTAAGCTCTTTATTGGAAGCTTAAACAGTACAAGCACAAGGCTGGTCAGTCTCATAATGATCACACAACATTCTACCACCGCCGTAAATACCCATGACGAGGAATACAGAGTGTTGGAAGAACTCTACATTCTACATATATAATTAAACAACTGCATGACTTACCAAAAGGCCATATACTACACATCCTCCCCTTTGAAAAGAAAGAGAAAAAAAACAAAAAACTTAATAACAAATACATTCGTTGTACCTTTCAGGTCTTTTGACAATTCTACCAAAAGAAGTTTGAGCATTGGATAAAGGTCTAGCAATGACAGGTACATCATGAGAAACATCACCCGAACCGTTGATGGAATCAGAAGGAACAACAGGAGATGACTCAAGAGAAATGTCATAACTCCAAAATGGAGAAGATGAACAATGGTGAGAAGAGGAGGCTAAGTCATTAGGCCCAGAGTGAGCTAAAGCTAAGCGACTCATGTGCCAAGTCTCACCATTGTCCAAAACGACAGTGTTATGGTAAATTTTAGAGATCTTCTTAGGTTGGGAAAACTTGCTGAAACCTTTAGGTACTTTCCTAGCACTTTTAACACAAACCCATTGCCCAACTTGCAAATCCGCTGGACGGGTACCATGTTTGGCATCATAATACATTTTGTTTTTTGTCTGAGAATTGGTCAAAGTGCTCTTAACAACATCCATAGTGCAAAAAAACATACCATTTCGCTTCATCCATCCAGGATTGGTCTTGGAGAAAGGAACTCTACATCTCATAAGGGAGAAAGGACTCTTGCCCAAGGAGGGATGTGGCGTAACTCTGTAGGACCATAACATCTTTTTTAACTCATCTTCCCCAGACAGTTTAGAATTCCTACATAACTGTAAAGTATCTTTAATAATTCTGTTTAACCTTTCCACAATACCATTACTGGAAGGATGATACAAAGGAGTGAAATTTTGCTTAATACCATTGACAGAGAGAAAACTCAACATCTCTTTAGATTTGAATTGTACCCCATTATCAGTAAGTACAGAAGCAGGGAATCCTTCTTGCAAGAAAACAGATTCTAAAAAATTGATAACAGTTTTCGTGTCAATTTGATCAACAATGTTGAGTTCAAACCACCTGGAAAATAGGTCAACTAGGACAAGAACAAATTTGATCGTACCATCTATCCAGGTGAGAGGACCCATAATATCCAATGCAATTTCTTCCCAAGGTAAATTTGGAGAATGAACTACAACTAAAGGTGGATTAAAAGGTTTTTTTGACTTATCTGAAGTTTCACAACTAATACATGACCTAACAATATTTTCTACACAACCGTCAACACCAGGCCACCAGTAAAAATCTCTGACTCTAGACTTTGTACGAGAAATTCCGGGATGGCCTTCATGTGACAAATGGATGATACACTCCCTCAAAGATGTGGGAGGGATTACTTTATCACCTCTTAAGACAAAATTGTCATCGACAGTAAGTTCATCCCTGACTTCCCAAAAAGGTCTGAGACTATCAGTAAGATCTTTTTTGTTAGAAATGTTCCAACCATGAATAACTTTAGATTTTACATCATTTAAAAGAGAATCTTGAATGTCCGCTTCTAACCATTGTTCTTGGGAAATACAATTTCCACGATTCTCATTAAAAAGAATATTAGCAACCGAAAAATCATTCCAAGAACTGGAGTCAATTTCAGTAATAGGTAATGAAAGTCTGCTTAAGCAGTCTGCAATGACATTTTTGGCTCCAGGAACATATTGAATGTCAAATAAATAATCCTGAAGACGCATGGAGAGTCTAGAAATTCTAACAGTAGCCCTGTGAAGACCATCAGTGGTGAGCAGTTTAGTAAGTGGCTTGTGGTCACTTCTGACACTGAATCTCTTGCCCCACAGAAATTTTCTAAAATGTTCCAAACTCCACACAACTGCTAAGGTCTCTCTTTCAATCACAGAATACTTCTCTTCTGTGGGTGTAAGAGACCTTGATGCAAATGCAATAACTTCTTTTTTTGATTCAGAAATTTGGGTTAAGACAGTACCAAGACCATTGGAACTTGCATCAGTAGTTACAAACGTGGGAGCAAAAGGATCAAAACCATGGAGATTGGGAGCACCACAAATAGCCTTTTTGATTAAAAGAAAGGCCTGTTGGCATTCATCAGACCATGAAAAGGAAACTTTATTTTTAAGCAAATTTCTCATGGCATGAGTTTTCTCTGAAAAATTGTTAACGAATTTTGAGTAAAACTCAGCCAGACCCAAAAATGATCTCAATTCATCCTTAGATTTGGGGGCAGGTGCATCTAATATTACTCTAACAAGTTTCGTTTTGGGTCTGATACCAAATTCACTAATTTCGTGACCCAAATAGATCACTTTATTCTCTGCAAATTTACACTTGGATACTTCATCAGTAAGACCATGCTTATCAAGGACATGTAGCACTTTTTTAAGTCTAGAATCATGTTGTTGGGAATCTCGGCCCATAATGAGAATGTCGTCCTGGAAAAAGGTAATACCAGGCATATCACCAAAAAGTTGGGACATTAATCTCTGAAAAACCGCAGCCGCAGAGGCTAATCCAAAAGGCATTCGTTTAAAACGAAAACAACCAAAAGGCGTGCAAAAAGTTGTTAAACTGCGACTAGAGTGATGTAAAGTAATTTGGTGATAGGCCGACGACAGTTCGATGGTGGAGAAACATTTATAACCACGGGTAAGAAATAACATTTCATCAATCCTAGGTAAAGGAAATTGGTCTACAATTATGCTTTCATTTAGACTTCTTAAATCAACACAGAGACGGATTTTCCCATTGGCACGTCTTGCTACAACCAATGGAGAAATCCATTCGGATGCCTCCACAGGTTCAATAATACCATTATCTTGTAATTTGAGTAGTTCTTTCTGAACTTCATCCCTCACAATTACGGGAATATTCCTCACCTTGTGTATTCTAGGTACAGCATTAGTTTTAAGTCTGATCCGATGAGAAAATCCTTCAAGCTTACCAATTTTCCCTGAAAAAACATTAGGAAAATCTTTAAGAGCCCAATTCTTGGTGCTCTCGCTTTCACACGCCACCAGGACTTGTTCTGGACTGTTAGGGTCGAGAATTATATGTAATGCTCTCTGATCCTTCCAGCCCAAAACAGATGGGCCTTCGGATGCTATGTACAATTTGCAAACAGCAGAGCGATTTTTAAAGTTAAAAACCAAGGACCGAAATCCTAATAAATCAATTTTATCGCCCGTAAAACTTTCAGGTAATACAACGGCGGGCTCTAGGTGTGGACCGAGCACACCGACTAAATTGGCATCCCACTCACTTTTAGCAATGATGGTGAAAGGTGAGCCAGAATCTGCAGCAACCTGTAAGTGAATACCACCAAATTTAACTATACACAAGGGTTTACTTCTATTAGTGCAAATAACATTAAGGACAACATTACATTTTCTATGTTCAGAAGCATATTGATCATGTTGGTCATTAGAGTCACAAGAAGATGAATCAGAGTCAGTTTCATTAAGACACGTGACTTTGGGTTTTTGTAAAACTTTCCTTCTGCAGGATTTCGCAAACTGACCAACAACTCCACAGTTAGAACACTTGGTTGACCTAGCTGGGCACTTTTCAAAACCAGCGTTGTGGGACTTACTACCACAACACGCGAATGAAGCAGAATCAAATTGGTTGAATCTAGGTTTGAAAGAGTTTCTAGGATTAAAAGCTTTGTTTTGAGTAAAATCAGACTTTTTCGAACTTTCTTTTCCTTTCTTGGAATCGATAATGTTGTTGACTGAATTGGATGGTTCATTCTGATGAGATAAAGCCTTGGAGCTCCTTTCAGAAAGTTTAGCTTTCTTGACTAATGTAATGACATCTTTAAGACTTGAGTCACCTTCAATCCACAATCTATCTTGTATCCCTTTGTTTTTTGTACAAACCACAACTTGATCTCTTAAGAACTCATCGTGTAATGCACCAAATTTACAAGGCGCAGCTAAAATCTTTAAAGCAGAGACATATTCTTCCACGGATTCGTGCTGGAGTTGCTTTCTTTTAAAGAAGGCACGTCTGGTGACTCCAATGCATACTGTGGGAGAGTAGTGTTCAGTTAGGTCAAGAATTGCTGCTTTAAACACATCAATGTCACCAGCTCTTTCTGGTTTTTGCATCTGGTTATAAACCCTTAAACCTTCGGATCCTAAACAATGAAGCAAAATCCTTTTCTTCCTCTCAGGAGATAAAATACCCACATTGTCTTCTTGAGTTGCAATGTAATTTAGGAAATAATCTTTCCACTCAAGCCATTTAACAATTGGTTCCCCTGGTGCAGAAAGAAATTCTTTGGGATTAGTTAAGTTAATAGAAACAATACCATTAGTAGAAGAAGTAGAAGCTGCATCCATGGTGACAGTATAATGTAGAATAATTGAATAAAACTCACATATGAAATGAGAAGAGGATCGGTGGCATTGCGCAATATGCACATCAAATCCGTGCGGAAATGCGGAGGAATGAGACACTGACGAAGTAATTAGAAATATGCGAGGTAAAAGAAAGATGGCGGCACGTACGCCGCGTCGGGTTACGTAACGTGACCTTGAGCGTCACAAATGTACCCACAGTGCTTTGCAGGAGGAATCAGGAGTGAAGTAAAAGAACGTTGGAGCTGGGCGTTTGCGTTCAAAGACGAACGTATAAAAAAAAACGTTGGTGAGTGGCGCGAGCGCTATGGCCTTGATAGGATGTTCCAGCGCCCAAAATAAATGAGGATAGGGAGAAAAAGGAAAGAAAAAAAAATGACAGTAACTCGCGCACACTCACATAAAATTTGAAGTTCACAAGTACTAACGGTACTCACGGTACAGAACCGTTGGGGAACGAGGATCAGTAGACACGCTCACGGCTCTTGAAGAAGAAATCCCCCTGAGTTGCGCAAGAAACACAAACTCACTCAAATGACTGGCAAAGCACTGCTGTTGTAGATTGAAAGAAATAAAAAAAAAGTACGGGCTTCGGTGGAGATAGCCTCGAAGAAAACGGCTTCTCAATCTTTAGTATGAAGATCAGTAGACTAGATCCCAGATCGTCGCCAAAACGATGTAGTAACATCGACAAAGCAGAAGTAAGTAAGCTCTTTATTGGAAGCTTAACCAGTACAAGCACAAGGCTGGTCAGTCTCATAATGATCACACAACATTCTACCACCGCCGTAAATACCCATGACGAGGAATACAGAGTGTTGGAAGAACTCTACATTCTACATATATAATTAAACAACTGCATGACTTACCAAAAGGCCATATACTACACTCTGGCTCTGTGTGATCCTGGGTATTGAGAAGCCATAAAGAGTCACTACTACTACTTCTCACTGAGATCCTTATTAACATATCTAGCCACAACTTCCTTCTGCATCCTGCTGTGGGAGCTTCGGTCTGCGTTTCGGCAGTCTTGCTCTAGCCAGGATATTTCTACATTTACTATTTATAAATTTTGCATTATTTGACTTGGTTGTGGGAGCTTTGGTCTGCATTGTCGGCATACTTGCTCCAACCACTCATTTTTTTTTTTCACAACAGAATTTTATTGTTGAGAGCCAGAGCAAAAGGAATGCCTCATGCGGCACCCATCATACACATATACAATAGCAAAAAGGGTCATCAACATTTTTAGCATGATCATGACAATGGTCACCAACCACTCATTTTGCTTCATTTTATTCTCTACATTTATTATTACTTTACTTCACTGCTTTTACTGTTTCTGCATTTTTCACTTATTCTTCCTTATTTTCTTCTTATTTCTTCTTTTCTTCTTCCTTTTCTCACTATGGCTTCTTCTAACAATGTTTTACATCCTCCTCCTTTTTTACCGAAACCTGGCAAACCTGAAATCAAGTGGAAACAATGGCTTCGAGGTTTTGAAGGTTATTTAGTTGCGATTGATGCTCTTGATTACTCGCCTGCTAGGAAACTTGGTTTACTTTTTAACAACTTGGGTTTTGCAGGTCAAAGTATTTTTGATAACCTTCCTGTTTTTCCACGTCCATCTGGGGATTCTGTTTGGAATGTTTATATTGAAGCTAAGGAGAGGCTTAAGAAACATTTTTCTGACGAACCAAGAGTCTTACTAGAAAGACACAGCTTTGTCATGCCTAAACTAGCCAGTGATGAAACTGGGGAGGAATTTATTGCTGATTTACGTGTCTTAGCTTCCACTTGTGAATTTGAGAATTCTGTAGATACTTACATCAGGGATCAATTTGTTTTCAATTGTTTTTCAAAAAATTGCAAGAACGTTTACTTACCTGCCGTAATCCCTCACTCTCCGAAGTTATAGACATCGCTAAAAGCATTGAACATTCTATTTTATCTACTCAAGCTCTTGCCTCTCGTCAATTCCAACCTTCTGTTTCTATGATTACTGATGACTCCACTAATGCGGCTGTCAAATTTTCTAAGGATACTAAAGATTTGAAAAGACAAGTTTTGTTTATCGGTGTGGGTCTAAAACACACATTGGTAATAATCCCAAATGTCCTGCCGTTGGGAAGAAATGTATCATTTGTAAGAAGTTAGGACACTTTCACACTGTTTGCAGATCAGAGTCTCGTTCGCAGATCTACTATTCATGCTCTTGATTTACAACCTAAAGAGGATTTACAATCTGAACCCTCTGTACAAAAATCTGATGGGAATGTCAAGGATTGTACTTATAGAATGTCTAATCTATTACTTACTGTTGATGATGGTCAAACCTTAAACAAGATTGAAGGCCCTTTTTGTCAAGCTTATATTGGGGACAAAAGTCTACATGTCATGGCAGTTTCAGGTGCTCCCATAACTGTTTTAGCTGATAAAACGTTTCATGATTTGTGGTCTTCTTCTGTTTAACTTTTTACTCCTGATATATGTCCTAAAGCATTTGGCGATAAAGAGATTGACCTCTTGGGGTTTTTCTTTGAAGATTTATGTATTTTAGGCAGATCTGTACACACAAAGATTTATGTTGCAGGTAATGGCAAAGTTCTTGTTGGTTGGATGGATTTAGCCAAATTGGGTATATATCTCAAACCCGGTCATAAAAATCCCATTGTTTTGGGAGAAATACCCATTTTGTCTCTTTCTAATGTTTCTGATAACATTGTTTCTGATCTCATGCACAAATTTCTAAAGTTTTTAAGGATGGTATTGGTACTTTTGATGGGTTTGAGCATGAAATCAAACACAAAAAACATGCTACACCTGTAATACACAAAGTTAGACCAGTCCCTATCACTGTTCGTTCCGAGTTGAAAACTTTGCTGGACAAACTCACTGAGGAGGGTATCATTACCCCTACTGACTCCTCAGAATGGGTTTCTCCCATCGTTTTAGCCAAGAAAAAGAATGGTACTCTTCGTCTATGTGTGGACTTGAGGTCTCTTAATCGTAACATCTTGGTTGATTGCCACCCCCTGCCACACATTCAGGAAATGTTGTCTAATATTGGTGAGGCCAAGTACTTTTCCACAATCGATTTGCATTCCGCCTTTCACCAAATTTCCCTCACTCCTGTCTCACACGATCTCACCACATTTATAACTCCGTTTGGTGCTTTCAAATATTTAAGACTTCCCTTTGGTCTCGCTTCCGCGGCGAGCGATTTTCAGAAAGCCATGGACAATTTGTTTAAAGATCTCAAGAATGTCCAGGCTTTCCACGATGACATCCTTGTCTTCACGGAAACCAAAGAACAGCATTTGTTAGTACTTGACAGAGTCTTAAATATTCTCTCCACTAGGGGGATTACTATTCAATCTGAGAAATGCAAGTTTTTGGTACAAAACTTGGACTATCTTGGTCATTCTATCACACCTGATGGTATTAAGCCTAAATTCAGCAACATTGAGGCCATTCTCAAAGCACCTGTCCCCACAGATAGAGATTCGTTGAGATCTTTTCTCAGTCTCTGTGAATTTTATGCTCGTTTTGTGCCTTCCTACGCTTCTGCTGTTCAGCCTCTGAGACAGCTTCTTAAAAAGGAGAATAAGTTTCTTTGGAATGAAGAAATTGACCGTGCATTCACTGATCTCAAGCATTTGGTCTCCTATGCTCCTGCTCTCAGGCCTTTCGTTCCAGGTTATGACTGTCTCATTTACGTTGATGCCAGTATGAAGGGTATTGGTGCAATTTTTGGACAGAAGGTTAAAGGCAAAGAAGTCACAATAGCCTTTGCCTCTAGAGCCCTTTCGCAGTCCGAGTCACATTACAGCACCATTGAAAGGGAGGCTCTAGCTTGCGTCTGGGCTGTCCAGAAGTTTAAAACTTATCTGTGAGGCTGTTCTTTTGAAATTTTAACCGATCACAAACCCCTTGTTTTCTTACTTCAAGGGAATGGCCTTGGCAAAGCTGTTATGTTTATGCTTTGTGTTATCTAACATTCCTTTGCTTCGTTCCGTGCAGTAGCGACTCGTGGAGGGAGTTCCTTGGGGCGGTGAGGCGGGGCAGGGTGGGGGGTAGTAAACACCGGAATATGGATGAACGGAGGTAAGTAAACAATTAAATAAATAAAACGAATTTTGTTGCGCGTGCTGCATCGCAAAATGCGATGCAGCGTGCGCAACGAAATTAGTTTTATTTATTTAATTGTTTACTTACCTCCGTTCATCCATATTCCGGTGTTTACTACCCCCCACCCTGCCCCTCCCGTCCTCACCGCCCCACGGAACTCCCTCCACGGGCCGCTACTGGTTCCGTGTCTCGCTCTGCGATACCACGTCAGCATGGGTTCTGGAGTGCTGGTCAGTGGACGTTAGAGCTGAGAAGGGAGCAGAGGCGTTGCTTTGCTGTACCGGTGTTCCTATTAATAAACTACACTTAAAGCAAGTCAAGTGTCCGACTCTACTTTACAATTGGCGACGAGAGGAACACCGGTAGGATCCACGCTTCAAGCACCGGTTTTGCTGCCGAACGGTGTAACTTTCTTCAAGGATTTCTGCTTTGACCTTTTTGAACTTTGCCTGGATTCCGGCTTGTTTTCCTGCTTCGGTTGATGTCTTTGACATCCTTCTACAGGTCGTATAAGCATATTTCCAAAATTTTAAGTACTTTCGCTGCTCCGCTGAGATTTGTTTAATTTTGAAAAGTTAACTGCCTTCATTGCAAGCGTTGCCTCTTACCGTGTACGCTTTGTCGAACTTGGAACTCCCATTGAGGTTCGCCTTCTCCTCTCTGCAGTTCTGTTCTACACTGCAGCCACTCCGTGCTCCAGCCAACGTAAGCATGTCCTGGGTCACGCAACATAACCTTACGCGCCGCCTTCTTGTCAGGCACCAACTCGAATTGTTTTACTGCGCGGTGACGCGCACACCCAAATACTCAATTAGTGTTACGTCTTACATATAAAGTGCCGTTTTTGAAAGAAGAGTTATGCGCACACCTGATTTGCTCTAATATTAAGCACATTTGTGCTATCTCGGTGATGCTCACACCTTTCTTGCTTTATCTTAAGTGCATCAGTGTACCTCCTTCAAGCGGTGATGCACACACCTTCATAGAAATTTGTTCTACTTCATGTGTGTTTTCAGCGCTTTTCCTGCGTCAATGCGGTGATGCGCACACCACACAATTAAAAAAATAAAGGGTGCTTACTGTATATTCCTCACCTTTGCTTCAGCGCGGTGACGTGCATACCTTCGTATTTTTGTGCATAATTTTTCTCCTCTTAAGTGTATTAAGTTGGGGGCACAATTTTAGAGTATTTACATCATTACTGTTCTTTTAAAATATAAATACTATGGCTAGCCAGAATTTTTCGCTTCAGCCACCCCAAGCGTTTTGGCCTGCTGGTTGTAATCCACGCATGAAATGGTCGGAATGGAAATCGTATTTTCTCAACTTCATTGACACCATTGATGAAGATGGGAAGATGACTCCAGAAAGGAAAAAGAAGATTTTGTTGCATTCAGTTGGTCCAGGAGGGCTAAAGGCATATGAAGAAATGACTAAAGCTTTAGGTGGTGGAGACTCTAATGTGTTTGATGCTATTATGAATGACTTTGACACTTACTTTGCGCCAAAAGTTTGCATTGGTATTGTTAGATTTAAATTTTTCCATAGGAAACAAGAAGCCAACGAAACTGTTGATGAATATGTTTCAGCTTTAAGGAAACTCGCAGCGGATTGTAAGTTTGATCACTTAGTTGATCAGTTCATCGGGGATCAAGTAGTCATGCATGCCAAAGATCCTGCAATACAAGATAGGTTATGGATTAATGGGGATGCAGAGTTAAGACATTTTAAGTATTGTTAGAAAAGCTGAAATGTCTAGTCGTAGTGCAAAATTACTTAAGCAGGATGCTGTTGTCTCTGAAACCTCTGCAGAAGTGGTTAGTAAAATCAAAGCTAAGGTTACCGCTACCAAAACTAATGTTGCAATGAAACATAAAGTTGAAGTTACTAAAAATAAGGATTTGAATCGGTACGGTAATTTCAGATGTTACAGTTGATAGTCCCACACACATTGCATCTAGCAGATTTTGTCCTGCCATCAAGCAAAGGTGTTCCAACTGTGGCATTATGGGACACTTTACTAAAGCTTGCAGGAGGAAGGGTGGTAGGAAGGTGAAATGTTTGGATGAAGCCGACTGTGATTCAAGCGACTGTGAATGCAATATTAAGAAACTTACTATTAGTGATTCTAGTTCTCAAGACATGGATCCTAAAGAATTATTCATTTGGAATGTTAATGATATTAACAACGTATGTTTGAAGAAACCGTTATGTACCATGTCTATTGGAGGTGTTTTGGTGCAAATGTATGCAGATTCAGGATCTCCATACACAATAATTGATGCGAAGACGTGGAAATCTCTATTTGCTATACATTTGGGAGATAGACTTCGTGAGTCTGATATCCATCCAGAAGGATTTTCTGGAGAAAAAATGGACATGGTTGGGTACAGGTCTTTGGTTTTTAAATTTAAAAATAGAGAGACCATCAGCAAATTGTATGTTGCTAGAAAGGGACTTGCTGTTTTAGGCTGGAAGGACCAAGGTAAATTGGATATAATCCTCAACCCTGATAGTCCTGATCCTGTCATGGTCCTTAATGAGGGTGGAGATTTTGCGAAGAGATTTTGAAGAAATTTCCTAAAGTCTTTAATGGAGGTATTGGCAACGTCAACGATTTTGAACATCGTATCGTGTTAAAAACTGATGCATGTCCAAAGGTACATAAGGTCAGACACATTCCCGTTTTACTCAGAGACGATGTTTAAAAAGAACTAGAAAAATTGGTTAAGGCTGACATCATTGAGCCAATTGAATCCTCTGAGTGGATTTCTCCGATTGTAGTAGCCAGACGTAGCAATGGCAAGCTGAGGTTGTGTATTGATCTTAGGCACTTAAATAACAACATTGTAGTGGACAAATTTCCTCTTCCAAAGATTTCTGAAATGCTATCCCTTGTGAAAAATGCTGAGTGGTTTTCGTCAATAGATCTTTCTGCTGCTTACCATCAGATTTCTCTTGCCGAAGAAAGTAAGCAGTTTACTGCTTTTATCACCCCTTTTGGATGTTTTCAGTATAAGAGACTTCCCTTTGGTTTAGCCTCAGCCGCTGCTATCTTTCAAACACTGATGTACCATTTATTTGGCAAAATTAAAAATGTTAGGTGTTTCCAAGATGATATTCTTGTTTTTGGGGCAAATAGGTTAGAGCATGACAGGATTTTAAATGATGTTCTCACCATTCTGGAAACCAAAGGGCTAATCTGACGACCACAAAACCACCACCACTAAATGGCACTCTCCCACCACGGATAGGAGCTCCACGCTGCTCATTGGTTGACCCTGATTGTATTTGGTTTAATACATCCCTGATCTCATCTGGTCAAATACGACCACCTCTGAGTGGACAATACCCACCATGGAATAAGTTCTATGCTGCTCAGTACCCCCCCCAACAAGAAGAGAGCGAAGAGACCGAGCCCACTCGTGACCACCATCTATTTGCGCTTAACCTTTAGAGGGTCGCCCAGGACCATAACTGGTCAAATGGTCAAATGATCATCATCTGGTCAAATACGACCACCTCTGAGTGGACAATACCCACCATGGAATAAGTTCTATGCTGCTCAGTACCCCCCCAACAGGAAGAGAGCGAAGAGACCGAGCCCACTCATGACCACCATCTATTTGCGCTTAACCTTTAGAGGGTCGCCCAGGACCAAAGCTCTCGACAGAGGCGACCCCGCAATCTACACCGCCCGCACCCCATTCCACCACACCCCTGAGTCTGCTCTCATTAGCTAACCCATGTAATAACCACAAAAATCTCTCCATCACTCTCCTACCACCCTCCGAGGACTCTCTGGAAGCATTCTTCCATCCTCAAGTAGGAGCCTGCCCCCCGTCCCACTCACACACAATGCTCTCCGCCACGGCAACCCACACCGTCCCCCCCTCTTCGAACCATGTAACTCCGCACGGCCTGAACTCCCTCACGATCAGTTTCCCGCCTGACCTCTCACCCAAAGCGAAGAAGAACTTTAAACAGAAACTGATCAGCATCCCGAATCACTTTTCGCAGACATCTACCACTGCTCCTCCAAAGGAAAGGTAAAAATGGACCTTATTTTCCACACTGAGAGACACGAAGTATGGAAATCCATCCTCAGATCGCAGCTCAACATTTAAAAAACCACCAATACCTCACATAGCTGCAAACTGACAATATCACTCCCATACCGCTCAAGGCGTACTGGAAATACCACGGTGACCATCTACACCAACGGCACAGTCCTGATACAAGCCAACAACGACAATCTAGAGTCCTTTGATGCCCTTTTCCCCTCTCTCCGGAATACACTCTCTCATGAACCCCTCCCGCCCCTACTCCCCCCACGGAAGAACCGGACCTGCCATCAGAACCCACCCTCCGCTCCAGTACTCCCTAGCAACCACACACGCCCATCTCTACGCGGCATCCCCCTACCACCCCCAGGGAGAACATGTCCCCCGCACTGCCCCCGTCCGGCTCTCACCCCCACCCGACACCTACCCTTCCGGTACTCCCTAGCAACCTAGCACGCCCACCTCCACGTGACACCCCCCTCATCTCCCCCAGGGAGAACAGGACCCCTCTACTTCCCCATGTCGGCTCTCACCGCCACCCGCCACATACCGCTCCGATACTCCCTAGCAACCTCACCCGCCCTCCGCCACATAACATCCCCCTCACCACCCCCAGGGAAAACAGGACCCCCCTTCTTCCCACCTTCGGCTCCCACTCTCATCCGCAACCTGCCGGCTCTCACCCCCACCCGCCACCTGCCCTCCACCCACCCCAATCCACTCCAAACAACCTGAACACCCACCTCCCCAAACCCACAGGCAATAAAGCACCAACACCCCAGCAAGACCCCTCGCCACACGACAACCCCCTCACCACCCCCATAGAGAACAGGACCCCCCACTCCCTACCTATGGTTCTCATCCCCATCCGCCACCTGCCGGCTCCCACCCCCACCAGCCACTTGCCCTCCACTCACCCCAACCCACTCTGAACTACCTGAACACCCACCTCCCCAAACCCACAGGCAACATAGCACCAACGCCCCAACAAGACCCCCGCCAACCTGCACTCACGGCCCCGCCCAGACCCCACACGGACAACACACCCAAAACAAGGCTGCCCAATTCCCTGAGATTCTCTCCCCCCAGACCCGACACGGACAACACAGCCACTACTAAGCTACCCAACACCCTGGGACTCTCCCCCTCTAGGCCCTACACTCCCGCACAGGACCAGCCCCGATACCTCAACGAATTAAAGACTGAGCAGCGACTCTCCAGGCTGGAAACCCAGATAGCAACTATAATCCGGGGCTTTAGTGATATCCTAGCCAACCTCGCGGCGCCCCAGCAGCCTCAGCGCACCCACTCCTCCACCACCCATACACAACAAAGACCGTCCATAGTCCCCCCTCAGAGATGGGTAGCTAACCCCATCCCCAATCTGGCACAGAGACCCAAAAGAACTAGAGACGCTATGTCTGAGAGTGATGCGGCGGATCTCGCCTCCTCGTACGACAATCCTTTAGCTGTCACCCTCCAATCCAAAATCCAGGTGATCACCGGACTAGGAAGAGACCAAGCCCCTCCGAAATCACCCAGACCGCCGACCACCCGCACTAGCATCCCCACGGCCCCCCTAACGAAGAAACCCAAATCAGAGACGACCCCCACAAACTGCATGCTCATAAACTGCAGATCAGCCACCAAACATGCCACTGAATTAGCAGAATCCATCCTCACTCACGACATAGACATAGCATTCATCACGAAACCTGGCTTAATGACTCCACCCCACCACTCCTGGACACTCTCGTTCCCCCAGGCTTTATAATCACCAACAAAGACAGAAAAGACCAAAGAGGAGGAGGCATAGCAATCATCCACAGAGACAATATTTCCGTGACGGAAACTGACTCCTTCAACTACAACACCTTTGAGTGCCTAACAGTCAACATCAGCACGAGCAACAACAAAACACTAACCTGCCACCTTATCTATCACCCCCCAGGCAACTCCACCACTTTCTCTGAACACCTGTCTGACCTGATTGCCCACTGCTCACTACGAGATGCGAATAACCTAATTCTGGGCGACCTCAACCTACACTGGAATGAAGATAACCCGCTAATCCAAAACCTGAGCGAGTTGCTACACAACAACAACCTTACGCAACACTGCACAGAAGAAACACACAACAAAGGAGCAATCCTAGATGCCATTATCGCCAAACGTGACACAGTGACGATAAATCACACCCTGCCCGTAGATTGGTCTGACCACCACTTAATCCTCTTCCACCTCACTCAGCCAGCCAATCTACAACCCCCCACCCAAGAACAGCCCAAATGGACCCGAAACCTCACCCAGATCAACATGACTGACCTGGAAGAAAAGTCAACTCCCTCCTCACCACCTCCACGGAGGATCTATCCACGACAGAACTCACCGACCATTACAACACATCCCTGACATCCATTCTAGACCAGATAGCTCCTCTGAAACTAAAAAAGCCAGGAACATCCCATCCAGATCCTGGTTCAATACGGACATCAACAACGAAAGGAGACAACTCAGAGCCACAGAAAGACTTTGGAGAAACAACCCCTCCACAAGCCTACTCGAACAACTCAAAGCAGCTCGAAGAAAATACAAAAAACACATCTGTAATGAAAAATCCAACTTTTTCTGCTCCGCCCTGGACAATGCAAAAAACAGGCCCAATGAACTGTTTAAAATCATCAAGCAACAAACCACCAAGCCCCCCGTACCCTCTACCCAGGCCTCCAAGGAACTGTGCGAAAACTTCGCCATCTTCTTCGAAGAAAAAATCTCCAAGATTGAGCTCTCACTAGACATCACCACCAACCCCGCCTGCGAAAGCCTGCCCCCAGTTTCAATTGAAAGCACATGCCTGCACCACACAAATACATGGAAGTCCTTCAATCCCATCACGGAAGCCGAGATTATCAAACTAATCTCCACCTCCAAACCCGCTTCTCACATCCTTGACCCTATACCCACCCAACTGACCAAAAAACTCAAACTCTCCATAGCCCCGTTCTGGTGCAGAATCATCAACAGCTCCCTGAGAACCGGCATCATACCTGAATGCCTTAAAGTCGGCCAAACAACGCCACTACTAAAAAAACCAGGCCTTGACTGCACGGACCTGAATAACTTCAGACCCGTCTCCAATCTCCCCTCCTATCCAAAATCCTCGAAAAATGCGTCCTCTCACAACTGACTCAGCACATGGACAACATCAACCTTCTTGATCCCCACCAATCGGGTTTCAGAAAAGGCTACAGCACTGAGACGGCGATCCTCAACATCACAGATGATATTCATAAGTCACTTGATACCAATCACTGCTGCCTACTCATTTTCCTCGACCTATCGGCAGCCTTTGACACGGTAGATCACCAACTTCTCATCAAGGCCCTACAAGAAAGGGTAGGTGCCGATGAGATGGTCCTCCACTGGTTCACCTCCTTCCTCCATAACCGGTCGCAAAGGATAAAAATCAAAAACTTTACCTCCGACCTTCACCCCGTCAGCAGGGGTGTGCCCCAAGGTTCAGTGCTCTCACCACAACTGTTCAACATATACATGGAACCCCTCACCACCATACTTAAAAATGCTAATATCCCCTTCCACCTATATGCTGATGACACCCAGATCTATCTAGAAACCTCCTCCCCAGACGACATCCTCAGACTAAACAACACCCTAAAAGAAATTCAACACTGGCTGTCCCAAAATCACCTTAAACTCAACCAGGACAAAACGGAGATCCTCCTCATCTCCAACAAAGAAGAGAACCCACAAATTGCAGAATGGCTTAAAGCTATGGATGCTCTAAACAGTAATCTCACCCTGGCTAACTCCGTAAAATCACTAGGAATCACCCTGGACCCTAAACTGAACATGACCAAACACATCAAAAACTCTGCAAAGAGTGCCTTCCTCAACCTGAAGCTTCTCTACAAAATTAAACCATTCATCCCTACCAAAGACCTCAAACAAGCCACCCAATCACTGGTGCTATCCAGACTCGACTATGGTAACGCAACCTTAACCGGCACCACAAAAACCCACCTAGCTCCCCTCAAAACAACCCTCAACGCAGCAGCCAGAATGGTCACCGGAATCAGGAAATACGACCACATTTCACCAGCACTAAGAGAACTAAAATGGCTCCCAGTTGATCAGCGGGCTTACTTCAGAACGGCTTGCCTCACGCACAAAGCCCTACACACAGGAAAACCGGACTATCTGGCCGCCAAACTCAAGAGGGCAGGTCAGACAAGGAACCTCAGGAGCTCCAACTCCCTCCTTCTCATCCCCATGAAAAAACGCAAACAAAAAACCGCTGCTAGGTCATTCGCTGGAAACGCGCCCAAAATCTGGAACTCCATCCCAGCAGATATCAGAACTATCCCGTCCTTCACAAAATTCAAAAAACACCTAAAAGCCCTCCTCCTCAACCGCTCCATCCAGAATGGATAACCGCCGCCCTCACGCCAACCCTGACTCCGTTGCTCTTTGACTTTGCATCAAACTGATCCACCTCAGCCCGCTTCTAGTCAAGTGTGCATAAAATGAGGTTGCCTCAGGACTCTCGGACTACCTCAATAAAGCATTCAACAAGGCTACTTCAGGACTCAACTACTACCTCGAGAATCCTCAGCACTCTTGGACTTCCGAACTTTATGTTCAAGACTGCTTTACTATGTAACTCTTATGAAACACTGCTGTAAAGCGCTCCGATACCCCCGGGTCAGGTCAGCGCTATATAAAACTCCTAAAATAAAAAATAAATAAAAAAATAAGCTAACAGTTGAACATTCCAAATGTAAGTTTGCAGTCAAATCTATCACGTATTTAGGTCATATTCTCAGCAGGGGAGGTGTTTCTCCTAAACCTTCCTTAATTAATGCCATTCGTGATGCTCCTAGCCCCAAGAATAGAGAGGAGGTCTGGTCTTTTCTCTGACTTGTAGAGTTTTACTCTAGATTTGTGAGTAATTTCTCTTCCAGGATGTTCCACATTAGACAAAAGCTTCTTCTAGATTAGTGTGTTTATTCTCCAAATTACAGGAATATCACTTTACCATCAATTATATACAAGGTGGAAAAAGAATTCGTGCATATTGTTTGTCTCGCATGCCTTTATCTTCTGACTCTGATTTCAACGATGATTTTGAATGTTTTGTTGCTGTCTTAGATGCGGTTTCTCCTTGTAAAGAAATTATTTCTGAAAAGGACTGGCTAGATGCCCTTTCACAAGATAAAGTTCACAAGAAAGTCATCGAATACGTCAAGGGAGTTTGTCCTCCTTTACGCAACCTTCATTATGACCTGAGACCTTTTGCTCAAATTTCACCCGAGCTTTCTATTGAGAATCAAGTTTGTACTAGAAATGGCAAATTCATTCCTCCTTTTCATCTTCGGTCTCGCCTTATTAAATTGGCACATCAAGGACATTTAGGCATAACTGCTTCGTGCAAGGTCTTGAGAGAGCACTACTGGTGGCATGCTATGAATACCCAGGTTTCTTCCTTTATTGGTTTATGTCCTCAATGTGTCATTTCTGATAAGCACTGGAAGACATCTAATGAGCCCTTACATCCTGTTTCCCTACCTGATGGACCTTGGATTAAAGTGGCACTGGACTTTGCTGGTCCTTTTAACCTTCTTCCATCTTGTAATAAGTTTCTCATTGTTCTCATCGACTATTTTTCCAAATGGATTTATTTTTCATTTGTTGATTCTGCTTCTACACAGTCTGTTTTGCATTTTTTACGTCATGTTTTTTCCCTTGAGGGTACCCCTAGAGAATTAGTTACTGACAACGGCACACACTTTACTTCATCCCTTATGAAAACTTTTCTTTTGGAGTCCGACATTAAACATCTTCAGGTTGCTCTTTACAGCCAATCTTCTAATGGACTTGTTAAAAGAGCTAACCGTTTTTATAAAAGATGGCATTCAATCGCTTCAGGAGTTGATGTTAATATTTTTCTCAGAGACAAGATCAATGCATATCATTCTACTCCTCACTCTACAACTGGTTTTTCACCATTTGAGTTGTTGAGGGGCAGAAAATGCAGATCTAAAATACTACCTGCATGGCTGGATTTTTAAGCTGAGCCCTATTCCTATGATGCTGATTTGTTAAGGAAAAATGTCTTATTTAAGCAAAAACAACAAAAAACACATTTTGACTCTTCCAAGTATGTTTCCGAAAAGAAATTTTTGGTTGACTCATGGGTTCTTATCAAGAAACCTGTCAGGGTTTCAAAAGGAGAATCTGTTTTTTCTTCTCCTTGCAAAATTGAGCATGTCAGTAAGGGGTCTGTTCTTCTACAAGGAAGAGGTTGGTGGAATAAAAACATGTTAGTTCCGATTTCCAATGTTCAGAAAGATATTTATTTCAGATCACATGCCTCCACTGTTGTTGGCACTCCCATTGTTGATGATTCCATTTTTTGAATCCAATTTTACTTATTCATGTCCCAGTCCTGGGGCGCATGCTTTGTTTGATTCTTCAACTCCTCTAGTTTCAACCTCTCAAACTGTAATGTCTCCTCACATGACTAGTTCTGTAATGTCAGAACCTTGTATTTCCAAAAGAGTTTCTAAGTTACCTTCTCGTTTTCATGATTATGATTTGTCTTAATTTGTTTTATAAGGGGGAAGGTGTTGTAGTATCGTGCTAACACTGCAATACTACTGTTATGCTTCATTGTAATATGTTTAGTGTTTCTTTTATTGTTATCTTGGATTGTTCATCCTTTTCACGTTCTGTCTCTGGTTGCTAGGAGAAAGATCAGAACCTCTGGTCTTTCTCCTGAGCAACTGGCGATGACTGTGGGTCCGTTTACTTCCTGACTTCTTTTCTACAATAAATCCTTGTAACGAGGCATCAACACTGTTTCCTGCGTCCAGTGTTTCTACCCCAATACTACAGTCTCGTTCTGCTGATGGCAAGATGTGTTTAAAGAGAGACGGACAAGGGGGGGCGTGAGCTGCACACGTGTGTGGTGAGGAGGAGGGCAGAGGTTGATAGTGCCGGGGCGCTTTTCTCTGCTGCCCCCTATGCTGCGCTGGCTGAGGCGAGAGGACAACTGGACAAGCATATCATATTTCGAGATTATAAATTAGCTATTCAACCTAAGCCATGGCGTTGATAATTTCCAGTGCTTAATTTGTAGAAAAAACACACAAAAAAGTGCCAGGGCCCTTGTCATGAGGCCGCTGCAGCTCGCACCATCCAAAGTACCTGCCAACGACGGTACCTACACAACTGCTAACCATCACACTGCTACAACTGAGGCAGTTCAGACTGTTAGAGGCCCCAAAAGCCCAAATAATGCATAACGGCGACAAGCAGTAGTTCTTTTCAATTATTAAACAACTGTTGTCGTACTCATCTCTAAATTACACAAACAGATGGCACCTGTCACAAGTGCCCGTGTTGACAATTAAGTGCCAGTGCCAAGCACCGGAAACCACCGGCTCAAATTAAGAACTGATATTTTCCCCTCTCACTTTAAAAAAAATAATTACTGAAGATGTCTGATAGTGCAGCACCCTTGCTTTTGGTCTGTTGGAGTCCACAATGCACAAAGCAGTCTGAAGGAGCTGTGACCCCTCACCGACACTTAGTATGCCTTGAGTCACCTTGACAAAGGAGGCCAAGTGGCCAGTGGACTGCCGCTGAACCTCTTTAAGGTCGGTATATTCAACAAATTAGAAAATGACGAAGCTGAGCGAAGCTCATGGAATAAATTGAATGTATGTTCTTTACACAGGGGTGGGAGAGAAGTTCTCTCTGTGTGTTAGCTGCGTGTTTGCTGCTAAGAGGGCTGGTGCATAATATTACAGTATCAAGCATTGTGCCTAGCCTTGTATAGTAATATGCCTTAGGGTGGCAGTGCGTGGAATAATGAGGTAATTCCTGACATGGCGATGTGTACTTAACAGAAATCTATGTGAGCTAACCATTACAGTGTGGACACTGACCATTCAAATTTTCTAGAGAAGTGCGTCTCAAACATTTTAGAACCACAACCCACTTTTAGGTATGAAAAACTTTCGTGACCCACCTTGCTTTAGTGGGCAGTTTTTTTAAAGTAAATAAGGCAATGTGTGGTCGCACACTGTTATTTTACAGACACACTTTTTCGTTAAAATGGGCACTAACTTTGTACTGACATACAGTTTTACTGATAAAACTATATTGCACACAAATGGTAATGTGTGGAAATCAGGTTTCAGTGAATACGTATCATTTGTGCATCACCAAGTAAGTGTCTTGATTTGATTTGGTCCTATTAAAATCTTTGTTTCCTCACACTTCAGAATTACACAGCAATGTGCTTCATTTGAGACTGCTGAATGTGTACAGTTCATTTACAGGTATTTCAATTTTGTTGTGTGTTACAAAAAAAGACATCCTACAGCCTTTCCTTTTACACTCTCTGTACATCTGCAAGATTGTCTGTTGTAATCCCTACTTGGTATGCCCCGCCACCCCTCTGCCCTCCTCCCCTATGGTATAGCCCAGGCAAGAATGGTGAACATTCCACAGCTGACGCCAGCTGACTGGAACCTGTGATGGTGTTAAGATGGAATAAAGAAGACTCCTCTTATTACTACGTGTGCTTCATCTTTGTAACACTGGCGACAAACAACCGTGTGGGGACGGTTCACCATCACCCCCAATACGTACTCCAGTGACAGCCAGTACTTCATAAATGATACAAAGAGAAAAAGTGAGTACTTATCTTACTGTAGTAAATAAGTCCAGAGGCTTATTTATGTTGAGAAGGAAGAAGTTTATTACATAAGTTGCAGCACCCACAACCAGACACTCCCGCCGCACACCAGGATTCCCGACAACTGATTAACGTTGTCAGAACCCTGGAATACGCCGAGCAGCGTCCGATCGTGGAACCCTCTTTAAAAGAACACAATAGGAGAACGAGGCATCCTCGCGCTGGGACTCCAGCACGAGGATGCAAGGTGCATGCAGTAACTTCACACTACAACTTCTCCCTCTCCACAAGGAACAAAGTGAAGAGGCAAAACATAAACAAAGAACGTTAAGAAGTGGTGAAACAAAAACCATAAAGAAGATTGAACAGATAAAATTATCATGAAATATAAAATCACGACAAAACATAATCATCAAACTTGGAAGGTAATTTTCTGAAGCGAACTCCCAATTCCGGTGGTAAAGAATAGGTGTCAGCGGTGGTCATAGCAGTGTCAGGGGCAGAACCACGTATAGGGCTGGAATGTACAACGGGACTCAGAACTGTGGAGGAGCTTTCAACATCAGATGCTGGATCATGCAACCAATAAGACCAGTCACAATGCTCAAATTCCTGTTTGGTTAAGTTGAGCAAGGAACGAGCCTGTGAATCAGAAAGGTGAACCAGCGATCTTTTGTTCCACCATCCCTTAAAACCAAGTAAAGCTGAACCTCTGCTAACACCGGTGACTTGTACCGGTGGGGAGAATTTTGACAAACCTTTTGCTACTCTTTTTGGATTTTTGATGAGAACCCAATCACCAACTTTCAATTCTAGCGTGTAGAAATTTTTTGCAGAGTCATGCACAGACTTCATGAGATTTTGTTTTAGTAAAACTTTGGATGCGAAGTCTTGATTGCCATCAGTGCTCTTATTGTTCTTGTTAAGTAACCAATTGGGACACAAACTGGTGTGAGCAGTCCTACCCCTTAACAGAGAAAATGGGGATACACCTGTGGTACAATGAGGGGAAATATTATAATACCACAGCTTGGCTTCAAGGAGATCTTGTACATCTTGATGGGAGGAAATGGCTGTTTGAATGGCATCCTTAACTAACCTGTTTGCCCTTTCCACCAACCCATTTGAGGTTGGAGAATATAGAGCGACCTTATAATGTTTGACATCACGCTCAGCTAGGAATGAACAAAACTTCTCAGAAATGAAATGGGAGCCATAGTCCGTAACAATAACAGAAGGTGAGCCTTCTACAGAAAATATTTTTTTTTTAAACTTAATGGCATTGGTGGAATTAGCTGAGTCACAGAACATATGGTAAATCCATTTAGAGTGATAATCAATTAACAAAATGAGGTATTTAAGGTCATGTGACAGGAGATCATAAGGTCCAGAGAAGTCTAAACCAACTTTATCCCAAGGTTTAGTGGGAAAAGGAACAGGATGTAAAGGTGTGTTCATAACTTTCCATTTTTTGTCAGATAAAAGACATTCAGGACATGAATCTATATGAAACTTGACCTGAGCTTCAAGGGATGGCCACCAATAGTGTAACTTAATGAGCTGTGACGTCTTTGAAATTCCAAGATGACCTTGGTGTGCAAATTTAACGATGTCATTTCTGAGTCTGGACGGGGGAACGAAAGAATCATGTCTCATTACCATGCCGTTAACCAAGGACAATTCAGATGCAACCATGGCGAAGGCTTTCAACTCATTGGAAAGTTTCCTATTTTCTGGCCAACCCTTAACAATATAATCAGTTACAAGTTTAAGGTTTTCATCCTTGTGTGCTTCCAGCCAGGATTGTTCAGTAATGCTGGGACATAATTTGACAGCATCTAGAGCTGCGACCACACATTCTGTGTCTTCTAAGACCTCAATTTCTGAAGGATCATGAAAAGCCATACGTGAAAGGCAATCAGCCCTGAAGTTTCTCCCTCCAGAAATATGTTTTATGGAGAAGTGAAATTCCTGTAACTTAGAAAGTAGTCTAACAAGCCTGGCTGAGGCTTTACCAAGCCCATTACCATTGAGTAGCTGCGTAAGGGGTTTGTGATCCGTAAATAGTTCAAATTCACGCCCCCAAATATAATTTTTAAATTTTTCGATAGCCCAAACACACGCAAGAGATTCGCGTTCAATAGTGCTGTAATGGGTCTCAGATGGTTTAAGCATTCTTGATGAAAAAGCTATAGTGTGCTCTTTTCCTGAGACCCATTGGCCAAGAACAGCCCCCAAACCTGTAAGACTGGCATCCACCATTATGAAACATTTCGAAGAGTCATGAAAGGGATGCAGGGCAGGTGCTTCGACAATGAGCTTTTTGACTTGAACAAATGAAGAAGAAACTTCTTCAGACCAATCGAACTTGGAGCCTTTCTGCAAAAGGGCACGCAATGGCTCAACTGTTTGTGCATATCCTTTGACAAAACAGGCGTAGTATTCTGCTAGGCCCAAGAACGATCGAAGTGAGTCTTTGTCCTTGGGAGGAGTAGCGTGGCTGATGGCTTTAATGAGGGATACTTTGGGTTTAATTCCTTCAGGAGATAAGGTATGACCCAAATAATCCAATTGCTGCGTAGCAAATTTGCATTTGTCAGCTCTAATTGTCATGCCTGCCTCATCTAACCTAGTCAATACAGCAGACAAATTGTCCAAGTGTGATTCCCAGTTATCAGAAAAAACAAGAATGTCATCTTGGTAGGCCTGGACCCCCGGCATGTTTTGAAGAAGATTATCCATAATCTTCTGGAAAACGCTGGCCGCGGAGGCCAGGCCAAAGGGAAGTCTAAGGTACTTGTAAACTCCAAAGGGTGTGATAAACGTGGTGAACTCTTGGGAATCAGTAGTTAAAGGTATTTGGTGATAGGCCGAGCGCAGGTCAATGATCGAAATTTTTTTAGCTCCCCCCAAGTTGGCAAGTAATTCATGAATTTTGGGAAGGGGGTGACCGACAATCAAGATGTTTTTATTTAAGGTGCGCAAGTCCGCACATAATCTGACCTCTCCAGATTTCTTACGGACAATAACGATGGGGGAAACCCACTCTGAGGAGTCAGAAGGAGCAATAACGCCATCATCGCATAAAGATTTGAGGACTGATTTGAGTTCATCCTTCGCACTAAGGGGCAAAGGACGCACCTTATGGACAAAGGGTTGAGCATGTGGCTTAAGTCTAATGTGGTGTTGGAAACCTTTGACAGTCCCCACTTTATTGGAAAAGAGTCTGGGAAATTTGTCCAGAACTTTTTTAAGTTCAGAGGTGTGGTCAGTGAGACACAAGCAATCAGTTCTAGGCTGTGGATCGTTCCTAGAACCAGCGGGACTGTAGCCTTGGGGAGGATCACCAAGAGTGATTGGATTATCAGAGCCAGGAACAAGACGTAAACCCATTTTGGCAAGGTCTTGCCAGCCAATGATGTTGCGTCCCCTAACTGCAACATATACCTTTGTAAAAGTTGACCTTCCTAAACATTCTAATCTTGAATTGAAGTAGCCTAGCATGTCTATCTCAAACTCGCCAAAAGCTTTGGGATTGATGTCCGTTTGAAATAAGGAAATGGATCCTTCCCACTTTTCAAGAAACAAAACATCTGACAAGATTGTTATAGGTGATCCAGAATCAGCCATGATGGGAATTTCTACATTCCCAAAAATGCGGTCCCTATAGGGCCTTTGACCCCGTGAGGAGTAAAAACAGAGTTACACTCAATAGATACAATCATATCTTGAAAATGATCTGTACAATCATCAACAGTTTCAGAATATTCAATACTGCTAATTCTGGTGGGTCTTTTAGAAGATCTACATAAGCCTTGAAAATGACCTATCTTTTTACATAGGACACATTTTTTTCCAAGAGCAGGACACATGGGGTAGTTTCCCAGGTGTGATTTTGATCCACATCTGTAACAAAAAGTGTTCCCTTTTTTTACAACTTGTCTAAATGGTTTGTTTGTAATAACGGCGTTAACAGAATTAACAATGTCTTGCGCAGGAGCTTTAAAAGAGTTGATTGATCGTTTTGAAGAACTTTGGAAGTGATGATGGATCTCTCGATACTCTTGGCAATATCTATTGTTTCTTGAAGTGTGGGTTTTCTGCAGCTGAGGAGGCGTTCTTGAATTTTCCTAGAATAGCAAGAGAAGACAAATTGGTCACGAATATAAATATCAGGATTCGCCTCAAACTCACAAGTAGAGGCTAAGACTCGCAACTGCGCGATATATTCTTCAACTGTTTCATCTTCACGTTGTTTTCTCCTAAAGAAGTTGTGTCTTTCAAGCATTATATTTGGTTCTTCATCATAATGTCTTGCTAGGCGAGATAATGCTTCGTTGTAAGAATTCCAATGCTCAGCATCACCCGCTTCTCCACTAGGTGTAGGAAATTTAGGTAAATTCTCGAAGACATGCTGTGCAGCCAGACCTAGACAACCGTACAAAATTGCAACTTTGCGTTGCGGAGAGAACTTGACAGCATCAATGGCGACGATATGGTTCTCGAAAGCTTTCACCCATTGACGCCATGGGATACAGGGTTTGCCAGGCTGTTGTAAAAAGGGAGGAGGTTGCGCAAATTGTTGAGAGGTAGCCATTGATGAAGATTGGATGAAGAATCACTGTAATAAAGTTGTGGTTAAAAGAATGTTTCAAACTAAAAAAAAATAAACAAAATGGTAACAAGCAGTAAGTAAATGGTTCATATTGGAGAATGTCAGCAAATTTCACAGGGCAGGCCACGTTTAAATTGAGAATGCAAAAGTTAAAAGGGTGAGCCTATCACCGAATAATGAGGCACAGGAGGCAACAAGAACTGCACAGATTGAGTTGAAGCCAAAAGGTGTGCCTGTCACCGCGAAATCGTGCAGGCTGAAGTGATCTACGAGTGCTGACAATTTATAAAATCTAGTGAAGGTGTGCCTGTCACCGCGCAAGCGTGCAGGCTAGATCCTACCTGTAACCTGCGTCGGATGCTTCTTGCAGCGCTGTGTAGAGAGGATGATACCGGCGATGTGTAGCCAGGCAACCAAAGGAAGCCAAGATGGCCGCCTGCGTGATGACGCTTGCGTGAATGCCTTGCAGCGTCAGGGCGTCGAGTCGGGGAGCGTGTGAGAATAACACTGTTGTGTTCTTGTTGCTAAGCGATGAACAGGAATAGCAATGCCGATGAAGGTGACGTCATCCTGAGGCCTACGCAGCTCCGCAACTTGCTGAAGTGGTGTTCGTCCGGGAGTCGTACCGAGAGAATTTGAGCCGCCTGAAGTCTTCCGCTTGAAGAAATGGTAAAGGGAAGCGAGGACAGCGGGGCTCAGCGAGGAAATGCCGAGGAGGTTGGTGGGTGCTGGGCGCGCGTGGTTTCGTCTGCTCACCTTCTGTTATTGTTACGGACAATGGCTCCCATTTCATTTCCGAGAAGTTTTGTTCATTCCTAGCTGAGCGTGATGTCAAACATTATAAGGTCGCTCTATATTCTCCAACCTCAAATGGGTTGGTGGAAAGGGCAAACAGGTTAGTTAAGGATGCCATTCAAACAGCCATTTCCTCCCATCAAGATGTACAAGATCTCCTTGAAGCCAAGCTGTGGTATTATAATATTTCCCCTCATTGTACCACAGGTGTATCCCCATTTTCTCTGTTAAGGGGTAGGACTGCTCACACCAGTTTGTGTCCCAATTGGTTACTTAACAAGAACAACAAGAGCACTGATGGCAATCAAGACTTAGCATCCAAAGTTTTACTAAAACAAAATCTCATGAAGTCTGTGCATGACTCTGCAAAAAATTTCTACACGCTAGAATTGAAAGTTGGTGATTGGGTTCTCATCAAAAATCCAAAAAGAGTAGCAAAAGGTTTGTCAAAATTCTCCCCACCGGTACAAGTCACCGGTGTTAGCAGAGGTTCAGCTTTACTTGGTTTTAAGGGATGGTGGAACAAAAGATCGCTGGTTCACCTTTCTGATTCACAGGCTCGTTCCTTGCTCAACTTAACCAAACAGGAATTTGAGCATTGTGACTGGTCTTATTGGTTGCGTGATCCAGCATCTGATGTTGAAAGCTCCTCCACAGTTCTGAGTCCCGTTGTACATTCCAGCCCTATACGTGGTTCTGCCCCTGACACTGCTATGACCACCGCTGACACCTATTCTTTACCACCGGAATTGGGAGTTCGCTTCAGAAAATTACCTTCCAAGTTTGATGATTATGTTTTGTCGTGATTTTATATTTCATGATAATTTTATCTGTTCAATCTTCTTTATGGTTTTTGTTTCACCACTTCTTAACGTTCTTTGTTTATGTTTTGCCTCTTCACTTTGTTCCTTGTGGAGAGGGAGAAGTTGTAGTGTGAAGTTACTGCCTGCACCTTGCATCCTCGTGCTGGAGTCCCAGCGCGAGGATGCCTCGTTCTCCTATTGTGTTCTTTTAAAGAGGGTTCCACGATCGGACGCTGCTCGGCGTATTCCAGGGTTCTGACAACGTTAATCAGTTGTCGGGAATCCTGGTGTGCGGCGGGAGTGTCTGGTTGTGGGTGCTGCAACTTATGTAATAAACTTCTTCCTTCTCAACATAAATAAGCCTCTGTGCTTATTTACTACATTTCGCCGCACACCAGGATTCCCGACAACTGATTAACGTTGTCAGAACCCTGGAATACGCCGAGCAGCGTCCGATCGTGGAACCCTCTTTAAAAGAACACAATAGGAGAACGAGGCATCCTCGCGCTGGGACTCCAGCACGAGGATGCAAGGTGCAGGCAGTAACTTCACACTACACTTACCTGACGGAGTGGATGCTGGTAGTGGATATCAGCTTCACGCTGCCATATTCATCACTAGGAATGCTTTTGATGGATGCTTCCAGCCTACATGTGATCTCCCGCTGTGAGGAGTTGAAGCAGTCGATGTGAGATTTTCGTGGCGCAGCCCTCCATGGTGCAGAGAACGTGAAGCTAAGCACTATTGTGGTGGCAGTTAAGCATGAAACGGAGAGGCTGGTGTTGTCCGTGTGGCGTTGCTGAAGGTCATGTCACGGGTGCCGTGTGCCGGAGTGAGAAGGAGGGGGCACGGTCAACTGGCAGACAGAGTTGGTCTGGGGACATAGTCAGACTCCAGAGGTGAAGTACTGCTGTGGTAAGGAGGCGCATGCTGTGAGCGCGTCCTCAAGCCTTGTCTCCCGTGGGGAAGTATTGCCGTGTGAGGAGGTGCATGCGGTGAGCGGCAGCCTGTCCCTGTCTTCTGGCTGAGAAGGGATTGGCGTGAGGTGGAGGTGCAATTTCACGATCTCATCGATGTTGGGAGGCAGCCTTTGATGCCAGAGAGAACACAGGTTTCTGCCGTTAACGTCGTTTCCCTCACAGAGCGGGCTCCGGCGCTTCGATCTCCTCAGGCAGGCAGCCTTCCGCGTCAGTGCGTCATCGTCTAAGGCGGTGCAACGGGTTGAGAGGCGGTCCCCAGTGAGGAGGTCGGGCGGGTTAACCCCTTCCTCAACGCCACATCTTCAAGCCTGCTCCGATTCTCTCGCTGACAGGCACAGCAAACAACGTTAATTGGAAGTTGGTTCTTCGTTTGGGCACAAGCACAGAGACTGGAGGGGGTTGAGCCTTAAATATACCTGGTGCCACACGCTTGTCACCCCGTCACTCGCTGACAGGCACAGCTGACACTGTCCTCTATGCTCGTGGGAAGCAATTGGCTCATCGAACTCTCATCCAGATTTTCACTGATGGTCTGAGCTTCCTTGGTTACGTCACCGGTTGGAAGCATAACCCAGTAATTGGCAGCTGGCGTGTGTGTCCCTATATCACCAAAGCGTTGCTATAGTACATAACTGTGTTCTGTCTATTACAATGGCCATTACAAATATGTCGCAACCACCCCCTTTCCTCAATGAAGTGGGGGAGCCACTTTTACCGTGGAAACAATGGTTTGGACTGCTGAAGTCTTACCTCATTGCAATTGGCGGAGAGAAATTCTCATCTCTGCGAAAACTGCATACACTGCTTCACAACCTAGGGATTGAAGGGCATAAAACATACGACAACATCACAGCATCGGCAGAAGTGGATGAGGATAGCGACGATGACGATAATGTGTATTTAGTCGCAGTTAATAGACTTGAAAAGCATTTTGGGAAAACTATCAATGTTGTACTAGAAAGGCACAAGTTCTTTTCGAGGGTACAAGGGAAGAACGAAAAAGTTAAAACGTACATTGCGGCTTTGAAAGGCCTGGCTAATACTTGTGAATTCGAAGCTCTGCAAGATTCCCTAATTAGAGATCAGTTGGTAAGATGCACCAACAACACCAAGATACAGGAGAGGCTCCTAGTTGCTAATCCTGACCTCAAGCAAGCTATTGACATAGCTGTTGGTATTGAACACACAGCAGATTGCATGGTAGCCATGAAGGGGGAGGGTGAGAAAAGTACTGAGGTAAAGGCAATAAGCAAACAAGAGGTCACCAAGGAGAACAAGAACAAGGGACCCACTGTTCTTCCCGCAGCAACCAAGCTTAAATGTTACAGGTGTGGTAGCCCTAGCCATCTGGCTAATTATGTAGGGTGTCAAGCTAGATCAGTCACCTGTCACAAATGCGGTAGGAGGGGTCACTTGTCCAGAGTCTGTAGAGATCAACAACCCAAAGCTGTACTGACTATTGAACAGGAACCTCCCCAAGAAACCAAACTGGTGTTCCAGTTACAAAGCGGCGAGAAGACTAATGATTTCCCGTCTTGTACCATCACCTTGGACAAAAGAGAGGTGACTGTGTTTGCCGATTCTTGCTCACCATATACCTTGGTGGAAGCTGAAATGTTTACAAAAATGTTTCCCTCGTGGCAACAGGGCATGCAGCCTCCCGACATACATCCAGGGGGTTACAATGGGGACCTCATACCCTTGATAGGCATGACAACCATGAATATAGGGTTCAAAGGGAGGAGTATGGTGGGTAAGATCTACATCACGCAGAAAGGATCCAACTTGTTGGGGTGGAAGCACCAGAGGGAACTGGGCATCAGGTTAGACCCCAATAGCCCTGACCAAGTTCTCCTTGTGGACCCGTCCGTGGGGGGTACTGAGGTTTGCAATGACTTCCCTGAAGTCTTTACGGATAAGCTAGGCCTACTAAAATATTACCAACACTCCATCAAGCTAAAAAGTAATGCTAAACCAGTGGCTCACAGTCAGGCCCATACCACACATGATGCAAACACCCCTACAAGCCGAGTTAGACAAACTCTTGTCACAGGGGGTTATCAAACCCATAGAAAGCTCACAGTGGTTGGCCCCGATTGTCCTTACAACCAAGGCGTCCAGCAAGGAAATCAGATTGTGTGGACCTGAGAGACTTAAACAGTAATATATGGGTGGATAGGCACCCATTGCCACGCATACATGAGGCCCTTACCCTAATCAAAGGTGCTAGTTGCTTCAGTGTGTTAGACCTCTCGTCCGCCTACCACCAGGTAGAGCTACACCCTGACTCCCGCCACTTAACTTCGTTCATAACTCCTCTGGGGGCGTTCCAGTACATTCGCATGCCCTTCCGGTTGGCCTCAGCAGCCGCTGCCTTCCAGAGGATCATGCAACATGTACTGAAAGACCTCCCGTGTACCATGTGCTTCCAGGACGATATCCTCATTTACGGGAAAGACCTGGAGGAACATAATGCCATCTTGAAGAGAGTGTTGTGCAAATTGGAAGCAGCAGGTTTGACATTAAAGAAGGATAAGTGTCGCATAGGGGTAGGATCTGTAGAGTACCTTAGTCATACAATTTCTCAGGATGGAATAAAACCTAAGGTTGACCTAGTAGAAGCCATTCAGGGGACAGCCGCTCCAGCGTGTGTGGAAGACTTAAAATCATTCTTAGGGCTATCTGAGTACTACGCTAAGTTTGTGAGAAATTATGCGAGTATTGTGGAGCCATTGAGGTCATTACTCAAAGCAAGGACCTCTTTTGTGTGGAACGAGGATTGTCAAGCGGCGTTCATCACAGTGAAGGAGAGCATTACCTCCACCCCATCGTTGGGCAGATTCGATCCCACGAGACCCACTGTCCTGTGCACTGACGCAAGTAATAAAGGGCTGGGTGCCAGCCTCACCCAGGTCGTCAACGGCAAGGAACAAGTGGTTGCATTCGCTTCTCGCGCCCTTAAAGGAGCAGAAGTAAACTACTCCGTGGTTGAAAAAGAAGCACTGGCATGTGCATGGGCCATCAAACATTTCCGCTTCTTCCTGTGGGGTATTCCCTTCACTGCGAAGACCGACCACAAACCCCTCATGTATGCTTTCACAACTAAGGGGTCTGAGAAAACCACACCAAGGATAGTAAGATGGATTTTGGGACTAGAGGGGTACAATTTCAATGTAAAGTATATGCCAGGTTCAAAAAATGTAGTAGCAGATTTCCTTTCTTGCTCACCTGCTGATGTTGATGACTGTGCAACCTTAGCGAAAGAGGATGAAATGATCCTTAAATTGTCTTTCCTAAGCAAAGAAGAATGGGAGGAGTGCTTACGTAATGACGAGAAAATGAAAATCCTCAAAAACCTCATTGTCAAGGGGTGGCCTAACGAGAAGTGTAAGGTCGGCACTCCATTGAGCGGTTTTTGGGACGTGAGACTGGAATTGAACATTCAAGAGGGGACGGTCTATAGGGGAGAGAAGATTGTTCCACCTGTAGCACTCAGACAAAAAATTGTGGATCTAGCCCACATTGGTCACTTGGGGCGTAGCCTTACTAAGAACAAAATAAGATTAGATTACTGGTGGCCGGGGATGGATACTATGGCTGAACACACAGTGAGGGACTGTCTCGAATGCAGCAGATCAGACAAAATACAGCAGGCAAGGAAACCCCCCCTATCCCCTGTTTCGGTGCCAGATAGTCCTTGGTCTGAGCTAGCTCTTGATATAATTGGTCCCCTCAACCTCAAGAGCTTGAAGGAACGTTTCATACTGGTCATGGTGGATTACCACACTTGGTGGGTGGTTTATAAATGTGTGCACCAAATAGACACAAAGGTACTGATAAGCTTCCTGAGGGATGTATTCTTTGAGGAAGGAATCCCGGACATTCTGGTGACCGATAATGGGGTGCAGTTTACCTCAGAAAACATGATTGAATTCCTATCTGAAATGGGCATCACCCACCACAAAACGGCCCTGTATTGTCCCCGTGCCAACGGGTTGGTGGAACCCATGAACCGCCTAGTAAAAGAGTGCATACAGCGTGCAGAGATTTTAGGTATCTCTGCAGAAGACACTTTGCAAGAGACACTTTGGGCCTATCGCACTACTCCTAACTTAGTCACAGGGGTATCCCCCTTTAGTTCATTGAAGGGTAGGGTTCCCAAAACCAGACTCTCACCTCCCCAAAAAAGGCAGAACACCTGTGCTGTGAATCGGGAAGAGATTAGCAAACGAGTGGCCGATCACCAAGCCAAGTATAAAGCCAGGTATGATGTAACTAAACATGTAAAATCTCGCATGGTCAGAGAAGGTGATTGGGTACGAGGGGACCTTCCCAAACCACGCAGAAGGGAGGCCACAAGCTTCTCCGAACCCATGAAGGTAATCAAAGTGGGAAGAAATGTTGTCCAGTTTGCAAATGGACAAACATGGAGCATGGACAGAATTGTCCCTCACAGGGAAGTGTCGGTCCCTCAAGTCGATGTGCAAAGGGGCGGAATGGCAAACGTGGCTCCTAGGAGGTCGTTAAGGCCTACGTCTGCAACCAGGTGGACAAAAGATTATTGTGTGACTTGAGAACTTCAAAGTTATTGTATTGCAAGAAACTGTGTTAGGTGTTTATCTTGTTACATATGTGGTCCTTTTGACCCTGGTTCTGTGAAATCTCTTTTAATGACCTGAAGGTAGTATTGTCACTGCCTTGCACCCCCGCTTCTCCCTCCCTCCCTCCTTCCTATCCTTTCCTTCTTTCCCTATGTAAGGAGATGTGTTGTAATCCCTACTTGGTATGCCCCGCCACCCCTCTGCCCTCCTCCCCTATGGTATAGCCCAGGCAAGAAAGGTGAACATTCCACAGCTGACGCCAGCTGACTGGAACCTGTGATGGTGTTAAGATGGAATAAAGAAGACTCCTCTTATTACTACGTGTGCTTCATCTTTGTAACATTGTCACATAATTCACTTTCCTTGTGTCCGACTGCAAAGTGAGAAGAGTTTCTAAACACCAATCCCCATGTAAAAAAACAAGCATTTGCAATGCTCTCAAAGTCCTTAAATCCTTCCTTTCAGTTGGGGAACAACATGTGGCATTAGGTGAATTAACCTCAGTTAGATTTAGGCTACAGTGTGAGGTTCCACAGGGCTCTTAATTGAGCCCTACCCTGTTCAATCTATACGTAACCCCACTGGCGAGGCTCATCAGATCTTACGGCTTTTCAGTTGTTTCCTACGCTGATTACACCCAGATCATTGTCTCAGTGTCCAGCAATCTTTAGGAAACACCTGTGGCCGTGTTACACTAAGTGGCCTAGGGGCGCAACGGGCATTTGCGCCCGCTGTGCGCGCCCCCGGGTCACTTTGGTATTACAGAAGGGCTGCAGGTGCTTGTGCGGCCCCTTCTGAAATACTGAAAGCACTGGTGCACATACAGCGCTAGTGCTTTCTCAAGAGGGCGTTCCCTCATTTGCATGTGGGCGTGCCACATGCAAATGAGGGAATCCCTTTGCCTCTGCACCCACGCCAGATTACAGATATGGGCGCAGAGGCAAAGAAGCTGTCAGGAGGCGCACTGACAGTGCGCCACCTAAAAGGTGGCGCACTCTCAGGACTCCTCCTGATAGACCTCTGGAGGGGGGAAAGGGGTTCCTATGGACTGCTCAGACATCCTGTTGCAGCTGGATGCAGTCACTCACTCTAATCTCTAATCCCTTTAAAAGCGCAGGCGGGTTGACGCCTGTACAGTGAAACACTGAGCGGCTGCTTCAAAGCTGCTTCATATTTTACTTGATTGCGCTGCCCCCAGGGCAGCAGGAGTTTACAGCTGCCCTGGGGGCAGCGCATTCTATGTAATAGGGCGCACTTTCCCTGTTTGCACCTGGCGCCCCTCTTTTAAGGTGTGCCTGGGCGCAAACAGGGAAAGTGCGTCCTATACATAATAGGGCCCCTGAGCAATATAACATCTGTATGACTCAGATTAATGAGTGGATGAAGCTTAACTGCTTAAAACTAAACTCCTGTAAAAAGGAGGTTTTACTCCTGGCATATGACACCTCTTTTTGGTCATCTAATTGGTGGCCTACGGACATAGGTGCACTACCATCGCCAGTAAGTAAGGTACGAAATCTAGGAAATATCTTTGGCAACAGGCTGACCTTTAAAGATCAGATTAATGCCTTAGTTGTGTCAGTCTTCTTTGTCCTAAAGATGATTAGGAAGATCTGTCCCTTCATCCCACCCGAACTCCAAAAGACAGTTGCGACCACTTTGCCCTTGTCCAAACTTGACTATGGAAATGCTCTATTCTTAAATCTTCAAAAAAGATTTCTGAAGAAACTACAAATGCTACAAAATGCTTCGGCACACCTACTTTTGGGCATTCCTAAACACCAATCTGTTTCACAGGGCTTGGCCAAACTACACTGGTTCCCAATTGGCAAAAGGATCAAGTTCAAATCACTATGGATAGCTTTTAAAGCGTTGCACAATGTTGGTCCAGACTATCCAAGACATCGTTTCACTTAGTACACCCAATCTAGGAATCTAAGTTCGGCTACAGCCAAGCTCTTAGTGGTCCCTAGAACTAAAAGAGCCAACTAGGGCGGGAAAAGCTTTGTGAAATTCGCTTCCCATCACACTAAAGATAGTCCTAACTTGTGGTCCTTCAGGAAAATACTAAAAACCTGGCTTTTTAATAACTAACACTGTACCTTTTTCTTTTATTCCTCGTATCTCTCTCATTTCAGAAGCAGCGCCAAGATGCCTTATGGTATTTGAGCGCTATATAAAATTAAAATCAATTCAAAATCCAATACAAATCAAATCTACGACACTGCTCGCCACTCCATTCCCCTCCACTACACACCACTCCATCCCACTCACTCCACTCTACCCCACTATCTCCACTCCAATCTACTCAAACCCAATCTACCCCATTCCAATTCATTAAAATCTACCCCACTCTATTCTACCAGTCCAGTCTACCATTCTCTAATTAACCCAATCTGCTCCACTCCAATGTACCCCACTCCACCCTAATCTACCCTCTTCTCCACTGCAATCTACCCCTCTACTCCACTTTAAATCTACCCCACTCTACTCCACTCCAATATACCCTACTCCACTCTACCCCAATCTCCGCCACTCCACTCTACATTACTCCAGTCCACCCAGTCTACCACACTGCACTCTACCCTACTCCAATCCACCCAATCTACCCCACTCTATTCCACTCCAATCTAGCCCACTCTATTCCACTGCAATCTAGCCCAATCCACTCTACCCCAGTCTACCATGCTCCACTCTACCCCACTCCACTTGACTCCAATCTATCCCACTGCAATCTACCAAACTCCACTCCAATCTAATCCAGTCCACCCCAATCTTTTCCACTCCAGTCTAGCACAAGCTACTCCACTCTAATCTACTTCACTTCAATCGACTCCACTCCACTCTACCCCACTCCACCCCACTCCACTCCACCCCACTCTACCCCAATCCACCCCACTCCAACCTACCCTACTCCACACCAATCTACCCCACTCCAAACTACCCCACTCCAAACTACCCCACTCCAATCTAACTCAGTCTACCCTATCCACTCCAATCTGCCCCACTCCACTAGTCTACCCAAATCCACCCCACTTCACTTTTCTCCAATGTACACCATTCTTATCTACCCCAATATACCTCTCTCCACTGTACCTGGATCTTCCGCAATCCACCCAATTCTACCCATATTTTCCCCAATCCACCCAAATCTACCCTACTCCACTCCAATCTACCCCAACCCATTCCACTCCAATCTAGCCCACCCCACTACAATCTACCCCACTCAATCTACCCCACGCTACACCACAACAATCTACCCCACCCCACTCTACGCTACTCCAGTCTACTCTACTTTAAACCAATCTACCCCACTCCATGCTACCCCAAACTACCCCACTCCACCCTACTTTAAACCAATCTACATCACTCCACGCTACCTCAGGCTAGCCCTCTGCACGGTACTCCAATCTTCCCCATTCCACTCTACCCCAATCTATCCCACTCCAATCCACACCACTAATGTTTAGCCATTCTGAACAGCAGCCACACTGGTGTACAAAATAGCTAAAACACATTGCCAATAGCTCACGCATAGGCGAGATCTATTGGCTTTGCCAATGCTTGTTTTGTTTTGTTTTTGTAACTGTCCGTTTTATCCCAGGGATTCCATACATTGGATAAATTTCATATGTTATTCAATAAGAATGAACCTGATTCGTGTCTGGGGCAGAGGGGTAAGCGCCCCTCCTTTGAAATCTGTTGGCTGTCCAGCCTCCAATGGGCACGAGGATGTGCAGCAAAGAGGCTCTAAGCCCATGGAAACAGACAGCTTCTCTGCTATCGTCGGGCCCCACTCCCCCCCCAAGTCTTGGCCATCAGATGGATTTAGGCGTGGCAGATGCCCTCGGCTCCTCTTAGGTGGAAAGGAGTCAATTCTGCTGTATTTTAAATAGGATGATATTAGGTAAATATTTTGGCTTGGATTTCTTTCAGAGGAAGTGTTGAGTTTTACTATCTCTCTGACAAAACAGGTGCCAGTTCTTGTAATGTTTACATTTCATCAAATGCAGCGCACCCTAGTTGAACAGATTTGCCTGTGTGAGCACATACTAGTTTTATTCTTTAATCGCACTGACTCTTAAACATTTTCAGAATAGCCAGAATGATGCATAACATGAAGCCTGACCTAGAACCGGGGTTTTCTAGACGTGGCTCTGGGCCCATGACTCGGGTAGAAGTTTAAAGATCTGCAGGAGGTACTGAACACCCCCAAATAAAAGCAAGTATCACCCAAACGTAAGGGACACAGTTTGTGGAACACAGAACAATCTTCAACACCCTGCAGCTGAGAGAGCGTTAAACCGCCCTATGTTTTCATAGGAATTATTGTATCTTTTCCAATATGTACGTGCTGTTTATTTTGTATAGTCAACCTTTCTGCAGTGAGATGTCACCTTGTAATACTGAAGACGTTTAGGGAGTCTAATAAACGAAGACTTGTATCTGTAAAGCAGCCTTACCTCGATTCTTCTGCTACTGCACGAGGGATTGTGATTGTCTCAGCCTGACAGTCATGATCCCGACAGGCAAAGCAGCATGTGTACCCATCTGGGACATACTTTGATGATTGCTCATTGCTCGTTTTGTTTGCTCAGGTGTGTGCTGTGCTTTCATAATCTGTTTCTGTTTGAGGCTGGTAAGATAAGGCATTCCAATTTATGATGGCCACTTTAAAAAAAAAATGTTTGTCTATGTAAAAATTAAATAAGTCCTACACAGCTGTGACTCTCAGCTGTCAGTCTTGAAAATTAAAGCCTCTTTTTCGAAGCATTCTGCCTTTTTCGAAATTGTGTTGTATGTAAACATAAAGTGCACTCTCTTTTTGATTATAGAAAGGCGATAAGCAAGAGCTTACTGGAAGTTTGGAAGCTCTTGTCCCAAATGAATCCGCTCCGCAACCCTTGCCTTTCCCGCCAAATCTGGTCCGATCGGGCTCCCCAAAACTGGACCCTTCGGAGGTCTACATGAAGTCCAAGAATATCTTCGAGGACAAGCGTAAGTAGATGGACAACCCTTCTTTCAAGATCATCACTTGTGCTTTATACTGTTGTCTTCAATCATCTATGCCAGATGGCTTACGACCATGTTCATCAAGCCCAAGTTGTAGAAGTCCGCAACATACTCCTGGTCTGGATGGTTACGATTATGTTTGGAGTAGATTTCCAACTTTTACAAGATAAAAAAAAAACGGTGCCGGAAAGACAAATGTAGATTTCCAGGAATACTCCTGCAGCAGTTACTCACTGGGAATTCTCCTCTGGTAAAAATGTACAATAATGCTGAAATGTGCATTTGCACATGTCGTTTAGTATATTTCGTTTTTTCATAGGTAAATACGTTCCCTGTGCAGAAGCCCCTTCCCTCGTGCCCCCTGAAATATAGTGGTGTTCTCTCCTCTTGTACTGCTTAGAAACACTCTTACACATGCCTTTCACAGAAGTGAGTTTGTGTTTGTTTCCAGGGTGAGAAACTGCGTGCAACTTGTGGTTGAATATCTATGAATTTACACGTTCCTGTGTGTTCTCGACAGTTTGCAGGACCATCGTAGAAACTCCCCTCCCAGTTGAGCACCTGCATTTACAAATCCACCAGAGAGCGAGATTTTTCATATTCTTAATGCAGTTTAAAATAATTTTTTCATAGGTTATTCACTCTCGCAAATTGTTTTTTTCTGTAACCAACTGGGTCTTAGGTGAGCAAAACTTTTCTGAGTGCGGCCCTTGGGCACCATTAAATTTTACTAAACATCTTGACTCGCCATATTGTGAAAATTACTGTCACGATGTGTTACCAAATTGATGTTTTCAATTGCTTTTTTTCCTGATACACGACTCTGTCGTCAGGAAAACAGTACTGTGTTTCAAGAGAAGACCTTGAGCAAAGCTAAACTAATATCTTTACTTTGTTAGCCAATGGTTTTATTGAGATCAGTGTCTTTCTTTTCATGGGAAAAAGTCTCACAACTTTGAAGAAACACAATGCTACTTTGAAATGTCTCGCACACTCCGTTCGAATGCACACAGACATGGGGAGAGGCTGCAGAGACTGACTGTGAAGCTTTCACCCACAGGCCGCGAGCCAGACAGCCACAGAGGAGCAGAGAATAACAAGAAGAGCAAGGCCTGAAGGGGGTAGAAAGAGGTGAAGGTATGGTCAGTTAATGCTGTTTATCCCACAGCTCCCAGGACATTCTCAGTTCTCAGCTCCACCTGCGTTGCAAAGTCAATGCTAATTAGGAAGATCCTAGGTGGCCAGACTCGATGGTCATGTAAGATCCCTGTGTTCTCTGGCCATAGACTCCAGCACCAGGAGGGGGATCGGTAGAAACCTGTCCTTGATAATGTGACATCACACAGGCTAAATAAGAGGCCTTCCATTACCATAACATCTCACAGCGTCAATACCACAATTCTGAACTTTACCAATGCTTGGCCATAGCCAGACTGAGAGGAGTAATTGATACATAACCTTCCAGGTGGCCCTCTCTTAACCTCTCCATATTCTCTGGTTCATCTAAATTCTTCCAATGCTTGGTGATAACCTGACCGATAGCAGTTTTGAAACACAACCTTCCAAGTGGCCCTGTCCCTATCCTCCCATTGCAAAGGTTTAAGTTCCAGCACTGCCAGACCAGGGTTAGACAGGATAGGGCATCTCCTTACCCAGAGCACAAGTCGAGGGTACAGTTGGGTAGACGTTGTCTACCTACTATTTTCACAGGGTGGAATCCGTCTACCCTGCCAAGAGGGTGGGCCCCACAGAAATATGCTAAACTTGTCCAGTTGTAATTTTCAGGCACCAGGACACTTTCAGCAGCACCTGCACTTTGTCTGCTTTTGTTCTGAGCAGCAACGTTATGTTATGTTATGTTATGAGGTTTTATAGGTCGCACAGCTGCCCCCCAGCAAAGGGGCGTCCCGGATCTGATAGCAAACGGAGGGGGAGGCGGGTGACAGAAAGGAGGCCTAAGTTGAAGGAAAAAGGTGGGTCTTAATGGCCTTGTTGGAAAGCTAGATAGTTATCAATGCTGCGGATGTGGATAGGAAGTGAGTTCCAGAGTTTAGCCGCCAGTATGCGGAAAGAGCGCCCACCAGCTCGTACCCTCCTTACCCGGGGAACAACCGCCAGGTGATGACCTATCGAGCGGAGTTGGCGAGTAGGGGTGTATGATGAAAGCATATTGGCTAAGATGCCTGGAGAGCAGAAATTCAAGATTTTAAATGCAATGCAGAGAGACTTGAATTCCACTCGTCTGGCCACCGGCAGCCAGTGAAGCCGACGGATGGCGCCAGAGGTGGGGCAGGTTCTGGGCAGACCAAGGAGAGTTCTGGCAGCTGCATTTTGTACCCTTTGCAGTCTCACAATCTCAGACTTGTTCTCCCCCAGGTAGAGCGAGCTGGCGTAATCCACTCTTGACAGGACTGAAGCCTGGATAATCACCTGCCTGATGGGTGGATCGAAAAAGCCCAATAGAGGTTTGAGCCCCCGTAATATGCCGAAACACGTCCCTGCCACCTTCTTAGTTTGGGCCTGAAAGCTGAGAGCCGAGTCAACCCAGACACCTACATTTTTCACCACCTGTTTGGGTGCGGGTGCACAACCCAGGGTATCCGGCCACCAGTGTTAGCTCCACAGCTCAGGATCTTTCCCTACCAGCAAGACCTCAGACTTGCTGGCATTGAGCTGGAGGCAGTTGGCAGTCATCCAACCCGCGACAGCAGCAAGATCTCTCTGAAACTTATGAGCGTCCCGCTCACAGTCATCGGAGAGTGCAACTACCAACTGCGTATCATCTTCATGTGATACTATTGTGAGCCCTCTACTCCTGGCCACCGCTGCTAGTGGTTGAACATATAAGTTGAAAAGCGTTGGGCTCAGAGCAGAGCCCTGTGGCACGCCCTGTTTGATGGTATGAACCGTGGAGGTGAAAGGGGGGGCCATAACCTGGAAGGTCCTCTCAGAGATGAAAGAGGCGAACCAGGCCAGTGAAGGGCCTGCAATGCCTGCCTCCTCCAGCCTTTGCAGTAAGATCTGGTGAGAGACGGTGTTGAACGCGGCACTGAGATCAAGCAAAATCAGTGCCGAAGTACGTCCCTCATCCAGTGCAGCCCTCAGATGTTCCGTCACCGCTAGGAGAGCAGACTCCCTGCTGTGGCCCGCGCGAAAGCCATTCTGCGAGGAATCAAATATGTCGTTCTTTTCCAGGAAGCCTATCAGGATGGAGTTTATGTAGGCCTCGGAGATCTTAGATGCCCATGGCAGAAGAGAAATAGGACGAAAGTTTTCAGGTTTGGCTGAATCGAGGGAAGGTTTTTTCAGCAGGGGGACAACCCTCACCTGCTTCCAGGTCCTGGGAACAACTGCCATAGACAGGGACATGTTGATCACCTGACCTAGGGGTGTAAGAAGCATAGCTAGCAGTTTAAAAAATTGTTCGGGCTTCATAGGATCAGCAGGCGAGCCGGAGTTGATCTTGCTGCATAGTGAGCGCAGCACATCCCTGGAAAATTGGCGGGAAGGTGGCAAGCGTGTGAGTGGGACGGGGTCTCCTCGTGGGGGCGGGGCATTTATCCACTTGAGGGAAGGTTTTATAGATATTTTCCACCTTGTTAACAAAGAAGGTGGCAAGAGCCTCACACTGCTCGTTCGATGTGATAGAGGGCGCTGCAGATACCGCAGCTGATTTAAGATCTTTGAGTATAGAGAAAACACTCTTGGTGGGATTACTGCTGCTCCTAATCTTGTCTGCATAGTAGGCTGCCCGCTCTTTCTGGATAGCCCTGTGATATTTCTTAGTGGCCTCCTGATAGCACCCTTAAATGGTAAGGTCATAATCTCGTCTCCACGCCAGTTCCAACTTCTTACAGGCTTTACGCATGGTAGAGAGCCTGTCATTATACCAAGGACTAGATTTGGTGTTACGACACTTAGACCGTTTAACAGGAATAAGTGTGTCCAGAGGGCGGAGGATCCAGTCCGCTATCGCTTTGTCGGCAGCATCCGGATCATCCGGCAGGCTGGGTGTGTTCATAGAGAGAAGGGCTTGGAACTGGTCAAAGTTTAACTTATGCCAGGGGCGTTTGAGAGAGAATTTCTGGGGCACTCTTTGAGGGGACTCGACCCCCGAGAGTGTCATGGGGATCAGATAATGATCAGAACAGCACATCAGGATGGGATTAGTGACTGTGAGAGAAGGGAGGTTAGAAAAGACAGGATCTAACAGATGGCCGGCCGAGTGTGTGGGGCCTTGAACGTGCAGGCGGGGAAGGGGCTTATCAAATTCCAGCTGCGCCCATAACAGCCGAAGTTACAGGGCCTCCAGGCTTCCTTTTGTTGGAGTATCCTGGCTGGGAGTTATCTGGAGCCTCACACCTAGATGCAATGAAGGGGAAACAAAGGCTCATAAGCTATTATCACTTCACAGGCACTCGAGAGGCATGCTTTTGACATTGTTCAGTACCTGTATATAGGAGATATGCATGCTCTGTAAGAATGCCAGATGCGTTGGTGTGCAATGAGGCGTTGTGATTGGTCTGAGCGCCGTGGTTCGGCGCTCAGACAGGGAATGGGACCCTGGCCATGTTCTCCACCCAGGCTGTAATGCAGCCTGGGAGGAGAACATGCACAGTGCGCATGACGGTTTGGCCGGGCCAAAACAGCCGGCCAAACCGTCATGCGCACTTTAGAGTGCAGCAACCACTCCTCCTCCCTCATCACAGGAGCCCGGCCCCGCCAGTCCTGAACCTGGCGGATACTAAAAATAAAATGATAATGGCTCCTGTTTTTCTTTTCTCTTTTACACTGCTTCAAGAGCAGTGGGGCGACGCTCCTCCACCTTAGCGGAGGAGCCTCCACTGCAAACAGGTTTCAGAAAATCCTGCTGTAATTGATCACATTGCCTTGTAATGGCTCTATTTAGTTGTTTTTCATTTATTTTCCTAAGATCACTGTGTACCTCGCTAATAGTACTGACTTGGTGCTCTTATAAATGGTGCAATGGCCGTCACAGGCGACAGGGAATCCTATCGCCTTTGCATAGGAATTGCAAGGTGCACACTGCTGCCACCTAAAGGCCAGTGTAGAGAAAACACTTGCATTGGCTATCGCCTTTGAATAAATAATATGAATAACTTCTGTCCCTTATCCCGAGGTTGTTTGATAATTAGGCTAAGCTAAATATACTTTTGCCAAATGTGAGAAATAAACATAGTTCAGGAGGAAATGTGCACCACTGTGACGTGTCAAACGTGTTTGTTTTTTGTGCTTGTTTATATTTTTTTTACGCTGAAATTTGATGGGATTTTTACTTTTATACGTGTGTTGAAATAAATCAGTTCTTGGCACCTGTTTCGCTGATCAGGTCCAACCAAACAACCTTCTGTAAGTCTGTAGCACTTGGGGCCCAATTAACTGATGATTCAGTTAAGATAAAAATGTCTGCTTAGGCCTAGCAGTGCAAAACCAACCGTGGGTTTACCAGCAAAGAATGTCAAATATGGTATCGCTGACGTAAGTGACGCTATCCATACACATGCTAAAGAGCAGTGGTGTCAATATTGGATAGATGAAGGGAGACATTTTTGATTTGAACTTCTCCCTCTTCTATAGGGCTCGAGAACATAAGCGCGTGGTGGTTAGAGAACAGGTTGACGGAATGAAGCAAACACGGGCAGCCACAGCGAGCAGTGGCGGCTCCTCTGCTTAGGTGCAGGAGCGTCGCCCCACTGCCAGGAGCAGCATAGAAAGGTAAAAATAAAATGATAATAACGGAATGTTATCATCATTTTAATTTTTCCTCCTGCTGCGGCAGTGTGTGAGGGGGCGGGGCGGAGCTGCAGGGGAGGAGCGGTAGAACACTTCTGTGCGCAGTGACTGTTTGGTTGGCCCTCTCGGGCCGCCGAAAACAGTCATGCGCACTCCCCTGTTCTCCATGCAAGCTGCATTACAGCCTGCATGGAGAACATGCCCACCCCTACAGCCCCTGGCTGATCGCCGTGTCACGGCGCTCAGACCAATCACAACGCTGCATTGCAGAGTTGTGATTGGCTAAGGGGTGGGAGGCTGGCTGCCTGCTTCCTATTCGGACCTGGAGTCGGACACTTGCGAGCAGGAGAGAAGACGCAGGACCCGTGGCAGCAAGGTAAGATTTTTTTTTTAATTATTATTTTTTTAAAAGCAGCCCGCCCCCCTAGTGAGCCGTGCCAGCCGCCCCTGAGTGAAGGCGGTGGTCGAAGCCCTGGAACAGGACTGTTTTCAAGAGTTAGGTGCCCAGTTGTTTGTGGCCCCTAGCATCTCAGAGCAGGTGGCCCTTCTGGAGAGACCTGCTGGTAGCCAGTTGTAGTGCTACAGATGTTAATTAGAGGCGGGCGAGCTAACAAATTAACAGGGAGAGCAGAGTCTAGTGCCTGGGTTAAAAAGCTTGAACCGAGCCTTGAAAATATTTTTCTTGTAAATAGTGCGACAAACATCACGTAAAATATGATAGTCCCTTCAAAATTTAAAACATGCATTTACTTAACATGCAGAAGTGTTTCTTCTTAGTATATCAGATTATATCACCACTTTGAAAGGTATTTATTAGAAGGGATCTTTTTTTAACATAAGCTTAGAAACTTTCCTACCCCCTGCCACACTCACTCCACCCCCTCGACAATGCCATTAGCGAACTAAGAGGCATGTCAGTCGTCATGTATACTCAAAATGTGACCTAGATTCTAATTATAGATTGAGCAACAGTATAGCATATTAAATCAAACACAAGAGGTTTTAGTACAGCGCCCATCCTGACCTCACGTATTTGACGGTTCTCTCATATATGATATTGAAGGAAAAGGAGGCTAAGTGAAATAAAATATTTGCCAAGGATGACACCATTTGCAAGTAGGGCAGCTGGGATTGATCGCAGTTTTTCTTGTTTCACAATGTGCAATTCAGCCACTAGATGGGTCTCCATTTCTGTGTCTCCGTTTTACATCAAAGGTTAATGCTGTGTCTTAATATCCTGGTGCACGAGGTTAGAGTGCCGTGGCAGACAGAAGGCACATGCAAGCTATGGTTGTTTTGGACTCGAGGCTCCAAGAAGAAAGAACTGAGGCAGAGCCAGGCATGTGCCCCGAGCTTTCAGTGGCTGCCCACCTCTGGTTTGAGTGCGGTGGCCTGCCATATTACGTAGTTATGCTGAGCCATTAACCCAGTGGTTCCCAAACTTTTTTAACCCACGGTTCCCTTGACCTATTGGCCGCTGGCCGCGGCTCCCCATTATGTTACATTTTTGCGGCAGCTGGAGGGATGTAAGAGCTGCCTTAGACCGACGAAGGTATTATAATCATAGATGTAACAAAATAAAAATATAACAGTTGTTTAATAAAAAAACTTTAATTGGTAAAGTCAGAAACAATACTATTTAGCACTGGAGCATCCATATGGAATTTTTTCCCACTATTTTTGTTTTAAAAAATTGCCTCTAGCATGTTGGAGGAGAAGACACTTTTTTTCTCTTGTTGGTAATTAGAGCGAGGATAGAGGGTGTGTTACATTTTCCAGAGGTGCCCAGTCCTATTGGTATTACTATGTGTAAATGTATTGATTTTGCCAATCTTATAACAGCAGAATGGTGAGTCACCTTCTGAGGATTCAGACGTATAATCTGCAAATTATTCTAAGATCTCTACACAAATCTAAGCCTCTGAGCTACTTTAATGGTACACTTTCCTGAGAATGTTACTAGCAGGGTACAACTCTGCTGCAGGCACTGTAACATTCAAGCTATCCATCAGGAGTTAAAGCATGCTTGTGGCAAACCAAGTCCTGTAGTAGGCACACTAGTAGATAAGATAGTAAGGCATCTTTCCTTTGAAAGTGAACATAGTGCTTGAATCCTTGGTCACAAGTGCTTAGTTAGTGTGCTCTTCTTTGCTCCAAGTCAGTAGGACAGGAGAAATCATAGATATGGTAACTTTATGTAATTTCCAGGATACAGTGGTGAACATTAACGTATTTCTAAGATGCAGGTCAGTAACAGATACATTGTTTATGAGGTACGGTGACCCCTCACCTCTTCTCTATGGAGTCGATGTTAGCATGTAGCAGCCACAGCTCCTCGGTCTTGGCCGAGGATAAGATGAGGTGGTGGCCAGTCAAGCACAGGGTTTCCTCTACAGGTGGGTGGAAGGGCTGGTGCAACAGCACATTATCCACCATCTGGGTCTTGATCCACTCATCGAACACCATCCTGAGCCCCTAAGCCAGCGAGCACCAACCCTGTCCGAGTGGCTGCGGGCTCAAGTCCGTGCACACTCAGTGAATCAGAATATTCGAGACACCCAGAGTCCAAACCCACAACGGCAGAATCAGCTGCAGCATCATGTAGATAAAGCATTCGTCCGATCTGCATATATGGCAGATAGCAGCAGCCATAGTAGAGTGGTACCTCCAGCTTTATTTACCGCAAGAAATTGCCCAAAATTATTACAGGGACCTAACTTGGGCACACACCTAATATTTGTACTCCGTCAATGCCATGAGTAGAGGAATACCACTCCATAATGCACAAAAGGATAAATCTGAAGATCCTAGACTTACCTGTGGCATTTAGACAAGGATTGAATATAAATGTGTGTGCATATGCTGCTGCTAATCAAAATATAATATATAGATCATAAATAGTATATTTGGGACTTTGTATGAACCCAGCTGCTTTGTTAGCACCAAGCCACATGCTAATAAGACACGGATGACAAAAATAAAGTTTTAAACAATGTTAGGCAATGCAAGAAAAAAATACACACTCCCCCTCCATAAAAAGCCAATAGTAGTGCCGTATGCAGCCAATTTATAGTTTCCTGTTTATTAATATGGGCAGGACAACGCTAACCAGTGTTGCATCGTATGAGAAGAGAGGGCTATTTTAAAATGAGCATACAGGGGCTAAGGCCTGTTCAGTAGGTGCCAATCACTGATAGAGGTAAAAAATCTAGAGCGTCCAAAAGTAAAATTATGGGGTACATCTTGGGCAGAAGGGATTGTAGAGAGCGCATCTATATAACGAAATATGCCAAGACAGTATTTCATGTCTCTTTAACAATTACACGCCCTCAGTAGAACATGCCTCATGAATAAGACATATTAATAAAAACTAGCTGCTTTCTGCAGCAAACCTGAAATTTGAAATGCTAGAAGACATTACTCTGTTTTAAGTTTCTACCAGTCTGCTCATGCCATCCTCATATTTTACTGAAGTTATCCTCTTTCACTGCGCACTGCTACAAATAAAGATAATCAAAAGTGAAAGTGGAGCTCGCCCCTTGTGAGAAAATAGTTAAATAAAAAAAGGCATTTGCAACCTTAGGATTCCTCGTGTCCCTTGCATCTGTCTCTTTGAAACAGACGAGGCTATGCAAGAGTAATTTTCGGAACCAGTCAGAAAAAGCCCCACGTTTGATAGATGCAAAGTAGCAGCATTTTCTGGGGCTAGGATTCGACGCTGCTGAAATGTTCATGTGTGTGCCCACTGACCGCAACAGCTGTAACTCTTTCGTGCTAGAGATATCCGACATCACAGGAGTGTTCACCTACCAGTGGTTCCCAAACTGTGTGATTGGTGCACCTATGTTCCTGGCGCCCCTGACTAGTTTTGACGGCGCACTGGGGTGCCGCGGCGCACAGATTGGGAACCACTGCATTAACCGATTGGCCCCCCTTTTGAGACGCTCCCGGTTCCGTTGTGGCCGGATATGGCCCCTCTTAAAGGGCCCTATACAGTGTACGGACAGATGAGCTGAGAAACTTAAACTTGATGGCCCTTATTACTGTTAGGACTTCTTCACTTGGGGGATGTTATATATTTTGTTATTGTTATCTCTTAAAGTGACGCCGTGTTTCCGCACTGGGCTGCGGTGCTGCTGCTGGAAGGTCTGTCGCTCAGGCGCTGCTCTGTGCAGTCATGTGCAGTAGACTCCTCCTGCCGCTCGCACGTGTTTCCAGTGCAAGAGCGCAGCCCGTTTAAAGGTGGACTCTTAATTATACTCCCTCTGTGATTGTTTAGATTGTTTTATATGGGGCGCTGCCTCTTTATTTACTTGTAAATTTCACGGCCCTGTTAATGAAGGGAATGGCGTTCCCTTTCATGAGCAGAGCTCCTGGGGGGGGGGGGGAGACATCTGTCTTGCGTTGTGTGGTTATGCGGCGCTTTATTACGATGCGCCCATCTCGATTGCATTTCATACTGTAGATGCAGGCTGGAATGTAAACAACATTAACATTCTCTCCTCATAATGCTCATTAAGCAGCAATAAATTGCATGCATAAAGTCGGAGAGCGGCATGCGGCTTCTTTGACTTTGACCTAGTTAGTATTATGTGACTGTCATCAAGATTTAATGATCTGCTGCCTTTAATTTGCACTCTCCTCCCCGAGTGCTTGCTGTGCGTGTTGTCTCCACTCTTTCAACCCGTGGTGGTCGGGAGCTGTGCCTTGCTGCAGTCACGGACTGGTCTGTGAAGACACCAGCGCTTGCAAGGAATCTGGTGTCATGGAGTGGGGTTTGGGCTGTATGCTTTACGTATACAGCCCTAAAGGAGGAAGGGATTAACTCTCTTGTGAGTTCCAAGTTTGGCTGACCTTCTGGCAACGGGGTGCAATTGATCTCAGCATGGAATGTGTTAATTAAGGGCATGCACCATCGATTCAGCTTCATTTTGACTGTTTCTGAAGCTGTAAGTTGCGTTGGTTAGATACCACTGGACTCTTTCTTAGCCCCAGGTATACCCTAGAGTGCTAGATTTCATGCTTTCTTGCAAACTGTGAATGTGGAGTATGTATTGCTCAGTTGCGTCTTTCTATTTTTGTAATCCGCCTGATCTATCTGGTGTCATGTTGGTGTCTGTCACCTAAGTCTTGTCGGTTGAGCTCTACGGCCAGTGGAGATGAGTGGGCCAATGAGGGGCTGTTCTCCAGTCCATGGAAGATCCTAGGACCCTAAGCAGTTGTGTGTGCCCATTGGAGACGTGTTGCTCTAGTCGAGGAGCTCTGGCTCAGTTGTAACCTACTCGCGTGATCCAGGAAGTCCTGAGCTTGAGGTGAGACTCCTGACTGACCCTCTGTTATTGTGGGTACATCACCTCAACGGATGGTGTCTCTGCTAAACAGACTGCAGATATTGCAACCTTGGGCTCTGGATTGAAGCGATGCATGTGTACCATATTTATGAAATGAAAATTATTAAAATAAAGCATTTTCGCAATGAAACATGACACTCTTGGTGTGTGTATCAGCTAGCTTGCAGGAATCATCTGATGGGACACCCCCTTCCAGGTGCTCATAAGATTGTTGCTCGGTGCATTGGACACGTGGCGCATGCTTGCGATGAAGTATCATCACAGTTTGCACGTGATCATTGTCGTTTTGCTCATAATGCACTTGCATGTAGTTCCTGTAGCCACAAGTGGAACAAACCTGCAACGGATGCTCCCAACCAGTTCTTAAAGCCCTCACGCCAGTCAGTGACTGCGGCAGACTCATGCACAGTGTACATATGGCCTGGTATTGCCGAGCCCCCTCCCCTGTCATGATCAGTTAACCACTGCCCCACACCCTCTCCCCCCGAGGCATCAATAATAATATCCAACACAAGTTCTTTGGATTAGGGGTCGTATAACCCCGGCCGTATTTATTACAAATTAATAAAACATTATTAAAATTCATAATCAAAATTATTTTAAAAAACATATACGCAGAAGACCCAAACACATCTAGAAATACAGAGATTGGTACATCTTACGGCTAACCTTAACAAGAGTCTAATACATAGCCATACCTAACCTAAAACTGGAATATGTACAATTTGTTTTCTGCGTATCCTGGATGAGCCTACGTGTAAGGTCATGACTGTTCCCAACTACTTGCCAGGTCCCCCTTTACCGGAAGGACCTTGTGCAGGAGGCCCGTGTGCCCACCAGATTCCTTTTCCGCGGGTGCCCCCTACGCCCTTCCATCCTACCTCCCAGGGGCTGATGTTATGCCACGTTGGCGCCCAATGCGCCTGCGCAGGGGTTGGCCCAAGCGGCCTAACGGAAGCGGGACTTCCTACCCCCGTACCCTTCAGCCTACCGGCCGTAAGTGCCCCCTGGAGTGTGATGAGGGACCACTGTCCCCCTCCCCGGCGTCCCTGTTAAACAATGGGATGCCTACTAAGAGAAGTAAATATTTTCTTGCAATCATGACCTTACCGCAGACCAAGGATACTCGGAGACATAAACATGACAAGAAAATAGACATTTCACCTGTAAAGTAAGCACAATAAATGACATTCTTTGGAAAAGTGACAGCCCTCTTACAGCTTTAAACCTGATAAGCAAAACCTTTACACAAGCCTGACATAACCGTTTTCTAAACATTGCTGCCTCAGGGGGATGGTGGGTGGGGAAAGAAAAAACAAACGGAGGCTTCTTGGGAGACCTCCGCGTGCAGCTGGGTGTTGCTCCTCACTGGCAGAGCGGCGAAGATGGAAGAGGCTCTTCCGCCCCTCTGCTGCTCTTTTAAAGGGGCGTCCTACCCCTGAACTGGAATAAACAGGTCCCGGCGAGATCCGGGACCCGTTTTCCTTACGTTTGCCCCGGAAGCATTTGGACCGCTTCCGGGGCAACTCCACCTTAGCCAATGGGCGAGTGCGGGGAGGGCGGGTCCCCAGCGCGTCACTAGCGCTGACCCCGCCTCGCCGGGGAAGTATACCGGGGACCGGCACAACCGCCATATTGGCAGCGTGACCGAGTTCCCAGTGTCGCCTGCAGAAAGCTTTGGATCGAACTTTGGTTTTTTTCACTTATTTCATTGACTCTCGTCTTAATTTTATGATCCTTTTTAAGTAGTGACACCCTCAAACTAGTACTTACCGCCGCCACATTGTGCCATGTTTTCTTGCTGTCTTTTCTGAATGTACAGCTGTAATTTTACATATACTGCTACACCTACTTATTTACGTTTCTGAAATAAAAATCCTGCAAATATACATTTAACTTTTGCCTACGAATATAAAACGGGTTACATTAAAAATGGACGCAGCTTTAGTTATTAAATGACTTGTGACTCTATCCTCTACTGAAGCACCAGAGTGCAATTGGGTGTACATCTAGCAATTTAAATACCATGGCGAGGTGCCTAGGATATGAATTTCACTGGCATATTTCATATATAATCTTATGAATACTGTCCAACTATGTTCGGGGGCCCATGGGGCAAGCGGGAGCTACTGGACCTCAGCTGTGGAGGTTGAGGTCATTTGCCTCTGTCGCCCAGGGGTCTATCGTTCTGTGGCTCTGCAAACTGGATCAAGTGCAACCCCTTCAGCCCTTGACTCTGATAGCGATGGTGAACTGTAATAGGCTTCTCAGGGAGGAAGAGTGAGAGTACTCGAGCTCAGGAATCCACAAATACTCATCCATGTTAACACTGATTGTCCAACCTAGTGCTTGACTAGATCACAAAAAGATATACCAGTCATGCAGTGTGGTATCCTGGCACTTAGAGCGGGTTAGCTCCTGCTCTCGCTGCTTAGCCTGGTTCTCTGTCTCTTATGGTCCAGGTTCCGTTCTTCCCACCATGCCGGGTCAGGTACTTTGAGGGATTAGCCTCAGGTACATATTACCCCTGTAGTTTAGTATAAGTGCTCAGTCTTACACAGTTTGTTTTTGGTTCTCACCTGGAGTCTTTCACTGTCCATGATGGGTGCTTCTTAAGCGGGCGCCTGACTCCTCAGGGGCTTGCTTGCTCACTCACTTCTGGGCAGAGTACAAGCCAGCAGTCTTCCTCGGCCTCCTCCACGATCGCATCGGGCAATGGATTGCGGACAGGAATGCCTGTGTAGGGGAGAGCTGGATTCTTTGGGCAGGTCCAACAGGGGGTCATTGCAGGTCCACTTGGGCTGTTCAATTGAGCCCTGACACTACCGGACTGGAGCAGAGGTGGAGGTCTCATGCAGGCCTCTCAGGGCCAGTGTTTGGCCACAGCTTCAGGCACGCTGCAGTCTTGGTTGAACAGCAGCTCTGGGTCACGCTGCAAACTGGACTGATGCAGTGGCTGGAGCCACACTTTGAAGTCACAGATCGGGCTGCACTTCTCAGTTCATGCACAGTTGCTCAGACTATGCCACAGCCTTCACGATTCCTGTCAGGAGAGTTTGGGACCTCCAACACCAAGGCACACTGATCACTTTTGGCAGTCATTCTCATCAACCCATTGGTCCGAAGTCATACTGCACCTCCCTTCTCCTGGATAATCACTCTTCCTGAAGGGATTGCAAGCTCCTTTACATCTCTCAGAAGGCAGGCGGGCTTCTGGGAACTTCAGGACAGGTAACCAGCTTTGGCAGCAATGTGTGACTGAACTTACATGATGTCTCCTCACCTCTTGGAATGTGGCTGTCAGGCAGACACCAGCTCTGGGTGCACAGCCATCCACTGCGGAACACACATTTCCTTGGTGATAGAGAACTTTGAACTGGAACAACAAGTGGGTTAGTAGGTCCCATTTTTATACAGTCAAAGTAGACAAGAGATGTGGATCCGCTGGCTGTACTTTCAGAACCAGTTTCATTTGCTTCTCTTTTCAAGTGTCCTCTTTGGGCAGCTTGTCAATACCGCCTTTGTTTAGAGAGTGGTGCTCCTCACAGAAGGGTAGTCTCCAGCATGGAGCACCCACAGCAGAGGGACAAGCTTTCTGCACCAAAGAGAGACTGACAAAAGACTGACCTCACCTCCGGGGGACCTTTCTCCTTGAACAACAGATACTGCAGTCCCTCCCTTCAGCTCCACCATCTACAGTGCTACAGGAAGCGCTTCTCAGCAAAAGGCCCAATACATTTTCTATAGAAACCTTGTCTCCTCTTTACACATTTGAGCGTCTATATTTCTTCCCATCAGCTTCAGAAATGTCAGCAGTACACTACCACTGTCAGGGAAAACAACCTCCCCTCATCTTGTGCACAAGATCCAGTTTGGGTTATCCAAAATGGATCCTTCGAGCCTCCATTACTCTGGGGCATGCATGTACACTATGCATGTACGTACCATGTAGGCTGCATACAGAAACATGCACAACATACACTTGAGATGCTAACTCTATGCTCCAGGTTATCATATCGAAGTGGAACTTTGCATGAATGGGTTAGTAGGCCTCCACCCTAATGACAGAGACATAAAGTTCTGGTCCCAACTATAGATGTACAAAACATGGTCCATTGCCACCACCAATCCATTTGCTAAACCTATGAAAAGAACAATTGTCCACTGTCAGTACAGTGAGGGCAGGCTTGGTGCTCCCCTCCAGGGCAATGTAAAGATCAAAGACCTCACTCATTTCAAAGTACATACACACACTAGGGGCCGTATTATGCATTTTCATTGTTTGCGCTGAGCACACCTATTAAAAGGTGCGCCCGGTGCAAACAATGAAAGTGCGCCCTATTACGGTGAATTCGCTGCCCCTAGGGCAGCGCATTCATGTGAAACACGGAGCGGCTGCTTGCAGGCGCTCCATGTTTTCACAGTGCAGGCGGCACCCGCCTGCACTTTCACAGGGGATTAGAGATCCCCTTGTAGGGAGGTGCAGTCAGTGACTGCGCCTGCCTGCAAGGGGATGTCTGGGGGGTCCATAGGACCCCCCTTTCTCCCCTCTAGAGGGCTGCTCTGAGGGGGCACACTCACAGTGCTTCTTTGCCTCTGCGCCCACGCTGATAATACGACGTGGGCGCAGAGGCAAAAGAATTCCTTCATTTGCATAAGGCACATCCCCATGCAAATGAGGGAACGCTCCCTGAAGGTAGCGCTGGCGCTTTAAGTGCGCCAGCGCTATCGGTATTACTGAATGGGACGCACAAGCGTCTGTGCCCCTTCTGTAATAGCAAAGTGCCCCGGGTGTGTGCAAAGCGGGCGCAAACGCCCATTGCGCCCCCAGGGCACTTGCTGTAATACGGCCCAAGATGAGTGTTAGGCTAGGGCAAAATAAAAAGAAAAACAGGATACAAGATACTTACGCAGAGTAACTCCTCTGCAATTCATGCAGTGGCTATTCCAGACCCAAAAAATACAGTTCAGCATGTTTCCCAATTGCAAAAATGCTGTGTACATTTGCATAAGGGATTAATTCAGCAATACCGCAAATGAATCACAGTACTGGCTCATATATCAATTTCAAGGCAAATGTTCTTAATACTCATTTGCACTCCAGAAGTTTTTTCTCGGCCAAGGTCTAATTTGCACCTATGATGGAAGAGTGTGTAAGCTGGACATGCCACATGGGATGATGAGCTACCCAAGACCAGTCCCTTAATGCCACATACTGTAATTTTGTACACTTTCCTTGTCTTCTTTACTCACTTTATGATAATGCTGAATACCAAAAGACAAGCAGCTATCTGTGTCCTTGTCTTCCATTCTTCACTGCTGTAGTTATGTCTTGGTGGCTCAGAGGCCAGGAGACTAGACCGCAATGTATAATTTGAGGCTTGTAAGTAATAAGTATGCCAGCTTTCTGGTTTGAGGGTAAGGCGAACTGCCTCGCAGAAGACCCTGATTGATGTTCCTTGTTTCTTGATTCAGTGATTTGCGTTGCTACCACATATGGGTACTGAGGGGCAGCAAAGTAGTCAGTGTGGTTAATAGTTGGGTGAGTACGTGGCTGAGAGATCCTCAAGATCCGAAGACCCGTAGGACGCTTTTTCCAAATACCGACTTCCCATTGAAAGTAGTCCCCACCCCCCTCCCACCTTTCCTCAGCCTGTGGAAGCCTGCTGACTCGGGAGGCATTGGGAAGCAGCCTTTAGTTGAATGTACGAATATGGGAAGAGAATAGTGATCACGCAACTCAATCACAATTGTAAGGCCTTAGCCATTGTAGCCACAGCGAGAGTACACTACGAGCCAGAGATGCGCCTTTATCCAGCAGAGGGGATGGGGTGCATTGGTCTATGAATAATCTTCTATTTGAATTTTATTCCAAATCTAGGAGTAATGTTGAGCCACTTGGCTTCGCTTTGTGCTTCCGACTTGTTTCACTCCGTCATCAGTGGTTAACTTTATCCCTTTTTTCTTTGATTTACCAGCTCCAAATGCAAAAGATTTGGATGTCTTTCTGAGGAAACAAGAGTCTGGTTTCGGTTTTCGGGTCCTTGGAGGTGACGGACCAGAACAGGCAGTAAGTAAAATGTTACCTTAAATGATGAGGCATACAGCACCACATAGTACCAGTGATTGATACACTGTTAGACTTGTTTGTGTTCCAGTGCTGCATGATTCATTTTGGGTTCAGATATATATGCTAATAGTAGGGCAGTAGCACCATTGAAATGAAGGACACGCTGCACTTTTTATAAGAATTGGAAGAATAGTCTTCTGTCTCCATGTTTACCTTTTTCATCAACCCGCCGAATTGTGGATAGCCTCCCAAAAAGAAATTGCACACGAGCACGTGAAATTTGGTGTCTATCGGTTAATTAATAGAATTAGAGGAATGCTACTTTTTACCACAGTCTCCTTCATATAGCGCATGGAAGATGGCATGGGTAACAACTGTAAATAAACCATTTCACCAAATTTAACTTGCAGCTAGGAACCGCCTGGGCAACAGATGATTTTAAAGAATGATGAAAAATGATTGGGCTGTTTACTGGAAAAGAGTATAAACAATGTCTAGATTTATTTATAATTCAGTCATTTGCATAACAACTCATATCACAACTGGGAATCCATTGTGAGTCTGGGCAGTAAAGGTTAACAAATGTACATTAGGTCATTGTATCAGCACTCTGATCAACAAATGCACTTAAACATGTACAATGCAAATGGACCTAAAAAGCGATATATCAGAAAGAGTACATAACTGGACATGCACATACAAATGCATCACAAAAATGTGTAAAGAATACATATTCAGACTGGATACTCCGCACTGCGCGGACAGTAAGTGACTGCTTACAAGCTCTTCCTCATTGTAAGAAATTGGATTATTATTTGGGGTGGGTGACTACCTACCTCAAAGAATAATCACACCTCTTGTCAGGGGGAACCCTAGATCACTAAATTAACCTGAACTAAACCCCCTAGAAAAAAGGCACAGAGCAGACAGGCCTAACTTATGGCAATGTGTAAAGAAAGTATGCAGTAACAAAACAGTAATGAAGTCAAAAGGCAAAACAATAAAAATCCCAAACTGAATTAGAAACCTATAGTAAAATTAAATAAACCAAACTACACTGAAATGACAATGATCCAATAAGGGAACCCAGAGATATGATTTTTCAAAGTTTTAATAGGAATAGCTCCAAGTGCCAATGATAGTCAATGGTCATGGGAGACCAAAACCTAGGTGCAATTTGAAGCTGACCGCAATGGAGTGCTGGTCAGATACACCAACCAAGTTCGTCCTCGCAACAATTTTACTTGCTGTCTCTAGTCCTTTAAGCCCCACTCCACCAGAGGGGAGGCACTTAGAAACTCGAAAGGTGTCAGGTAGAGACCAACAGCAGGGTCCAGTTCAGGTCCATTTTCCACTGGTCAGCTGAACCATTGGAAGAAAGGCCTCCTATAGCTTGTTGTAACCCTGTAGCTTGAACAGGTCGTCAGCCTTATGACCCTTGGAGCCCACTTCTTTGTCCTGGGCTCAAGAGGGAGCAGGTCCAGTCCTTTAGGACTCTACTAAGGTCACAGACAGCTTCAGCCTTCTTCTGATTCTTCTACAGGTCCAGTAGTATTCTGAAGTGGGTGCCTGGAGATGCTACATTTATGCCTGGCACGCACTAGTGTGTGGGAATGACTCCTGGGCGCACACTATCCAATGGGGTAAAAGTTCCTGGGCCAAGCCTACCCACTTTGGGAATTTTCATGATGGCGGAAGTCTTCTGCCACAGTATACTTGGACTCTGATTTCTATGTGTGTATGTTGGGAGTGTATTATAGTAATCCTAGTATCCTCCCACATCTAACACTAAAATACAGTTTGGGGCAGTCACTGTATCCACAGTAAACCCAGGGACACCAGTCTGGTAGAACAAAGCAATGTTTTCCAGCAACCAAACAGTGAATACATAAGAATTGTTTTGGCATCCTGTTTTCGCTCTTTGAAGAGCGCCCCAAGTATATATGTAAAACCCAAGCAGTCCTGTCAAGCAGGATTTAATACTCAAACAGAATTTGACATTGTAATATCAAAAAGAATGCTCACAGCCACACCCTGCATATTCTGTCAGGGTCAGAGGGGTCTTCTCTGCCCCTTCAGGTCAGCCTATTGTTTGCTCCTGTGAGGCATTACACACCCATTCACACCTATTCAAATGCTAATGCCTGGCTGGCAGCAGCAGGAGAACACATGCAAACGGGCCTCCAGAGGCTTTAGGCATGGAAAGGATAACTTTCTAAAAGTACATTTTCCTTAATATTCATCAAAAATACGACTTCAATATTGAATTGGACCTTTAATAACTATTAAATAGTTGTTTAATTATTTGCTAGCTGTTTCCTAACCGAAGTTAATATTATTAAATGTAATAATGTAACAGTATATTTTCCTATAGAACAGCTAGCCTTGCTACAGTGAAAATAGCTTTGGGGACTTTTTCACTTAACGTCTAACATTAAATTCCTACATGTCCTACTTTGAAATGCTATGCATGCTGCCCTGTAAACAAGAAGGTCACACATAGGGGTAAAATATTTAAAAGGGAAGTTTTGACCTGCCAGTGGGTTATTTAAACAGGTCGAACTTGCAATTTAAAATTTCAACAGCTAGGCTACAAACGAAAGGCCCGCAGTCATGTTTGCACAGTCAGTGTAGTGGATAGCTCGTTGGGTGCTGAAGTCCACTACTGGCATTTAACTTGCAGGTACTAGATCCCCTATGTACCATATACTAGGGGCTTACAGGTAAGTTAAATATGCCAATCAGGGGTATGCTAATTTCACCATATTGAAAGGGGAGCACAGGCACTTTATCACTGATTAGCAGGGGGTAGCATGCACAGAGTTCTACAGACAGTACAAAAGCGAAAATCCAGAGTGACCTTGCAGAAAGGGCAAATTTCCTGCAGTCATTTGTTTGAAAAGAATAATGAATGACTTTGGTTATATTTTTCTTACGTTCCCCCTCAGCTAGAACGAGCATTGGCAAAGCCAATATGGCTGGCGTTTTATGCTACAGTTTTAGCTTTGCCAATGTTTCTTTTGTTTGTGAAGGATCTTTGTAAAACTTTAATTTTAAAAAACTATTCACAGATAGTTGTCCGTGCATGCACACGCATGCTTGCATATGAAGACATGCAAGTGGCCTAGTAGTAGTGTTGGGTTGCTGCTGGGCTCTAGCCAAAGGAATAATATTTAAAAAGTAAAACAAGTAAAAATAAAGAAAAGGCCGTCATTGGGACAGTAGTCTCTGGAACTGAATGGGACTACTATTTTCTGCGCAGATGTTCACTTTGTGCAGGAGAACAATGCCATCACTCAGTAATGTGAGGCAATGGCTTAAGTGGGCTGACTCTGTATCCCATGATGAATCTTTCGTGGGCAAAAGCAAAGTGTGAAACACACTACGGTAGAACAATGGGTAAAGAGAATTGACTGTAAAATCACAAGATCTTGGCTAATGCCAAACCCAATAAAGGGCAAATTCCTAAGCAAGCCAGACTGTTTTCCCCCAGCCCTAGAAATTAAAACTTAGGTGTATACTTGTGCCACAATTTCATGCTTGAAATGTGGTGCTAAAAATGAAGTGCATTATAAACGTATCAGTAAGTCTAAAAGCGATTCCCTAAACTTATATTCTGCGATGAAAAGCTGTTAATTATTTATATATCGTTTTTTTTTTTTTTTAGTTGTACTGTGTGAAGATTGTGGCAGTGTCATCTGACTCTATATTCAGATTGTCTTCAAAACATTATAGGAATGGAATTATTACTGTCACCAATTTTCATTTGTTTCCAATTATTAGCTAGGAAGTTATTTTAGTAAATGAAAACATGATGAGTTAATACTTACGAATGTTAAAAAAGTATATATTGTATTTTAGGCATGTAAGTAATCTTAATTTCATACAAGAATGCCAGAAATAGCAACTGCTTACCTTTTTTGATCAGACTGACAGTGCAGCCTTTGGGTGCCCATACCTATGCCGTCTCTAGCAGCTGTGCTTCCCTTGCTTCCTGCATCATCCATCTGCACAGCAAATGACACCACAAGATTTCCCATCATCCATCTGCACAGGAAGTGAAAGATCTAGAAGCTAGTCACCCCTGTCCAATCCTAGGGTGCGACATCACACCTCAACCGCTGTCCCAAACCCTTCTGCACACCATGCTGGGATAATTCAAGATGGTGCCATCAAGAGGCCACTCTTCACATCTCCTCTGGGGACGCAAGCTCTGCCACTCGCTGATATCACTGTCATGGACTTTCCCATGAAGCCTCAAAGGGAGCATCCTCCCGTGTTGGCTCCAGAGGTCTGGCTTCCTCCTTTGTTCAGTGGATTTGGTACAGTGTGACAGCTAATTACCAGATGCAGATTTTTGTTTCCTACCCCTGTTAATTTCTCATTTTTGTGGGGAGACCTTTGTTCCCTCTGCTGGAAGCAGAGTAATTAACTTGGCCCAGCAAGTTGACAAAATGCCTGGACTCTGATCCTGAGTTGAGATTGAGAAATAAGAATATTCTGGAAGACCAATAAAGTGTACTTATAGCATCTTGGGGCCTGCCTATTCAAACTGGGAGCACATGTTTCACCCCAGTTTCATACATTTTGGGACATTGTAGCCCTGAGGGAAGCAAAACTGCACTTTAGGGCACATTACCCCTATGTGTATAACACAATGTCACTGCAGATAAAACAGTAAACACTATTAACCTTACCTATGAGTGCCCAATATTATTTTAAGGCCAATCCTAGGTCCACATTTAACCTTACAGAGCTCCCTCTGCGTGAGGCTACCTGTGTGCAGTTACTGGACTGCGCACAACGGTAGTCTCACAGGCACAGTCCGCGCACATGTGTTTCAGTGTAACCAGCCAAGTGCCCCTTATCCTATCGGTGTTGCAGCACCCTTATCTTAAACGGTGGACACTGGCGGTAAACACCCACAGTCCACTTACCATGTGATTAACGTAGGTGACCCACAAGTTGTGAGACTCGCCCACAATAATAGTCCAAAACGGAGTGTTCCAAAAGCAAAAAATCTGGTTGTACTGAATGGATGGAATCCAATTGAAAAACCCACCCCATCCTCATCCAACGCCTACACAATATTGGAATCCAAAGACATGCACTCCTATGGATCTTCTCCTTCCTGACTGGAAGAACCTAATGAGTCAGCATGGCACCGTACACCTTGGATGCCTGCGACCTCATCTGCGGAGTTCGGCAAGGATCCTCGCTGAGCCCGACCCTCTTAAATGCATACATGTACCCTATGGCCAGCATCATCTGCATTCACAACATCAGTATCCTCTCCAGCACTGATGACACAGAACTCATTCTCTCCCTCACGGACAAGAAGTCCAGAACCTGGATCATGTTGATGACTGAAGTCACCCACTGGATGAAGATCAACTGTATGAAGCTGAACACCGACAAGACCGTAATCTGGACTTCGGGGAAAGTACTTTACCTTGGGACTCCACCTGGTAGCCGGCAGAGCTAGGACTGACACCCATCCCCACCACCCACTCAAAGAACCTCAGGATCCTCATCAACAGTAAACTGGCCATGGTCGCCCAAGTCAATGCCGAGACCACCTCATGCTTCCATACCCTAGAAACGCTGAGGAAGATTTTCAAGTGGTTCCAAATAAGCGCCTGCAAACCATCACGCACGCCCTCATCACAAGCAAGCTGGACTACGGAACACATTATATGCCTGAATGAACAAAAAACTCGCCACATGCCTGCAGACCATTCAGAACTCCGCGGCCAGAATCACTCTCAACCTCCCGTACCACTCTCACATCTCACCAGACCTGAAAGCTCTCCAGTGGCTCCAGATACACGAACAAACTCATCACCCCCACTTTTGAGGCACTACATAACTGGCCCAGCATACCTCAGCAATCGCATCTGTTTTCACAAGCCTTCAAGAGACCTCAGAACATCTGAACTCCTAATTGCACACATCCCACACACATGGAAAACCAGATGTGGCAGTCAAGCCTTCTCCTACATCGCTCCTAAAGCATAGAATGACCTGCCACTACACATAAGAGCCTCCTCCTCACTTTCTGAATTTCGCAAGAAGCTGAAGACCTGGCTTTTCAAGTAGTCTCACTAGGCCCTAGTTTGGCCAGACTCAGCCTGCTCAGCACCAGAATAAGCTCCCGAGAGATAGTGCACTCTACAAATCTGCATTACATAAAATCTTCCTAGAACCCTCTTTCCCTGTGTCTCCCTGAAACAGTAACCCTCTCTGCCATCTTGCCACTAGCCTGCATTTTCATCACCCTTTGCCTAATTTTCCATTGCTCAATTCCACCGGACTATCTGGCTGCTTATCAATGCGTTCTACATGTGGAAGCTTGTGCGTCTCTACCACTACATCTCTTGTGTCTCCTTGAGGTATACCCACTAAGCTTTCTTGCCATTACTCCTCCTGCACCTCCTTATCTTATAATCCTTGTTGCTCCTTTCGTTTGTGCCCCCTTGCTGCTGCATGCTCATATTCCCTACGTCTTCTTGCTCCTGTGACCCAGCGCAAACCAACATCAGCCATGTTGAAATAGGAATGACATATTCCACAGTGTTGAATCATTTGTCCCTAATTGTCTCTTCAGTATGAATGAAGCTTCCGCTGTGCTGTTCCAGTTTTCTATTTAAGGGAAGCCACACAGCAACTACCAATGTCTGTGGGCGTTACAAAACCTTTGAGGAAACCTTTTCACTAAACAACAACCATTTAGTGCATTGCGTCTAGCACTACCTTCATGAACAGGTAAAACGAAGTCTGCCCCACGCCTTCCATTCCTGAGCTCGACAGCTCTTTGACTGCTGAGACCAAGTAATGCCAATCCCCTTTTATACTATGCCTGACAAAGTGGTGTCTGGCCTGTGGGTGGGAGATACCAAGATATTTAATCTCTAATGAAATCGATTCCAGCTCATGTGCAGGATTGGCAAAGATAGTGACAACTTTTCAATCTTGACAGTGGCATCAAGTAAGATCTGAATAAAAAATGTAAGGTTCTCTTGCAAGCAATGAAAACTACCAATGAAGTGCATCTCAGTAGTATATGAAGGAAAGTATTGTTTTACTCATACACAAATGCCCCTACTATTGCTGAAGAAACGACCAATGTTTCAGATTTGTGTTGAAAATTTTAAGAAGTTGCAAATTCAATAGAAAACAGTTTCCCAAAATTACAAATCTCAAGGGTTGTAAGGGACCTTGTAATAAGAATGCATCTTCCTGCCCTGTTTGCAAACAAGCACTGGCAGAGCTGATTAGTTAGCCTTTTGGTTTTGTCAATGCTTACTTTGCCATGGTTTTTGCAAAGCTTGATTGTTGGGAAAGCTTGCAAAACCTTAGTCAGTATAAACAAAATGGCTAAAAGTGAAAATATTTTTTGGTGCCAAAAGCGCTCATTGCCATAGGAGTTCCTAGCACTGGACGGAACTACCTTGTGTTTGGATGTGCTCCTTATTAAAGAGAAAGATGCCATCGCTCACAGTGAAGCTAGCTTATTGCAAGAGGGCTGACCCACTGCCGCATGATGTATGCTGTTGCAGGTGGAAGAAAAATGTGAATGACACAATAACAGACCAGTGAATGAAGTGGGCTGGCTGAAAGTCCCCTATAAGTAACAATATTATACATATAATTTTAGTAAAATCAGAAGGTTTTGTCTAACTCCAGATCTAAAAAAGAGCACTCACCTCAATCTGTCTATGACAATATGCATTTTTAGGTCTTGCCTAGCGACGCAGCGCATGCGCTGCTCACCTATTGTCAGTTTGGTGGCCAAAGGGGGACAGGGATGTGCACGCTCACGGCGTCTCTTCCAGCTAGCGCCCGGACAGCCCATGTGCACGCTCACGGCGTCTCTTTCAGCGTGCGCCTGGACAGCCCATGTGCACGCTCACGGCGTCTCAGCGTGCGCCTGGACAGCCGAGGTGCACGCTCACGGCGTCCCACTCACATCTCGCCACCCAGCTGGATGAGACCGCGTAGCCACCATTGGCTGAAGAAAACTGTAAAACTGAAGGCGATTGGTTACTATGGTTCAGCTGATGTTTTGGAAGTTAGACTTAGAGCTCGTACAGCCCTCCCTTCTCCTGCAGAGCGCTATTCCTGTCTGATGTAGCGCTAACTACAAGAAACTGCAGTAAAACACCGTGAATCCCCGTGGTTAAACATGTGCGCTGTGGTGTTAATTCCAAATCTTATTTTTTGCCACTAGATGATCCTGAGCAAATCTCATTCTCTTATTGGGTTTCCCTTTTCCTACTGCCACAACCGGTGTCACGTGGATGCAGTCTGAACCATAGTACCGGGAGCATCATACGTGTATACTTAAGGCTTGAGAACCGGAAGCCAGATTGCGGGGTGGACTCCGGCCCCGGCCACCTCGGGGAGAGAATGGAGCCGCTGCTAAAGAATGGCTACCCGGGGCACGGCCGGTACGTGCTGGCAGTGGACGTGGGCACTACCGTCCTCAAATGTCACGTCTACGGCAAGGCGGCGGCTATCAGGGGAGCGAGCAGCAAGAAGGTGACTGTGGGGAAAGGGGGTTGTGTGGGAGAAAGGGAGGGGGTGTGTGTCTGTGAGGGGCGAGTGGAGGGCCGTGCACACTGAGAAGGGAGTGCGTGAAAAGACCCGAACTGTAAGGAACGGACAGTGGGACAATGCAGGCTTGCAGGAAGAGGCAGAGAAGGGAATGCAAGAGCGGAGGTTATGCAGATCTGTCAAGTTCCCTACATGTATGCTTGAGTTGGTCACCCGGCCCAAGCTTTTGCTTTGCTTTTTGGGACTTCAAGTGTTTATTTTTATGAAGGGATAAACAGGACTGCAAGTCCCAGCATGCAAAGGAAATCCTTGAATTGATGACTTTTATATTGTTGCGTTCTCTTGTATAAACGGATGGCTATTGTGTTCAGGTTACTTTTGAGACCACAATTCAAGAAAGTCGTCAAACCATACAAAATGCAAACCTTCCTGTCACATTACTGCCTGATGCACACTCTGTTGTGGCTCACAGTTTCACCCCTTCTGCGAGGAACAACAAAATGTTTTCTGTTTACCCAGTCCACTATTGCTAATAACTGCCAACAGCCCTTCTAGAATATTACTTTGTTTGGTTCCTGCTCGGGTTTTGAGATCTCGTGACATCATTCACTGGACGGGCTGTCTAAAACACGTCACACCCTCCATAGCTGGGCTGGTCATCCGGTCACGTTGGCATTTCCGTTGTGTTGTGCAGGCAGGAAGCTGCTTTCAGGGTCAGTTGGGATACAGTCATCCATCCTTAACACCCTGCCGGGTCAGATTCTAGCCGCAGCCCTTTGGCGCCTGCTACCATTGTCATAATGGAGGCAGCTCTCTTTTCCAAGTAGCTTCTTCTCAGCTGGAAATGCCCGCAGCCTGTCACGTGCTGTATGTGCATGGTAGGTTCATGCCAAGCTGACCTGAGCAATAGCAGGAAGCTGACAGGAAGGCCTGCCAGGCGCGCAACGCCCATTGGGCTGAAAGGGTTTCAGCCCTCCCGTCGTGTGTGGCCGCCCGGACTGAGACAGTTTCCCAGGCACACACACAGCTGCACCCGAGTACTTCAAGGTCTTTAAAAGACCATTTACGTGTTAATGAGGCTTTGTTGTTCTTTCACCCCTTCTTGCCCCTGCATCCCCATTCTGCCTATTGCTGGAAGAATTAGCCCCCCCCCCCGAAATTTGATTTGGCTCTAGTTGCGCCTCTGAGGCCAGCTATACCGCCTCAGAGGGGCACACACAAGTACCACTGGGCAAGAAAGAAACTTGGTCTTTCTCTCTTTGCAGCAAAACCCCAATCAGCTGACACTACAGCCAGTCTTGGCTGAATAGCCTCTCGAGTTCCAAGTCCCTGCAGCGCCATCTCACAGCCCCGTGGGCAGTGTCGCATGTAATGCCCCTGTGAGCCAAAGGGCTAGGGGAGGAATTGAAGGGCGTGTGCGTTGAGGTGACTTGCATGTTGGCAAGGGTGGATGTGCTGCAAAATAGTTTTAACATAGGCGCTGGAAGTAGGGGTGTGAGGGTGCTGCAGCAGCCTCAAAATAACCATGGTGGCGTACCGAAGGAGAATGAACATTTAAAGATTACTTTAAATTTAGTTTTTGTCTTTACAGAGGTCCAATGTCAGGCTAGTCTTCTTACAAATTTCTGCTGATTCTTTTTTCATGGAGATTGGGGTTTAATTTTCTTTCTGTGACTGCAAAGTGAGAGGAATTTGTAAAGTGAACTGTGACAATCTTGCTAGTGTAAAAAAGAGATTGCAGGATGTCGTTTTTCTAACACACAAAAATGTAAAATACCTATAAACTAACTGTACAAATATTTCAAAATAAATAAGGCGTTGGGAAAGCTTTTTTTGTAATTCTGAAGTGCGATGGAAACGCGTCTTGTGATGGGATCAAAAGAAATGGATGACCGTACACTACCACAACATGATTTAATAATATATTTGTGACGGTGTGCTCCAAAATGCTACCTTATCACTCTCTTGCTGAATGGGCGTGGCACATTTGTGACACATGTTCTTTGTGATGCTTGGATTTTTCAGAATCCCTATGAGTTCAATGATGTTACATTGATGGCAGCACCCCTAGCCTGAGCTTGAAAATTGTTCCAGCACCACTGAGTAACAACTACACTGGCCATATCCAAAGCAGCACTCTGTAGAACCAGTAGCCTCGGCCCAGCCATAGCGTACCTGGAGTTAGATCAGTGTACCATGCTCACAGTGACATGCCCAGGCCATGCATGCATCCTATAAAGCCTCAGCAAAAAGTAAAGCTCATTGTTATACTTAGCCCCATTCATACAATCAATATAGAAGAGTTTGCCCTGGCGCTGTTCAGCCAAAACTTGGAGAGAAAAAAAAAAAAAGCATTTGCAATGCAATAGGTCTCGCATTTGCGAGAGTTTAAGCTATTGGCATTGTAAATGACAATGCCTTTTATTTATGTATCTGAAAGAGACACGTTAGTGACAGATTCCTTACCTTAGAATATCCCCAGGCGTCAGGCTGGATCCGGAAAGTTTTTGCGTAGCAGTACCCTTGCGGGTCGGTAGGCGGCGTCGTGCGGCTCCGCGTCCGTCGTCGGCGTCGTGATCGCCGGGATGACGTCGCGGGCAGTACTTAGACGCCGCCCCTGCGCGCTGACGTCAGTTCTTCTTTTTCCGCGCCAGTAAGCGCAGATCCGGGAAGAGCAGTGCCCTAGTCAATTTTTGACTACATTTTTGGTGAATTTTTCACTGTTTCTTTTCGAGTCTTCTCGACTTCTAGGTGTCGGTAGGGATGCCCGGCTTCAAGCCATGCGGTGCCTGTGGTCGAATGATGTCGATCACAGACCCGCACTTAGAGTGTCTCTACTGTCTCGACCACGACACGAAGTCGTGCCCTGACTGCCGGAAACTTCAACCGAAGGCTTTGCGAGAGCGGTCTCGAAAGCTCTTGGAGGTCCGGCAGTCGGCTCCACGCCGCACCAAGCCCCGGTCCCGTGAGAGGTCGAGGGGCCGGTCGCGGAGCCCCCGCCGGTCCTCGGAGTCCAAGTCTTCGCGCTCCTCGGGTAAGTCGACGCACAAGAAGTCTAAGAAGCACCATCGCTCTAAGACTTCGCCTCGCCGGTCTCGCGACTCGGCTGAGGCCCCTGTCGGCACCGTCCCCGCGGCTCCGGATGTGCCTGTGGCGCCGCCCCGCATTACCCGTCCTTCCCGGGTTCGGGGCGACTCCGGCCGAGATACAGGAATTCCTGTCGGCCATGGCCCGCCTCTTCGGGCCTCAAGGTCCCTCCGGTGCGCCTTCGGGCCCCGCGGGCCCTGATGGGGTTGCTCCGGCGTCGCCGACGACTCCGATCCCGGCGTCGCCTTTCCCGCCAGCCTTGATCCCGGCCCCGATCCCGGCTCCGGTGGTACCGCAACCCCGATCGACGCCGGTTGACCTAACCACGCCTCCGCCGGCGCCGATCTCCCCGGTGCCGTCCCGACGCCGCCCGGGGCTCCGGGCGGCGTCGTTCCCCGGTTCTCTCCGGTTCCGGACATGGAGCCGGACCGACGTCGCTCGACGCCGGCTCCGATGAGACCTTGGGTACCAGATGTCCCTCCTCCTCCATATTTTGACCCAGAGGAGGACCAGGAGAGCTGGGAGGGGTCGGAAGACCCTCTCACACAGCAGTGTGAGTATGATCAGGACTGGCAGAGGAACTTGGGGACGCCAGTGGTCTAGACACTTCCCCTGACACTGGCATGCTGTCTCCTCCCGTGGCTACGGAGGAGGGAGCAAATTTCGCAACGGTGTTGCGTAGAGCAGCTGGAGCCTTGCACCTCCAATTGCCTACTGTGGCGGTCAGGACTAATCTCCTGACCGAAGTGCTTCAGCCGGCAGCTTCCTCTTCGGAGACTGTGCTGCCGTTTAATGATGCACTATCTGACGTTCTTTTGGGCACCTGGTCCAAGCCCACCACAGGGGCTCCTGTGGATAGGAACGTGGCACGACGCCATCGCCCTGCTCCGGGCGACCCCTTGTTCCTCTCTCAACATCCCACCCCAGAGAGCTTGGTTGTCCAAGCCTCTGCCTCCCAAACCGCCTTCCCTCCCGCCCCTCCGGATAGGGAATCCAAACGCCTGGACCAATTTGGGAAGAAGGCTTTTTCTTCCTCCAGTGCTGGCTTGCGGTCTGTCAACACCGCTTGCCTTTTGGGCCGATATACCCACTCCCTGTGGGATTCGGTGGCGACTGTTTTGCCACAGTGTTCTGAGGAGGTCCAGACACTGCTTACCCGCACCATTGCGGAAGGTAGAGATGCGGCTAAATACACCATACGTTGTGGCCTTGATACCGCCGACTCGCTGGGCAGATCGCTTGCAACGACGGTGGCGCTGCGTCCCCACGCCTGGCTGAGACCAACTGGTTTCTCGGGTGATGTCCAGAATACACTCATGGACATGCCCTTTGATGGAGTCGGTCTTTTTGGTTCCAAAGCAGACCATGCGCTGGAGCGTTTTAAGGACTCACGGGCTACTGCCAAGTCCCTGGGCCTTTCTGTTGTGCGCCCTCCGCTAACCTCTGCTTTTCTCCCCTTTCGTGGCCACGGAAGGGGCGCCCAGTCACGTCCGCAGCCCAGCCACCGGCCCGCGCAGCAAGAGTCTTCGCGTGGCCGGGGAGGTGGCTACCGCCGTGGCGGTTCGGGCAACCAGCGTGCGGGTCAGGCCACTACCTCCGCCCCGTCCGCGGCCTCCAAGCCCTCCTAGTCCCTCCTTTCAGGTGCACAGCACGCCAGTAGGGGGCAGGGTCCGCCATCACCTTCACCACTGGCGTGCCATCACCTCGGACAGGTGGGCTTGGACATTGTCCGAAGGGGCTACTCCCTCCCCTTCGAGACCACCCCCCCAGCCATGCCACCTCAATTCCACCGCATGTCAGGGGATCACTTGGTGCTTCTGCAGAAGGAAGTCACGGCCCTCTTGGCCAAGAGGGCCATCGAGCATGTTTCGACCCCAGAAGTAGGACGTGGTTGCTACTCCCACTACTTTCTGGTGCCCAAAAGGACAAGGAGGACATGCGTCCTATCTTGGACCTCCGGAACGTCAATCGCTTCCTCCGGAAGGAGAAGTTCAAGATGCTCACCCTAGCTCAGGTCTTGACTGCCCTCGACCCTGGAGACTGGTTGGTAGCGTTGGACTTGCAGGACGCTTATTTTCACATCCTCGTCCTGCCGGCCCACCGGCGTTACCTTCGGTTCACGGTAGGCCTCGAGCATTTTCAGTTCACTGTGCTCCCCTTTGGCCTTACAAGTGCCCCTCGGGTGTTCACGAAAGTGATGGCGGTGGTCGCAGCTCATCTGCGCCGGGCAGGGGTTCCAGTCTTCCCCAACCTCGACGACTGGCTGCTGAAGGCGGGCTCGTCCCAGGCAGTCGTCTCCCACCGCCAGACTACGGCCGAACTCCTGCACTCGCTGGGGTTCCCCATCAATGTGCCGAAGTCGCATCTGATTCCTTCTCCACAGCTCCTTTTCATCGGAGCAGTTCTGGACACGACGCAGTTTCGGGCCTATCCTCCCAAACGGCGAGTCCGGGATATTCAGGCTATGATTCCGATCTTTCAGCCTTTATCCTGGGTTTCGGTACGGATGACCCTGAGGCTGCTGGGCCTCATGGCCTCCTGCATCCTGCTGGTCGATCATGCCAGATGGCATATGCGGGCTCTGCAGTGGGACCTGAAGTTTCAGTGGGCGCAGCACCAGGGCAATCTGTCCGATCACGTTCAGATCTCGGAGGGGACTGCAAGACAGTTGCAGTGGTGGCTCTCGAACCGGCAATGGGTCATGGGCAGATCCCTCTCCCTTCCCCAGCCAGAGTACACAGTTGTGACGGACGCGTCCCTTCTGGGATGGGGCGGTCACATGGGAGAGGCGGAGATCAGAGGCCTCTGGTCTCCGGGCGGAGTCCCGGCTCCATATCAACCTTCTGGAGCTCCGGGCGATCCGACTTGCACTCAAGGCATTCCTTCCCTCTGTCAAAGGGAAAGTAGTGCAGGTGTTCACAGACAACACCACCGCCATGTGGTACTGCAACAAGCAAGGCGGGGTGGGGTCGTGGACCCTATGTCAGGAGGCTCTGCGCCTCTGGACATGGCTGGAACATCAGGGCATTTTCCTGATGGTTCAACACCTGGCAGGTTCCCTGAACGCCAGGGCGGACGAACTCAGCCGCAGGTGCATGATGGATCACGAAAGGCGTCTTCACTCGGAAGTGGCGCAAGGACTCTTTCTACAGTGGGGAGAGCCTTGGTTAGATCTATTCTCCACCGAAGACAACTCGCAATGTCATCAGTTCTGCGCGTTGGAATTTCCAAGGCAGCACTCGCTCGGCGACGCTTTTCGTCGCGAGTGGAGTTGCGGTCTGTTGTACGCTTTTCCGCCTATACCACTTCTACCCAGAGTGTTGAAGAAGATTCGGCGCGACCGGGCCCAAGTCATCCTTGTGGCTCCGGACTGGGCTCGAAGAGTTTGGTATCCCGAGCTACTCAGTATGAGCGTCGATCCCCCGATCCGTCTGCCTCTTCGGGAGGATCTTCTGTCGCAGCAGCAGGGGACGGTCCTCCACCCGAACCTGTCCAGCCTCCACCTGCTTGCGTGGAGATTGAGCGGCGGCAGTTGATTCCTTTCGACTTGCCTCCCGAAGTTTGTGATGTGATTCTGGCAGCCAGGCGTCCCTCCACTAAGGTGGTATACGCCTGCAGGTGGAACAAGTTTGTGGCATGGTGCACAGCAAAGGCTGTGAATCCCCTTTCTGCCCCTCTTTCTGAGGTTCTTCTGTTCCTTCTTTCCCTGGCCCAACAGGGTTCTGCCCTGGGTACCATCAAGGGCTATCTTTGTGCCATCTCGGCCTTCCTCAGGCTTCCTGATCAGCCCTCCTTTTCAAGTCCCCTGTTGTTAACAGGTTTCTAAAAGGCATTACACACCTCTTCCCTCCTGTTCCGTTTGTGATGCCTCAGTGGGACTTGAACTTGGTTCTTACCTTTCTTATGTGCGCTCCCTTTGAGCCTCTACATAACTGTCCTCTTCGTCTTCTGACTCTGAAGACGGCCTTTCTGGTGGCCATCACCTCCGCTCGGCGGGTGAGTGAGCTCCAGGCTCTATCATGCAAACCTCCCTTTCTGTCTGTCCATCCAAACAAGGTTGTTCTTAGGACGCGTCCGTCCTTCTTGCCAAAGGTGGTTACTGCCTTCCACATTGGGCAGACCATCACTTTGCCCACCTTCTTTCCGCCTCTGCATCCTTCCAGAGAGGAAGAGAGGCTCCACCGTCTGGACCCAAAACGTGCGCTTTCCTTTTATATCAACTGCACACAACACTTCCGGGTGGATGACCAGCTCTTTGTTGGCTACGTGGGCGCCAAAAAAGGTCGGGCGGTGCACAAGAGAACCATCTCCCGCTGGGTAACCTTGTGTATCAAAGCCTGCTATTCTTTGGCTAAGAAGGAGCCTCCTGTTGGGCTGCGTGCCCATTCCACCAGGGCAACGGCTGCTACCACGGCTTTAGGCCGCGGTGTTCCGCTGCAGGATATCTGTCAGGCAGCTACGTGGGCCTCGCTGCACACATTTACAAAGCATTACTGCCTTGACAGTCAGGTCCGGAGGGACGGCTTCTTTGGCCGTTCTGTCCTCCGGGACTTCCTTGTCTGATCTTTGTTCGCAGACCCACCACCGGGGTTGGTATTGCTGGGGTATCTATTCTAAGGTAAGGAATCTGTCACTAACGTGTCTCTTTCAGATGCACAAGTTACTAACTTGTGTAACAATATATCTGTAAGAGACAGTAGTTAGTGACAGACTCCTTACCGCCCCACCTGTCCTCCCCGTTCTGCGAACTGATTTCTAGGGTTAAGGACATCCCTTTCAGGGCCCTAGTATTTTTCAGACACCTATGTCAGCTTCTTGCATGGCTCTGCGTTCCTGGCGCGGAAAGTCGTGTACAGAACTGACGTCAGCGCGCAGGGGCGGCGTCTAAGTACTGCCCGCGACGTCATCCCGGCGATCACGACGCCGACGACGGACGCGGAGCCGCACGACGCCGCCTACTGACGCGCAAGGGTACTGCTACGCAAAAACTTTCCGGATCCAGCCTGACGCCTGGGGATATTCTAAGGTAAGGAATCTGTCACTAACTACTGTCTCTTACAGATATATCGTTACCCAAGTTAGTAACTTGTGCTTTAAAAACCAACCCCTAAATAAAAGGCATTGCCATTTACAATGCCAATAGCTCAAACTCTCACAACTGCGAGACCTATTGCATTGCAAATGCTTGTTTATACTATCTCTAAAATGTGTCGCCCTTTTGTGTGTCTGAGCACTCCGCTGTCCGTATTGTTAGAAATGGGGTTATTAATTTTGAAGGGGGGATCCCTACCAACCAGTGGCGTAACAAAACCTTTGGGGGCCCCCATGCAATGAATCTTGATGAGGCCCTTCCACAATGCCTACATACTCACAGTAACCAACCACCCTGTAGAAGCCTGCATCAACATAATATCAGCAGGAGTTACTGTGATACGTTTGCACGGAGAAAAAAGTTATACTTGTAAGATGCGCATGCTCTACATACATCCACACCAAAAATCTAACTCTATTCATATTTTTTTATTATAATATTATTTTTATTAACAAACTGAACTTTAGGGGCTAAGTGCCTGTTCCCCTCTCCGAAGCTTAAACAAGGAAAACAAAACATTGTATTTCATTCTTCTGCTCTGGTATTGTAGATGTACCGTGATAATCAGAAAGAGGAAATTTATAGCAACATGTTTATTTTTTGCCCTCCTAAGGTACTTATAGAAAAGGTAGAATCTTTCTGCATGCTTCTATACATTTCCAGCTGCTGCACCTTTTAAAAAAACTGACTCGAACTAAACCAATTCTAAAATCTTTTTACAATAAACATCTAACTGCTTTTTGGAAATGTTTCATTTTGCACTAGAGATTCAATTTTTATTCTTCATGTTTGCAAACACGCTTTCTCTTTCTTATGAAAGAGCTACACAACAAAAATTCAAGAGGTTTGTGGGAAGGGTGATGAATTGACCACGTATTATAAGGATTATTGTAAGGATATATACTTCCTGGAGTACATAATAAGGATGTTGGAAGTCACCTCTGCGTTCATAACCTTATAAAGGAACTTGGCCTTCAGCCTTGTTCCTCCATATGGTCATGGAACTCCTCAGTGAGTTGCAATATCATTATAATGTACGGCAGGGGGTACTTTATCGCATAAAGTACCCCCACCAATTTAACTGTGCCATAATGTGTGCCCCTACAATTCGCTTCTAAGTACGCTACAGAAAGTTCCAGTAGTGGTATTTTAAACAATGCATATAATAAGCATTGGCATAGCCAATAGGTCTCGCCTTTGGGACCTTATAAGTGTTTAGTTATCCAGCACAATATCCTTGGTGCAACAACATCAAGTGTTGCATGGCTAAACACTTATAAGGTCCCAAAGGCGAAACCTATTGGCTATGCCAATGCTTGTTTAACTTCTCCCCAGCCGATGAGGGTGCATTCAGGGACCTGAGTCCACATGAGTGGAGCAGCATTGAGCAGAGTGGCACTGAGTGCAGCAGAGTGGCACTGAGTGCAGCGGCACAAAGGTTTTGGAGTGGCATTGATTGGAGTGTTGTGGAGTGGAGCGGAGTTGAGTGAAGTGGTGTTGAGTGAAGTGTTGTGGAGTGGAGCTGAGTTAAGTGAAGTGGTGTGGAGTGTTGTGGAGTGGAGCTGAGTTAAGTGAAGTGGTGTTGAGTGGAGTGGAGCTGAGTTAAGTGAAGTGGTGTTGAGTGGAGTGGAGCTGAGTTCAGTGAAGTGGTGTGGAGTGGAGCTGAGTTAAGTGAAGTGGTGTTTAGTGGAGTGGAGCGGAGTTAAGTGAAGTGGTGTGGAGTGGAGCTGAGTTAAGTGAAGTGGTGTTGAGTGGAGCTGAGTTAAGTGGTGTTGAGTGGAGTGGAGCGGAGCCAAGTTAAGTGAAGTGGTGTTGAGTGGAGTGGAGCTGAGTTAAGTGAAGTGGTTTTGAGTGGAGTGGAGCAGCATTGAGTAGAGTGGCACTGAGTGAAGTGGCATTGTGTGGTATGGAAAGTCGCCCAAGTTGCCACCGATTTGCTCTACAGTGCTTCAAAGCCTTTTGCTATTTAAATCCAATAATAATACAATATGTTACCAATTATCTCGACCTACCTCTATGTAAACATCTGGTGCCTTTTATCCAATGCAGGAGCTTGTTTTTTTAAAGATGGAGCACTCCGTAATTCCGGAGTACTCACTTTTCCAGGTTTGCAAGCACTCCAATTTTTGGAATGTAGAGAACTCTTGATTTGCTTTGGATCTCAGCATTTTGTTAAATAGTGCGGATGGTGATAAAATGCAGGTATCTTGGTGTAGAGATTGCTGTTTACAAATAAATGTGTTTTAGACCGGGAGGGGCTAGTGGGCAAGGGAGCAAAATATTGTATTGTAATATTTATTTAGCGCTTGCTTTCCGTATGTGGGGCGCTGAAGCGCCTGCCTATATGGATAGCACTCTACACTGTGCAGGGTGTGTGGTTGGAAGGAAGTTCTGTTTGTTTTGAACCTATGTGGGAAGTGTTTCCATGCGGTGCATGATAACCACCGAGGTGCGGTTATCGTGAAAATGGGATGCAGTGCTTAGCAGCGTGATGAATGAAGAAATGTGAGAAAGATGTGCACGCTTTATGGTTTTTAGTAAACTGACAATTTTTGTAACTCTGCAAGTCCCTTTATGACATTTGTTATGTACATCGTTCACTTAACTAGTTAATGCACTCACTACACTCACTGCTCAGAATGCAATAGTTTTTAAGTAAGGATTAGAGAGGCCTGGTGAGCAAAACACTCACATTATAAAGGATTTTTTTGGGGGGGGGGTATGGGGGTTGGTGGGGAGTGTCATTTGTAAAGATCCAGAAATGTTTAGGCTAACAGCTTTCCACATAACTATTCGCTTGAAATTTGTCCAAAAATTCGAAATTGGCCACCTATGCAAAAAAATGATGGTATACTTGTGAAATGCGTTTCCTTTCCCTCCACCTGTTTTGGAAAGCTCATAAGAGACAGGTTTCAGGAATGGCTATATTTGGTTTGAGCCGTTTCCAGGAAAGAACGCTACATATTTTTAACGACACTTTACGATGTGATCTGTCGCTAAGTCTGATTTGATAGGAACTGAGAATAATGCATCTGATGGTGTCATGAGATATAACCTTATAGCGAGCTATGGCAATACCATTGCTTTCCGTGTGATTAATAAACGTTGCACAAATTTGACTCCCTAATGCACAAACTAGTTGACTCGCTAATTGTAAAATGAGAAACGAGAAGGGAACAATAGGAGAGTGGAGAAAGGGTGAAAAAAATAAGAAAGGTGGGGAAAGGTACTTGATTGAGGGGAGTGGAACGACGGGAGAGAGTGGTGTAGGAGGAAACTAGGTGAAAGATTTAGTTGGGAGGGAGACTAAGAGAGACACTAGAGATAATGAGTAGGTGGAGGAAGGTGGAAATAGAGAAGGGGGAAATGGGGGCGTCCTAAGACATGATACATCTGGTGTCGTACATTTGTTTGAATGCAAAAAAAAATTGATCGAGATAAAAGTGATGCGCTCGGGTAAGGCACTTGGGGGCGCTCCTGTCTCATTAGTGTTTGGGTATCAGGGACGAAGAAGGTGATGACGAAGAAGGTTATGTAGTGTGGATAAAGCATGTGCGGTGTTTCCTTAGGAAAAGGAGACGAAGAGGCGAATGGGTTCAGGAAAATCTAAACAGGGGTATCACAGCAGTTGGGGATAAAGGAGAAGGAGCCAAGTGGCGGCACTAAAGAAGATACTGAACTCTTGGAAAGAAACCTGAAAATTAAATAGGTGAAACAAAGCAAAGTGATTTTGCCTACTTGTCTGCCTAAGTATAACAAAGGATATTAAAAAGCATCCCATTGTTCCCGCAACGTGATGTAAATCATCGGATATTCTCAGACCCCACTTTTCTGAGTTAATTTACTCCAGTCCTAACATGCGTGAGAGGGAAACCGAATTAGTGTGGGTGGCAGAAGAACACAGCCAGCAGTGCAGTGCCCAGGCAAAAGAGCATGTTCAAGCAACATCACAAGATGTAACAAGCGCGCGCTCGCGCTGCAAGTTAAAAAACAAGCATTGGCCGCGCGGCGGCAAAAGTGACGTGGCCGCGAAAGTGACGGGGCCGCGAAAGTGAAAGAAAACAAGCACGCGAGTGGTGCGTGCAGAGAAAGCCAGATGGCAGCTCTGGTGGGGGAGGGGGAGGGGCGAGCAAGACAGAGAGGCAGAGCGAGGCGCGCGCGGGAGAGCGAGAGGAAAGCCCGATGGCGCTCGTGCCTCACTGCCACACAAAAAGCTGTGGTCGCATTTCTGAAAGCCCACTAACTAAATGTCTCGCCCAGACCAGCGCAAGCGCTGGCTCAGGGCGAGACCTAAAAAACACATAGAAAAAATAGTGCAGATGTATGTGATAGTCTACGCAGGCATGAGTAATTGCAGAGTTGAGCAATATATGTAAAATATTTGTAATTGAATTACCTTTTCATTTTATCTGCATGGATTGAAATATATTACGTTAAAACAGAACACCTCCTCTTAATTTATTGTATATGCAGAGGACAACATCCCTGCATTTAACTATTTTAAAAAGTGCTATCCCTGTCCGCTTACAGCAGACCACGAATAAAACAAGAACCCTGTGCTGGTCTTTGAGAAAAAAGGCTGGTGTTGTAGGAAAACCTTTTGGGGAGGGGGTCCACTTTCTTAGCGCTCACCTACCACAATCACTCATGTGCAATCACCCCTTCACATTCTTCATCACTTATTCAACATTATAGCTATATTTTGTCCCTCCACTGCCTTTAAGCAGATTCCTGGTTAATTTTCTGGAGTTGCACACAACCTTTTTTTAGGGCTGTCACCTAACCGGTTTTATACGCGCATGAGCTGTATTTTAATGTCCCAGCCAGTACAACAATTAGAAAAATCAGATTGGTATTTTTTCCCCTTATTAGTACATTCCTTAAACAGGTAATGTAAGATGAAAACACTTTAAATGTGTTCTACAGCTCCCCTGCTGACCCCTGATTGACAATGGCAAAGACAGAATGGCCATATGAAAACGAATACAGATGATTTCTTATAGTGTTCTATTAAAGAAGCATATTGGGGACTTTGCAGAATGTTAAATTGTGAACAGATGGCCATATTTGTCTCTTGGAAAGGTAGGAACCTTACCACTGCCTCAATAAATTCTGTGTTGCCTCTCCCCCTCTCAGACAAGCAATGGTCTGTGGAGGACGCTTTCTATGGGGGGACGGGGAGGCTATCGGCTCTTCTAAGGGGCCTGGCAGGCTCAGAGTGAAAGAGAAACAAAAGTTATTTTGTTTCTCTTCTGTTCTAAGTCAGCTGGTGTCAGCTCAGAGCCGCTCAGAGCAGGCTGCAAACTGCATCTGCTTTACAAGAGACACACACCCTGGACAGAGAAGCTGATGGGGCTCCCCTTCATATATAGAAGACTGGGGCCTCCTCGCACCACGGGGGCTGCAGTGGTGTATGTTACGCCACAGCTACCAGCTCAATAAACCCACTGAGTTGAGGTCAAAACACAGTTATGGGAGCATCTTTGCTCAGTCCCTGGTAGCTATGGCACAAGCAGCTAAACCCCAGAGAAATGTGTGCTAAGTTCAGGCAGTGCCAGTAATTTTAAAGTTAAGAGAACAACGCAATTAACTTCCCCAAACAGTTTAGAATACTAGAGAAAAATGTAATGAGTGAAAAACACCAAGAGCATTAAAATAGGTTAAGGAGAGCTGGAAATATGGATTTAGGCACAAGAAAAATGGCAAGAAGTTGAAGTGGTCTTCAGCCTTTCCTCGTCCGTCCGCTGACGAGGGAACATTGGCCTACGAGACGAGGGAGCGTTGACGCTCGAGGCATGGTTATTCGGAGCCTGCACCTGGGCTGACTCTGTGCCTCCCTGACTTACCGTAAGCCGAAGCGACTCCTGCCCAGTTTCATGAGGCCATGCGTCTCATCTTTGGGCGGCCTGACCCTGTTGACGCACCTTTAGACCCTGTGGGGTCAAAAGGAACCCCATCTGGTTCTGCCCCGGCGGCTCCAGTCCTGGCTGTGGTCGGCCATCCATTTCTGGATCCGGCCCAATGCCGGTCATACCATCTCGGCCTTCCACCAGCGCTGGTCCCGAGGCAGACGCTCCCAGCGACATCCCTGTTGCCTGACGCCGAATCTGGCAGGAACCACGCTTCCTAGATCGGAGCCTGACCGCCAGGGGCTAGGACTCTGGGAGGAATGGGAAGGATCTCTGGAACCTTTTTCTTTTGCCAGCCTAGTATTTCCGTCTGTGAACACATGCCTTTTGAGCCATTACTCCCACACTCTGTGGGACACGTTTGCGCAAGTGCTGCCACAGGTCCCGGAGGAGGCTTGGGCTTTACTCTCTCAGGCTGTGGCTGACGGGAGAGATGCAGCAACGTTCACAATTTGTTGTGGATTGGACATGACTGGCTCACTGGGCAGAACGGTTTCATCGACAGTGGCCCTGAGGTGCCACGCCTGGTTGAGGACAACTGTCTTTTCGGGGGATGTCCAAGCTTCCCTTGTGGACATGCCCTTTGATGGCACCCATCTCGCCGGAGACCAGGCAGACTTAGCGCTGGAGCACTTTAAGTACTCGTGAGCTACGGCCAAGTCCTTGAAATTCTCGGCTGCCCCACATCATCCCCAGTCTGCCTTTCACTCCATTCGTAGATACGGAAGGGGTTTCAATCTTGTCAGTACCCTGCCAGCCACCGAGCCACGCATGCTCCCCAGCCTCTGCGTGGACGAGGGCTCGGTACCCACAGACGTTGTGGGTCAGGTTGCCAGTGGTCTGGTCCGTCCACCACCCCACCAGCTGCTGCAGCCTCCAAGCCTACCTAGTCTTCCTCTCTACCACCATGGTCATCCAGTTGGCGACAGGATTTGCCATCACCTTCCCCACTAGCAGTCCATTACATCGGGAAGGTGGGTTCTGCAGATTGTCCGAAGAGGCTAATCCCTTCCCTTCGAGACTACCCCTCCTCAATGCCACCACCTCACGACTGGATGACAGAGGATCATTTGTCCTTGCTCCTTGAACAATTTATGACTCTCTTGGCCAAGGGAGCCATAGAGAGAGTTCGGGGAACAGAGGTAGTTTGTGGTTGCTATTTCCGCTACTTTCTGGTCCCGAAAAAGTACAAGGGCCTTCGTCTTATCCTAGGCCTCGAAGCCCCCAACTTCTTTCTCAAAAAGGAGAAATTTGAGATGCTCGCTAGCTCAGGTCTTCCCTGCCCTGGACCCAGGAGACTGGATGGTAGCATTGGATTTGCAGGACGCCTATTTTCATATGCCCGTCCTGCCTGCCCACCGGTGCTCTCGGCGGTTTGCGGTAGGCCACGAGCATTTTCAATTCACTGTTCTCCTATTTGGCCTTACCAGCATCCCTTGGGTGTTCACCAAGGTGATGGCGTTGGTTGCAGCTCATCTGCAGAGGTCAGGGGTGCCAGTCTTCCCCTAGCTTGACGACTGGCAGTTGAAGGCGGGCTCGCCCCATGCTGTCGTCTCCCCCCTCCAGACTATAGCTAACCTTCTGCAGTCACTGGGATTCACTATCAATGTGCCGAAGTCACACCTGACTCCATCTCAGACACCCCCTTTCATCTGACCTGTTTTGAACACAGTGCAGTTTTGGGCTCATCCCCCCGAGCGGCAGGCTATGATTTCGATGTTTCAGCCTCTATTCTGGGTTTCGATGAGACTTACTCTGAGGCTTCTGGTCTTCATGGCCTCCTGCATTCTGTTGACGACACATGCCAGATGGCATATGTGGGCTCTGCAGTGGGACCTGAAGTTCCAGTGGGCGCAGCATCAGGGGAATCTCTACGACTTGATCAAGATCTCGAGGGTACTGCAAAAGATTTGCAGTGATAGCTAACTAACTGCGATTGGGTCAGAGGCATACCCCTCTCCCTTCCCCAACCAGATCTGACAGTAGTAACAGATGTATCACTTCTAGGATGGGGTGGCCATCTGGGAGAGGTGCAAATCAGAAGAGTCTGGTCTCCGACGGAATCCAGACTCCATATCAACATGCTGGAGCTCCGGGCAATCTGACTGGCATTGAAAGTCTTTCTACCCTCTACCAAAGAAAGTCTAGTGTTCATGTGCAGGTGCAGGTGTTCATGGATAACACCAGCGCCATGTGGTACTGCAGCAAACAGGGCGTGGTGGAGTCATGGACCCTTTGTTAAGAGGCCCTGCATCTCTGGACATGGGTGGAATAGCAGGCCATTTCCCTGGTGGTTCAACACCTGGCAGGTTCGCTGAATGCCAGGGCGGACAACCTCAGCCATCGATGCCTCGTGGATCACGCATTGAGTCTCAATCTGGAGGTGGCAAAAGGTCTCTTTAAACAGTGAGGAGAGCCTAGGTTAGATGTGTCTGCCTCCGTTGAGTACGCGCAATGTCAGCAGTTTTGTGTGCTAGAGTTTCCAAGGCGGCTCTCGCTCGGGAATGCTTTTTGTCTCGAGTTGAGCTCAGGCCTCCTGTACGCCTTTCTGCCCATACCACCCCTGCCAAGACTTCTCAAGAAGATCAGGAACAACCGGGCCCCAATCTTCCTTGTGGCTCCGGACTGTACATGGAGAGTCTGGTATCCCGAGCTCCTGAGCATGGCCGTCGATCATCTGATCAGGCTGCCCCCTTGAGAGGATCTTCTATCATAGCGGCAGGGGAGGGTTCTCCACCCGAACATGTCCACCCTCTGCCTTCTTTTGTAGAGATTGAGCAGCAGCAGTTGACAGCTTTCGACCTTTCTCCCAAAGTCTGCAATGTAATTCTGGCAGCCAGGTGTTCCTCCACCAAGACAGTATACGCCTAGCGTTGGAAAACATTTGTGGCATGGTGTGCAGAAAAGTCCATAGATCCTCTATCTGCCCCTCTTTCTGAAGTTTTGCTTTTTCCCTTGCCCGGCAGGGCTCTGCACTGGGCACTGTAAAGGGATATCTTTCTACTCTGTCTGCCTTCTTGCAGCTGCCTGACCAACCCTCCTTGTTTAAATCCCCTATTGTACATAGGTTCTTGAAAGGGCTCATCCACCTTTTCCCCCCTTCACCATTCCTTATGCCTTCAGTGCGACCTTAACTTGGTTCTGACATTTTTGATGTGTTCCATTAGAGCCTCTACAAAACTGTCCACTCAGGCTCCCCACGCTCAAGACAGGCTTCCTGGTGGCCATTACATCCACCTGTAGGGTGAGTGAGCTGCGGGCATTGTCATGCAAGTCGCTGTATATCTCTATTCACACTGACAAAGTGGTGCTTCTCACCAGCACTTCCTTCCTGCCGAAAGTGGTCGCTATTCGATGTAGGTCAATCCATCACCCTACCTACCTTCTACCCTCCTCCACAGACCTCTGAAGAAGAGGAGCGACTCCACCGTCTGGACCCAAAAAGAGCGCCTACCTTGACCACACACAAGATTCTGGGTGGGCGACCAACTCTCCGTGGGGTATGTTGGTGCGTAGAAAGGTCGGATGGTGCAGAAGCACATCATCTCTCGCTGGATCGTGCTCTTCATCAAAATCTGCTGCACACTGGCCAAGATGCAACCTCCTCAAGGCTTGCAAGCTCATTCCACCACAGCTAAAGCTGCGACCACTGCGTTAGCTTGCGGAGTTCCCATTCTGGATATCTTCCAGGCAGCAACGTGGACTTCCCTGCACACATTCACCAACTGCCTGAACAGTCCGGTCGTACAGATGGGCATTTCGCCCGTTTGGTCCTACATGACTTCCTAGACTGAAATTGGTCCACAGCCCTACTCCGGGAATGGTATTGGTTGGGTATCTATTCAAAGGTAAGGAATCTGTGGCTAGATGTCTCTTTCAGATGAACAAATTACCTTTGGTAACGCCTTCTCTGGTAGAGACCATATCTAGCTGCAGATTCCTTACCGTCCTACCCATCCTCCCCGCTCTAACGGCAGATTTCTAGGGTCAAGGCTGATCCCTTTCAGGGCACTGGTTTAAGAAACACCAGTGTCATGGCTCCGCGCTTGTGGCGTCGAAAGTCCTGAAAAGTAGCTGACGTCAGTGCGCGTAAATAGGTGCCACGGACGTCACTTCCGGTACGGACGATGCCGATGATGCCACGCGTAGCTGATCAATGCCACCCACCAGTATGCGGGGTTACTGCTCACGAAAAATCTACCAGATTGAGTCTGATGCCTGGGAAAATTCAAGGGTAAGGAACCTGTGGTTCGATTAGCAGGTACATGCATCAAGGTAGACTTTTGCGATTCCTTAATTGCGATTATTAAGGAATCGCAAAAGCCTATGCATGTAGAAATCGCTAAAAAAATAGCGATTTCTAAACATTCCTTAATTGCGACTCGCAAATTGCGACTCGCAATTAAGGAATGTCTTCCCATTCATTCCTATGGGCCTAGAGGCCCATAGGAATGAATGGGAGTTACATTCGCAATTTGCGAGTACCCAATAGGTACTCGCAGAATTGCGCATGCACTTCAAGGTGCAAGGGTGTCAAAAGGACACCCTGTTGCACCCTGAAATCTGCATATGAGTACATCTTGCACACACACATGCCCCAAGGGCATGTGTGTGTGTAAATGGAACTTTGAAAAATGCACTTTAGTGCATTTTTCAAAGTTTTTGCAAATTACCATCAAGTACAAATTGATGGTAATTTACGACTCTATTAGCTGAAATCGCTAATTTTTTACTTTAATGCATTGCATTTAAGGAATCTCAATTTGCGAATCCTTAAATGCAATCGCAATTTAAGTAATCGCAATTTAGAGATTACTTAAATTGCGATTTTTGCATTTGGGATGATGCATCCCAAATGCAAATATACCGGTCGCAAAGGGGCAGATTCTGAGAATTTGCCCGTTTGCGACCGGTTTTTCTTTTGATGCATGTGCCTGAATGTCTCTACCAGATAAGGCTTTACTGAAGGTAAGTAACTTGTTCTTTAATCCCTCCAGGGGCTATTAGAGAAAAGTCTAGCCAGGCCTACCAAGTGGGATAGCCTTTGGCATTTATTTCAGTGTGAGGGTACACTAATCCTAAAATGTAGTGTGCCATATTTTTACAAGGCACACTTTAGAGATGACTTATGAATATATAAAGATACGCTTTTGCTACAAGGCAAAAGCAGTTTTCTGTGCCATATGTCATTGCCGTGCATTAAAATGGCAGTCTAGCCAGAACACAGTGGTGCACCTGATGGAAATATATTTTTGTTGTGTATGTGGGTGGTGTAAACACACACTATACCCCACGTATGACATTTAACTTTCCATGCCATAGACTCATTTATGTACACAAAAGCGTGATGGATGGAATCCTTTAATTTCAGCCTCTGGTAATTCCTCTGGGCCACATCCTGGTTCATTGTTATGTTTCACACCATACCTCCTCAGTTTGGACCCAGCCCAGCTGATTTGCATATGACTTTGTCCAAACTGAGGTGGCATGGTGGGCAAAAGAATCATTAAATAGTATTCTAACCTGAGCCCTTGCCAGTGGCTAGACCAATTGCAAGCATTCCTCCCATCACCTTTTGTGTATTTCATCCGCCCTAAGTGGCAAGGGTATGCCCAGATGTGGATCCCATGTTAACTGTGCCACTGGAACCAAGATACACCGGACTGAGAAGCCCCAGTCAAGGCGAAACCGTTCTTGGGTTGTTTGTGTTCCGGTTCAGGGAGGACCTGGCTTGGCTGTTTAGGTTGGACTGTTCCTGTTGATTTGCATTTGGCTGGGTTCAAACTGAGGTTACATGGTATGCAAAAGAATGATGTGATGGAATGCTACCCCAAGCAATCGCCAGTGGTTAAATGTATTTCAAGCATTTTGTGTGTTTGATAAGCGCATTGGACGTATAGGGAAGTTAAATAGGTTATTCAAAAGTACAGCACATTAATTAGAGTTGAAGGACAGGTACTTTGCTACTGTTTATCAGTGGTAAAGTGCATAGAGTTAAAAAACTAGCGAAATAAAGAGTTCAGAATTTTTTTTAAAACCTGCGTTGAGCATGCAGAAGAGGCGAATTTGCTACAGTAGGTCTGTGCTAAAGTATACCTATAATAAATACGTAGAATTATAGAAGGATAGGTACCATTAATCTGGCTGTTTTTGATAAGGGGCTCCAAGCGACATCTAATAAACAGCAAAGCTTGAATTGCCTGTGATATCACTTGGAACCCGGAGGTTTAAAACACAAGGTTATTCCTGAGTAACCACCTACAATTTTATGGTTGTTTGGTCCTGCCAAATCTCTCCACTGTTTCAGATTAGAAACACAGAAGTAGAGGAGTTCTACCATAAAGGTATATATATACGTATTCTTCAATGGCAAAGGTTTTGGGGGATTCGAGAACAACAGGTCAGTGGATGTATCAATGTTTGCAAAACAATCCAGGCATTTCAAATGCTATTTACCTGCAGAAATCCTGCTTACCATATTTAAGCCTATCCTGTTGACTTTGCCAACGCTGGAGAAAAGTAGCAAAAAGAAGTATAAGGACTGAAGATTTGAATGTGGGGAATAGCGTGATGATTGGCTGTACTTTTCAGATGTAAAACAGTCCCTAAAGCACTTACTAGAAAACAGAATTCAACACAAAATGGCTCATGGTATGAGTTGAGAGAGTAATGATCCGTTGGGCAGAGCCAAAGCCACCTCTATGCATATTGTAAAGAAATGTTAACAATACGTATACAAACAGCTGCGCTACTAAGCCCAGACTAAAAGAATACCTGCCTTCTTGCCATCCTTCTCACCCCCTCATCTGCCCAAAAATCGGTAAAAATACTTGACATCCTACTTCCCACTACTACCATCCTCGATTTACTTGCTCTCTCATAGAAATATAAAATAAGGAAATAGATTTTGTTCTGCCATGCACCATCTCCCGACCTCAGTGCTGTTGTCCAGGAGTCAATGCTGTGCTGACAGTTGCTCTGACTGGGCTGCTGTCAGCACAAAGAGCTATTCCCAGTCACCTGCCTGTCTGCACAGAGCCCACCTCACGGGGATATGGTGCTAAGTGATGCCTTGGTACCACACACATTCTTCTGCCTCTAGGTGATGCCTTGGTACCACACACGCTCTTCTGCCTCTAGGTGATGCCTTGGTACCACACACATTCTTCTGCCTCTAGGTGATGCCTTGGTACCACACACGTTCTTCTGCCTCTAGGTGATGCCTTGGTACCACACACGTTCTTCTGCCTCTAGGTGATGCCTTGGTACTACACACGTTCTTCTGCCTCTAGGTGATGCCTTCGTACCACACACGCTCTTCTGCCTCTAGGTGATGCCTTGGTACCACACACGTTCTTCTGCCTCTAGGTGATGCCTTGGTACCACACACGTTCTTTTGCTTCTAGGTGATGCCGTGTACCACACACGTTCTTCTGCCTCTAGGTGATGCCATGTACCGCACAAGTTCTTCTGCCTCTAGGTGATGCCGTGTACCACACACGTTCTTCTGCCTCTAGGTGATGCCTTGGTACCACACACATTCTTCTGCCTCCGTTGAATCTGGTGATACCAGAGATCCAGGAGATAGCAGGACATTCTTTGCCTGGCCACTGTCTAACCTGGGGCTTTGAAGGCTAGAACAAGGAGGAGCAAGATCGGACATGTTCTTACAATTATTTTGCAGACTGACAGTTTTGTCTTAAGCTCGGTTTTTATTAGCTGTAGTCTCTCAGTATTAATTGGAAAAAAGTAATGTGTGGGATGCTTATAGTGATTTCAGCCAGTGTTAAATACTCTGGTCCACATTCAAGTCTATCATTTTTTGCTAACTGTGCCAGTCCAGACATGGGAGCAACTGTATGAAAGTCATCCTTGGCCTTGCTCCACTAGCAGCAGTCCAGCACAAGCAGGAATACAAGCAGCTCCAGACCAGTGTCAGCCTCGGTGTGCCCCATCAGTGGTTTGCAGCTTGAGTCATGAGCATTTCCTGCCTCTCTCCTTCCCACCAGGGAAATGTTACTCCTGACTTGTGTATCTCTGTCCTCCTGGCATCCAGTAAGACTGATGGCAAGTATGTACCGCATGCATAAGACCATTGCCTGCATGCTCGTTGCTGCAAAGTCTGGGAATAAGCGAGAAAGGTCATACATAGCCCAATATGTTCAAAGCGCTCTAAGTATTCTTGAGGATGGCGATACGGGTGTAGATGATCATCACTCCAAAACTGATTCAAAATAAATATCCCTGAAGAACATATTGAAAAAAGTATGCTGAACTGGGCGCTGAGACTGTATGCCTTCATAAAACGATGGATTTCTGTCCTTGAAAAGCCCACAAGCTCGAGGAAAGACTGTCCTGTGTCAGCAGATGACAGTGGCTTCAGCTATGCAGTGCAATGGTATGAAACGGGGCCGCTGATAGAGCCAACCTCTCTGAGGGCGGAACATATAATGGCATTTATCTCTTAGTCAGACCTTGAGTACACCTAACTGCACATCACAAGCCGTCTTAAATATAATCCTGTGCCATGTGGGGTACAAGTAAAGGACAGACAGGAGCCTGTTTGCAGCATTCCATGTTCTTCCAATAGGCTGCTGTGTAAACTGCAGAACAGATGCCTCGGTATTGGACCAGGATGGCATTTTGTTGTGATACTCTTCCACGGTCTGAACATAAACTTTTAGTATTTGTCCTCAAGCATCAAATGCAGTAGGTCATGAACAATATATCTGAAAGAAACAGTTAGTTATAGATTCCTTACCTTAGAATTACCCCCAGGCGTCAGACTGGATCCGGAAAGTTTTTCGTCAGCAGTACCCCTGCGCGTCGGAAGGTGGCGTCGGTCGACTCCGCGTTCGTCGTCGGCGTCGTGGTCGCCGGGATGACATCGTGGTAGCTGCATAGACGCCACCCTCGCACGCTGACGTCAGTTCTTTCTTTTTCCCCGCCAGCAAGCGCAGATCCGGAGAGAGCGGTACCCCCAGTCATTTTTTGACTGAGCTTTTTCTCGACATTTGTTGACTTCGTTGTTTTTTGAGTCCATTGACTCCTGGTGTACGAGGGATGCCCGGCTTCAAGGCTTGCGGTTCCTGTAACCAGGTGCTGCCCCAGTGCCCGGAGGAGGCCCGGGCTGTACTCTCCCGTGCGGTTGCCGAGGGGAGAGACGCAGCGAAGTTTACCATCCGCTGTGGGCTGGATACCGCCGGCGCACTTGGCAGGATGATTTCCACGTCGGTAGCCCTTCGATGCTACGCCTGGTTGCGTTCGACTGGTTTTTCCGGGGAGGTCCAATCCACCCTTATGGACATGCCCTTGATGGCCGTCGCCTTTTCGGTGACCAGGCAGACACGCTAGAGCCCTTTAAGGACTCTCGGGCTAAGGCCAGGTCCTTGGGACTCTCCACCACCCGCCCTGCGCAGTCTGCCTTTCGCCCCTTTCGTGGCTACGGAAGGGGTGCCCCGCTACGTCCCGCCCAGAACCACAGGCCGGCGCAAGCTGTCCAGCCCCAGCGCGGCCGGGGACGTGGGAATCACCGCCGTGGTTCTGGGGGCCAGCGAGCGGGCCAGTCCACCACCGCCCCCTCTGCAGCAGCCTCCAAACCCTCCTAGTCCGACCTTTCAGGGCCACCAAACGCCAGTGGGCGGCAGGATCCGCCATCACCTCCCCCACTGGTGCACCATCACGTCGGACAGGTGGGTTTTGCAAATAGTCCGAAGGGGCTACTCCCTCCCCTTCGAGACTAACCCTCCATCCATGCCACCTCAGTACCACCGCATGTCGGAGGATCACCTGGCCTTTCTCCAACTGGAAGTTTCGGCACTCTTGTCCAAGGGTGCCATCGAGCGCGTTCCTGCCCCAGAAGTAGGTCGTGGTTGCTATTCCCCCTACTTTCTGGTGCCCAAGAAGGACAAAGGCCTGCATCCTATCTTGGATCTCAGGAACGTCAACCACTTCCTCTGGAAGGAGAAGTTCAAAATGTTGACGCTCGCTCAGGTCTTGTCTGCCCTCGATCCTGGAGACTGGATGGTAGCGTTGGACTTGCAGGATGCTTACTTTCACATCCCCGTCCTGCCGGCCCACCGGCGTTACCTGCGGTTCACAGTAGGCCACGAGCATTTTCAGTTTACCGTGCTCCCCTTTGGCCTTACCAGCGCCCCTCGGGTGTTCACGAAAGTGATGGCGGTGGTCACAGCTCATCTGCGCAGATCAGGGGTTCCAGTCTTCCCCTATCTCGACGACTGGCTGTTGAAGGAGGGCTTGCCCCAGGCTGTCGTCTCCCACCTCCAGACTACGGCCGACCTCTTGCATACGTTGGGGTTCTCCATCAACGTGCCGAAGTCACACCTGACCCCCTCTCAGAAGCTCCTCTTCATCGGAGCGGTTCTGGACACGATGCAGTTTTGGGTTTATCCTCCCGAACAGCGAGTCTTGGATATTTGGGCTGTGATTCCGATCTTTCAGCCTCTATCCTGGGTTTCGGTCAGGATGACTCTGAGGCTGCTGGGCCTCATGGCCTCCTGCATCCTGCTGGTAGATCATGCCAGGTGGCATATGCGGGATCTGCAGTGGGACCTGAAGTTCCAGTGGGAGCGGCATCAGGGGAATCTGTCCGATTGCGTCCAGATCTCGGAGGGCACTGCACACCAATTGCAGTGGTGGCTAACGAACTAGGATTGGGTCGGCGGCAGTTCCCTCTCCCTTCCTCAACCAGAGTTCACGGTGGTGACTGACGCATCACTTCTGGGATGGGGCAGCCACATGGGGGTGGCGGAGATCAGAGGCCTCTGGTCTCCGGCGGAGTCCGGGCTCCACATCAACCTTCTGGAGCTTCGGGCGATTCGTCTTGCACTCAAGGCATTCCTTCCCTCTGTCCGGGGAAGAGTATTGCAGGTGTTCACGGACAATACCATCGCCATGTGGTACTGCAACAAACAGGGCCGGGTGGGGTCGTGGACCCTATGTCAGGAGGCCCTCCGCCTCTGGACATGGCTGGAACATCAGGGCATTTCCCTGGTGGTTCAACACCTGGCAGGTTCCTTGAACGTCAGCGCGGACGAACTCAGCCGCAGGTGCATGATGGATCACGTATGGCGTCTTCACTCTGAGGTGGTGCAAGGTCTCTTTCAGCAGTGGGGAGAGCCTTGGTTAGATCTATTCGCCACCGAAGAGAACGCGCAATGTCAGCAGTTCTGTGCGTTGGAATTTCCAAGGCAGCACTCGCTAGGCGATGCTTTTCGTTGCGAGTGGAGTTGCGGTCTTCTATACGCCTTTCCGCCTATACCACTTCTGCCCAGAGTGCTGAAGAAGATCAAGCACGACCGGGCCCAAGTCATTCTTGTGGCTCCGGATTGGGCTTGAAGAGTCTGGTATCCCGAGCTGCTCAACATGGCCATCGATCCTCCTGCCTCTTCGGGAGGATCTTCTGTCGCAGCAGCAGGGGACGGTCCTCCACCCGAACCTGTCCAGCCTCCACCTCCTTGCGTGGAGATTGAGCATTTCGGCAGTTGACGTCTTTTGACCTGCCTCCCAAAGTCTGTGATGTTATCTTGGCAGCCAGGTGTCCCTCCACTAAGACGGTATACGCCTGTCGATGGAACAAACTTGTGGCATGGTGCACAGCAAAGGCTGTGGATCCCCTTTCCGCCCCTCTTTCTGAGGTCCTCTTGTTCCTCCTTTCTTTGGCCCAGCAGGGCTCTGCTCTGGGCACTATCAAGGGCTACCTCTCGGCCATTTCAGCCTTTCTTAGGCTTCCTGATCAGCCTTCTCTTTTCAAGTCCCCTGTTGTAAATAGATTCCTTAAGGGCATTACTCATCTTTTTCCTCCTGTTCCCTTCGTAATGCTCCAGTGGAACTTGAACTTGGTTCTTACCTATCTTATGTGCGCTCCCTTTGAGCCACTACATAACTGTCCTCTCAGGCTTCTCACTTTGAAAACTGCCTTTCTGGTGGTCATCACCTCTGCTCGCAGGGTGAGTGAGCTCCAAGCCAGGTGGGTCATTCTGTGCATCAAAGCCTGCTATTCTTTCGCAAAGAAGGAGCCTCCAGTGGGGCTGCGCTCCCATTCCACCAGGGCGACGGCAGCTACCACTGCTTTGGGACGAGGAGCCCCCCTCAATGACATCTGTCAGGCATCTACGTGGACATCGTTGCACACGTTTACCAAACACTACTACCTGGACAACCAAGTTCGGAGAGACGGCTTCTTTGGCCGTTCTGTTCTCCAGGACTTTCTGGTGTGAACTTAGTTTGCAGACCCACCTCCGGGGTTGGTATTGCTGGGGTATCTATTCTAAGGTAAGGAATCTATAACTAACTGTTTCTTTCAGATGAACAAGTTACTTACCTTCGGTAATGATATATCTGTAAGAAACATAGGTTAGTTGTAGATTCCTTACCGCCCCACCCATCTGACTGACTTCTAGGATTAAGGACATTCTTTCAGGGCCCTAGTTTTGTGCACCAGTGGTCCGTGTCTTGCATGGCTCTGCGCTTCTGGCGTGGAAAGTCGTGTACAGAACTGACGTCCGCGCGCGAGGGCGGCGTCTATGTAGCTACTGCGACGTCATCCCGGCGACCACGACGCCGCCGACGAACGCGGAGTCGACTGACGCCGCCTTCCGACGCGCAGGGGTACTGCTGACGAAAACTTTCCGGATCCAGTCTGACGCCTGGGGGTAATTCTAAGGTAAGGAATCTATAACTAAGCTATGTTTCTTACAGATATATCGTTACCGAAGGTAAGTAACTTGTTCTATATTGCCATGAGATGATATGAAGCAGGGGGCAGAGAGGAGAAATACAATTCTATGGTGGTGGAGATGAACATGCTGGACCCCACCACTAAAGATGGAAAAAGTGAAGTTAAATAACTCACATTTGATCAACTCGGTTATACATCCAAAAATATGACATCAGCAAGCTAACCTACTATATAGGGTCAAGTATCCTAACAGGTAGACGATTGTGTCAAGTGCCGAAATTAGAGATCGTCCTGGATATATACAGTGTGTGACTGCATACCTTCTAGGCGTAGGAGACAATACATTTCTGGGGGGCGGGTGGGGCACAGACCGCCTTGGAGAGAGCCAAACCAGGGGTCTGGTTTGGCTCCAAGAGGCAAAGCACGTCCCAAGCCATCAAAAGATGCAAATCAGGCAACTGATGTCATAAAATATATGATGATAACTTTAAAATGCAAAAATTTTTATTTGTCAACTGTTAGAAATGGGATTTCTCGTTGGCTAGGGCATGCGCCTAAGCCAGGCAGAAACTACCACTCTAGTCGGGGCAAGGGAGTTACAAGCCGAAGATAACCCTTGCTCATCCCCTTGGTAGCTTGGCACGAGCAGTCAGGCATATCCCGGAGGCAATGTGTAAAGCTTTTGCGCAACACAGACACACAGCAGCGACACACTAGGCTCACTACAAAAGAGACTCCACACAAGGTTATATAAAAAATAGCCTTTGTATTATCATAAACACATTAGATCATAACCACACATATACACTGTGCCAACTGGCAACAGGTAGTAATGTACAGGGGATTATATACATGACAGGGCCAATCGGGCCGCTGTCAGAACAATTAGAAAGCACAAGTAGCAAATATAAAACAACCAGTAACTACTGCCAAAATACTCTACTCAGCATCAGCAACATAAACGCATTATGTCTACATCACATTAGGCATAAACACATTATGCATCACCATAGGCATAAACATAGTATGGACCACATTAGGGCCTTGCGCCCTACCAGTACTGCAGGTACTCAAAATGACCCCAGGCCAACTGGCCTTCTTCTGGGGCCCGTCTGGGCTGTCCCCAAGTGCCCTCTGTCCCAAAAGTCAGGGCGCTAAATCATAGGGCCTCCCAAGTGGCCCTCTGGCTGCCAAAGCAGCAGACCAGATGTGCGTCATGCACTGGGGGCCGGGAGGGTGCATCTCACCCCTTCCTTATCATAAAAAGAAATGTCCCCCATGTTGCAGCTGCCTGCGCTCCTGCGGTGCAGCTGTGGAAGACCTTGGCACCGTAGCGCCTCTCGAGCCCCACTCCGGGACCCTAACAACAAAATGCCCCCTTCACCGGTGCTCCTCCGGTGCCACGCCGAGGCACCAACAGTGCCCAAGTTCAGCCCCACTCACCGGGTTCTTTGTAGACTCCTCCGGTCTCCTTGGGCAGGGGGAAGGCACCGACAATGTGCCTTGGCAGGCCCCGCTCACGTGACCTCTCCAGATCTGCCCCGGTCTCCTTCAGTGCTGCGGTGCACGCCGAGTCATCCGGCGGTTTCTTCGCAGTTCTCCTTGGACCAACAGATTTGGCAACATGCGGGGCTCTCCCCGACCACGGGAGCCCCGCCTACAAGCAGGCACAAGCTCGCCTGACTTCCTGCCGCCGCGTGGGCGATTGGCTGTTCCCGCCGGCCCCGCCTAGGGTCAGGCTCTTCCTGACTTCGCCTGGCTTCTGGGTCGTCGCTCGTGGTGCGGCGGCCTCTTGTTAGTAACGCAACGATGCGGGGTGGGCTCCCGCTTCGTTTCCTGGAGGCAAAAACATGCGGGGTGGGCTCCCGCTCCGTTCTGGGGAGCACCAAAATGCGGGGTAGGCTCCTGCTTCACCCCTTGAGGCACAAACATGCGGGGTGGGCTCCCGCTGTCCTCCGATGCAGTGCGGGGGAATCCCCACGCAGGGATTCCCTCTGGATAATGTACAGATCAGCGCTGCCGGCCTCCAGATCCCTGGGGCATTCCTTGCGCCGAGTGCGCTCCTCAGGGCACGTAGCCCAAGGTCATCAGGGGCAGAGCTGGGCCCAGGCAGGCCAGCTCACAGGGCCCTCAGCAGAGGGGCAATCCCGTGTGGCGGTTCCTCCTGGGGCCCAGCAGTCCAGTAGGCACAAGTAAGCACCCACAACAGCACACCAACATGGAGTCACAGCCCCAATATTTATATCACATTTCCCTTTGTTCTGCCCTGGCACAGGGCTTGGGGAACCAGTCTCAACTAGTTCTGGGGGGCACTGGAGCACTTTGTGTACAGTGCTTCTACTCCCCTTTGTCAGGTGGGGGCTCGGTCATCAGACACACCACAGGGGGGCGGACCCAGCATTCAGCCAGGCAGGCACAGACCTATTCAGGGTCAGGAGACTACTCCTCCCACTACTCCAAATGCAGATCTCCTATTCAGCCTAGCGCTGACTCACCCTGCCCTCCCTGGAGCCACACACCTCACCAGCCCCTGTCACTCCAGAGCCAGACATGCAATACACATCAGGCAGGCAGAGACACATAGCACACAGAAATGCCAACTTCTAAAAGTGGCATTTCTAAAATAGTGATAATAAATCTGCGCACACCATTACGCAGCATTTATTATTACTATTCCAAACATACCAAACTTGACCATGCTGCTCCTCTCATATCAGGAATTACCACTGAAACACTTATCAGGTAATCCCCAATGCATTCCTATGAGAGGGCAGCCTCACAGCAGTGAGAAACCAAAATGGCTGTTTGTCACTACCAGGACATGTCACGCACTTAAGGTACATGTCCTACCTTTTACCTACAATGCACCCTGCCCATAGGGCTAGCTAGGGCCTACCTTAGGGGTGACTGACATGCAGTAAAAGGGGAGGGTCACAGACGTGGCAAACACTTTAGGTGTCACGTCACAGCAGCAGTAACACTGCGCGCACATGCCCTGCATTGGCAGACAGGTTTGAAAGGCTACTTTGGCTGGTAGCGCAATCAGCGCTGCAAGCCCACCAGTAGCATTTAATTTACTGGCCCCGGGTATATTAGATACCACTTTGCTGGGGACTGATAGGTAAATTAAATACGCCAAACGGGTGTAGACCAATCTTACCATGTTTACCACAGAGAGCACACGCACTTTACACTGGACAGCAGTGCTAAAGTGCCCAGAGTCCTAAAACCACCAACACCAGGTCAGAAAAAAGACTAGGAGGAAGGCAAAAAGTTCAGGGATGACCCTGCAAAAAGGGCCAAGTCCAACATCAACATTTCTCCGTGTCCCAGTTAAGTCCATGCGATTATATCACTGAATTGAATTATATTTATTGAAAGTAATGCTTTTTAAATGAAATGTTCATGAATACCCCTATGTCCTGACGATGTTGCTACAAGTTAGCTAAAATTTCAATTTGTCATTTTCTGCATATAGCGTTCATTGTTGTTAAATGTGGAGCAAGATTATTTTATATTCACCATATGTAAGTGAAGTTTTTGATCCGGTACTGAATTACTTCACTGTACTCTTAAACTGGATGGTTAAGGGAAATGTTACTGTAAAGTGATGAGCTGTTAGTCACAGAATTTTGTCAAGTGGAGAAGCTGGGATTTGGGGACAGGATCGCATACTGTACAGTTCAGAGACTGTAGGGTTGTTTCTTTCTCTCTTCCATTAAACTCCAAGGGTCAGTGCTTTGTGATTAGTTATTCAATTAATGGTATTTAATTAGCGTTGGTATAGGGGGCGTGGCTAACCGCCAAAGATGGCGGACGCTTAACTGAGCGACTCTGCAACGGGGCCCGGTGTCTCCTCCACTTCAGCCCATCCTGTGGAGCATCGTCTCAATCCTGCACCGTGAACCCTTGGTGAGGACCGTGGAGCGGTTGATGGCGGCGGCGGAGGAGTGATTCGTCCGCAACTGGGGGGCGGAATCTGACCAACACGGCAGCAAAATGGCTCCCGTCGGTGCTTCTGACCCGCGAGGTCCGTGGTGACGGGGCTGCCCTCCCTCGCATGGCAGACTGGATGCTTCTTGGATCCCGCGGTGAGCCCGGGGGTGCGGTACAGTGCCTTACATCATCAGCGGCAATATTTGCAAAGACCCTGAGACAGTGTCCGGATTCCCTGCACGCATTTACGGCATTAGTGCGGCCGCATCTCCCCCGCGGCGGTGTCGCTGCCGCTTTCTGAAAGACACTGCAACTCTGGGTGAAGTGGTGGCTGACTTCCCGACCTCCGGACTCCCTGGCGGTAACCACCACAGAGAAATCACTTGCACCAGGGGCAACAGATAGCGATCAGAGGTCGGCAGGCGCTGCGGGCGCCATCTCAGCGACGTGACGAAATGCCCATCGCATCAGCAAGCCCGCTGCTCCCATGAAGTGCTCACCTGCTGATTGTTCTTGGGAAGCGAATACGGCCTGACACTGCCAGATCATCGCTGGAGTAAGACTACTCAGGTGAGGGATCTGCAATAGTATGCAAGAAGTGGGTCGGCGCCTACCCCTAAACACTCTCTAGCATGCACCCGAGTGGGGCAGATCGTAAGAGCTACGAAAGTAAGCACCATGTCGACAGCCCGTTGCAGGGGGCTCCTGCGCCAGAGAGACATTTGTGGGACTGCAGTCAGTACTCGGGATATAGCCCTCACCGTGATCCTCACCTGAGACTACTGTCATATACCGAGTGGGGTCTCTCCGAGTTCACCTGAGTCAGCAGAGTGGGAATTCACGCTGGACATTGATTTGTGAGGGAGGGGAGCGAACACGGGAGCGGAGGTACCAGCGGGGCACACAAGTTGCGAGCTGCCCGGTGTGCTCGTTTGGTTCATCGTGGCCGCTCCCCCTCGCCCTCCCTTGTGTCGACGACACGATGTGGGAAACGGAATATTGGGATGACTTCGGGGAGGCCCGGGGACTCCCTATGATCCCGGAGTAGTGTCCCTCTCCCTCCGCAAGTGCACAGAGCCCGAACGCAAGGGACACTTATTGCTGTAGCCTGGTTATCCGTTCCCCAGCGGCGGCAGCAGTGGAACTGCGACTCCATTGCAGGTGACCAGAGGCGCAGCAGAGAAACGCAGCTAGCAGAGGTTCCACAACCCTATAACTGCTGCGACTACCTTTGCGAAAGGTCTTGGCTGAGAGGCAACGCAAGGCTCAATACAAGTAGACCTCCGGCCACACAAGGCAGCTGATCAGACTTGGGAGAGAGGTATTGAATTGCAGTTTCGTTACGGTGCTCGCCATACAGCACATTACTGCTGGCGCCACGCCACGATCATCTAAGATGTTTTACATAAATCTACCCTCCAAAACTCAGGAGTCTCGCTTGGCTGGCATTACTTTGCACAGATTAGCGGAGGCACACTGCAATTTACCAGATATAACATTGCAAGAGGAGTGAAGCCCATCTATTTTTAACATTGTGCAATAAATTTCCCTCAATTGCCCGCAGCTCAAAAATCTACAATGGGTCGCACCAAGGGAAAGCAGCAATATACTGACGAGATGACGCGATTGACGGCATCCCTCCTTCCTGGTAGTACAACACCAGAAGAGACGGCCTTAGCATCGGACACCTCTAATCCAGACAAGCTGGATATGATACTACAGGAAATTAGAAACTCGCGTAAGGCTATGGAAGTACAATTGGGAACACTGACCACTGAAATTTCCCTCATCAGAGCAGAGCACAAGAAACTGGCGGACAAGGTAACCACCAATACTGCCACACTTCGGGACCTCACCCGGTGGCGGAAAGAACAAAACGATGCAGTTGATCGGCTGCAACACCAAGTCATGGTGCTCCAAGAAAGAGTGGAGGATGCCGAAGGGAGCTCACGCTGTAATAACATACGGATAGCAGGCCTGCCTGAATGCAGTGAAGGTCCTAATCCTACCACCTACATAGAGGACTGGATCCGAATAATAATGCGCCCGGGAGAACTCTCTGAAGCCTTCTGTGTCGAAAGAGCTCACCGAGGTCCCACCAGGAAAAGTGTGCCAGGATCCCCACCGCGTCCGATAGTTGCACGTATTCTCAACTACAGGGACCAGGATCGCATTCTGCAGACAGCCTGAGAAAATGCACCAATTATGCATGAAAACGTGAGAATATCCCGATTTCCGGACTACACCCTACAGGTCCAAAAGAAGAGAGCATCAAACTGAGGAGTCAAACAGCTGCGCTCACTGAATCTGAAATTCGCCCTCTTATTCCCCGCAAACCTCAAGATACTACACGACCAACAAAGCCACTTTTTCCGACGCACCCGCAGAGGCCGGGGAATGGCTGGAACACACCTTTCCAGAATCAGCAACAGATGCAACCCGCAACCACAACAAGGATCCTGGAAAGTTGAAACGCCCACCCAGACCCCGACGTCTAAACCCACGTAGAAAAGATGAAGAACTAGGACCCACACCGGAACAAATGCTGGAGGAGCAACGATCAGCGATACGTTCAGCTGCCTCGCTCCATGATACCCGGCAGAGCACAGATGACGAATCCTCAAATGGGGACTCAGCTCAGGCGGAGCCAGATCACAGTCAGTTACTCTTCCCCTCAATCACGCCACAAACGGCGAATGACTTATTGCCTTAAGGGGCAGTGACAATTAGCAGGTGGCACATAGGTACCATTTCCAGGGTCTGCCTCGCCATGCCACCTCAATGAACTGTAAGGATCCGATACCAGGTATATAAGTGTCCAGAAAGGAGTAGGAGGTCCCAGGCTGAGGTGAGACCACCCACCCACCCCCTTCTCTTTTGGTAGCGGGGGACCCCTAAGTGTGGCGTTAAATGGGTGAGGGGTGCAACAGCGAGTATTACAGATCCACCCTCTGGTGCCCAGTTGCCTTTGCGGTCTGCCATATGGTGCCGCTAACTGGATAAGGACAAATGTGTTTGAGACGGATTCGCTGTAAAATCTACTTTCACCCGTTTGGCTATGTTGTGGGATGGGGGTGGGGCAGCAGGCCCCTGCGGGTTGCATGCACCCTCCCCTGGATAGAGTTATAGTCTCTGATAGTTGCGGAAGCACAAGAACTATAAAGCCACATTGCCCCCTTTTGCAATGGCACAAATAGCAGGCCCAACTGGGTCTACAGTTGTTTTAGTTGTTTGGTCGATAAATGTTCAGAAGTTGGACCATGTATTGGGTAGTTTTGAAGGGACGCTGACGGGGTATAAAGGTCAATCCAATAGAGTGAAGCATCATAGTAGTAGGACAGGGAGCATTTGCAAGAGGAAAGCACATGATGACAGCTGCTCATTATAATTATACCACATGGAATATAAGGGGCATGGGATCGTTGCATAAAAGGTATAGGATTCATGCCCAGCTAGCTAGACGCAGGACGTAAATCATATTTTTACAGGAAACACATTTATCCTCGCCTGAAGCCATTAGACTACAGAAAAAGTGGAGGGGTCAATTATTTACCACGACGTACTCAGCATTCGCACGTGGTGCGGCAATCTGGGTCAGAGCAGGGATCACATTTAGAGCGCTTGAAGCGCGCGCTGACAAGGAAGGTCGTTATATCTTAGTTTATGGAACACTAGATGGCATTCCACTGGTCCTGGGTAGTTTATATGCGCCCAATGTGAGCCAAGAAACATTCTACACAAGGGTGGGGGTAGTCTTAGCTGATTGGACCCATTACCCTTGGATACTGGGGGGCAACTTCAATGTCGTCTTAAACACGCTTGATAGGTCCTACCCTCCGCTCCCTGGAGGACCCTCTGTGAGACTGGCAAAGTCCCTGAGAGAATGGGCTTGGGGTTGGTCACTGCATGAAGTGTGGCATAGTCACAACCCGGGCATGAGAGAGTACTCATTCTATTCGCCAATGCATGATCTGCACACCTGTATAGATCATATTCTGCAGCCCACAGCTACTCACACAGGTGAAACACACAACATACCTTGGAAAAACAATCTCCGACCATAGTGCACTAGAAGCCACGTTTTCCTGGGGTCGGGCTCCTACACCGGTGCCCACCTGGAGGCTCAGTCCAACTCTCTTAGAGGATGGCGTGTTTCATGCCACTATAGCCTCCTCTATTGACACATACTTTACCAACAATACAGGAACTGCCTCGTCGGTGGGAATTGAATGGAGGCGTTCAAGGTGGTGCTTCGCGGGACTGCACTCAGTACGATAGTGAGGGCCCATAAGATTGTACACAGGGAACTAAAACAAGTGGACGATTCTTTGGCCACGCTGGAACGGGAAGCTGCCCAAAATGACACGACCAAAACTGACCTCCAGGAGGCTCGCATTAAGTATGCAGAATCACTAGACCAATTGAGGGCAATTGACTATCGTACCTATACCCAAAAGATGCATGCAAAGGCGGATAGATCGGGCACATTATTGGCCAGGATACTCAGAGATGCCCCCCGTCGACACCAATACTACAAAATACTCACTGCGCAACAGGAACGGGTGACGACCCAAATAGACATAATAAAAGCCTTTTACTCACATTATAAGACGCTTTACTCAGCCCAAGCCCATCCGTTGGAAACAGAGTGTTTCTTTAGCACAGTTCTACTACCACAGGTGTCAGCTGAGATGCAAGAGCAGTTAGCAGCACCAATATCAACCGCCAAGGTAAATACGGCAATAAAATCTCTCCCTAAAAACAAAACACCGAGACTAGATGGAGTGCCGGTGGAACTATATGCCGCATTTGCTCACCTGCTGGTGCCTAGGCTTGAGAAACTGTTTCAAGAGGCATTTACAACTGGAACCCTTCCCCCCACGATAGCACAGGCCATAATAACTTCCCTACTTAAACCTGGCAGAGGCCACACCAGTTTATCCTCATATAGACCACTCTCTCTCCTAAACACTCAATATAAAATACTTAGGAAGGTCCTGGCCTCCCGTCTCCAGCCGCTCCTCCCAAAATTAGTCCACCATAATCAATGCAGATTCATACCTGCGCGCAACACATCCCTCAACATCTGCCGGCTCTGCAGCGTCATGTTTTCTTGCCCTGATACTATGCCGAGAGCAGGATGTATATCGTTAGACATACGTCAAGCATTTGATATCCTAGACTGGGCATATATGCTAAACACTCTGCAGAGATACGGATTCCCACCTGAGTTCATACGCTGGGTGAAAATCTTGGACCAGACCCCCACCGCCCGGGTCAGGACAGAAACATATATCTCACCCGCATTCAATATACAGAGGGGAACGAGGCAGTGTTACCCTCTTTCCCCCCTGTTGTTTGCTTTAGCGCTAGAACCCTTAGCCCAGAAGATTTGCGCTGACGCAGCCACATGGGGGATCGAAATCAATCACAATCATCATGCAGTATCATTGTATGCGGACGATATGATACTATACACTACCGATTTGTACAATAATTTAGAAACGGTTGCACAATTTTTCAAATGGTTCGAACAAGTAGCAGGACTGGCCATCAATCATGATAAGTCTTATGCATTTCCCTTTAAGGCGGAGCTGAATAGTCAATCAATTCCATTTGGGGATCAGGCCATCGTGGTGGCTCAGTCCTCCTTCTGGTATCTAGGAGTACAAATACACAGGAATGCACAAGACCTTTTAGATGGTAACATAAAAAAGGCCATTCGCTCCCAAATCACGTTTTGGACAACTTTGCCTCTCTCCATTGCAGGTCGCCTGGCGATCTCGAAAATGGTTGTGCTACCCCGACTGCTTTATTACTTCACAAACCTGCCGGTTATAATCCCTGGAGCGATATTTAAGACCCTGAATTCACTGTTAACTGATCTAATATGGGGAACGGGCCACAGGCGACTTAGTCTAGTTAAGTTGCAGCTTCCTACGGATTCGGGCGGAATGGGTGCTCCCGACTTCTATGCATATTGCCTAGCGAGCCAATTGCAATGGCTGTCTTACTGGTTGGCGGGCCGCAACTTACATGAGATAGCATACACGACCCAAATGATGGACCACAGCAGTTTGCATGCCCTTTTGTCCCCTGGCAGACACACCCCAGACACCCGCCACTCCTCCTCCAGATCGCGCTGGAATACTGGAAGCGCGCGATTAAATACACTGCACATACCTCCACCTACGCTCCAAATTTCCAAATCCTAGGAATACCAACAAACACTGGGATACTCTCAAAACGTAGAATTGCACTGTGGACGCAAGGAGGAGTCACTGAGGTCAGAGATCTGTTCGGTGACGCCAGGCTCCTAACACACTCTGATTTTATCCACGAACACAGGGTCCCAGGTTCTTTATTCCTAGTACATACTAACCTAGCACACTTTATCAAACAACACTGGGCACCTCAGGGGATTGAGCCCACCACAAATGAGCTGGTACACCTAATATATCTCATGGGTACAGGACGACATTTAATCAGATGGTTTTACAATGAGATCAGAGACCACCCACCCACCCCCCTGACCTTAGTGAGAAGTAAGTGGAAAAGAGATTTGCACAGAAAATTTACGGATAAAGAATGGCAGACAGTGCTCGAATACCCCAAGCGTCTGTCCCAAACACGTTTCAAGTTGATACAATACATGGTGTCACAACAAGCGTATCTGACGCCACACAAATTGAATGCGATTTCCCCTAACACTACAGCGGCCTGCCCCCGTTGTAATACACAAGACGCTGACTTGTTACATATGATGTGGAGCTGCCCCAGCCTGCACAAATATTGGGGATTGGTTACCACTACACTGGGGAGAGTGGCGGAGGACGCAGGCGGTTACTCTGTTGAGGCATGTATACTTGTGTTATACACTCGTCGTAAAGGACTTGAGGTCCAGATTAAATTTACGGACCTAGCCCTACTTTTAGCAAAAAGAGGAATCACCCGGAGATGGAAGTCCAAAATGCCCCCCGTCCACAGGGATGGAAGGATGATGTAGAGGTGTGGGGGTTAGCAGAAAGCAGCGCTCTCAGACGGGAAGAACGTAAAGGCCTATGCAAGCGGCCCATAGCAATGCAATGGGACATGATACTAGCTTCCTTTAAAGCCTCAAACTTAGCTGATCAGCAGTCCACACAATCCCAAACCTAACATAGCAAGGCAACACACGACGCGCACATACTGCACTGGGCATGATTATAACTAGCTGTAGAGACTCACATCTCATACACCAGTCCTATTGCTTGCAAAGAAACTAGCGGCACACGCCGCCGATTGTACTCCCCGTCTTCCTACTTATATATCCAACGAGCCACAAATGTCACACTTGAGGCACTAGACTAAATAGACTAGGCTGTACACTAAGGAGAGACAAACACGACCATTCCAGTCAGCATGGGGGGAGGGGGGTAAGTTAGTTACGGAGTTGACAGAAACCGTTATAACATATCCAATCCAAAGTAAACTACATGAGCATTGACTGTATGATATCAGGGACCTGCTGGCCCTAACTGTGGGATGAGAATCTGCATTGCTTAAAGACCACGATGTATTACTAAACTGTCAAATGGATGATAGAAACATATTGTTAGCAATCATACCTAGGAAATGCTCCTCAGGATATTCATGCCATGTAATTGCTTAATTTTCATGTAAGAAATGCTGAATAAAATGTTATAAAAAAATTAAAAAAATAATTAGCGTTGGTATATGGAGTTCAGTAAATACATTTATCACACCTTAAACGGAAACTATACACACATATGTACACGTGGGTACGGGAAATGGCCTTTACAATACGAGCAGAGGCATGCATGCCGTTTCCACGCAAGCACAATCATGCATGCCTTAACCGCGCATATGCGTGGTTAAGGCAGTATGCGGCCTAGATGTCCAGGAACAGGAAGCGTCGGGACAGGAAGCTCAATGCGGATAGGTAAGAGAGGCTGGGGCCAGGTTTGGGGGTAGTTTTAGGGGTGGGGGTAGTTTTTAGGGCTCGGGGGGAGAGGTTGTTTATAGGTCCGGGTTTTAGGGCTCAGGGCACTTGGGGGGGGGGGGGGGAGGGGGGATTTTTAGGTTTTAGGCTTGGGGTAGGTTTTAGGGTTCGGGGGTCAGGGGTCAGGTTGTTTATAGGGCAGGGTTTTAGGGCTCGGGCAGGGGGTCGGGGTAGTTTTAGGTTTTAGGGATGGGGTAGTTTTTAGGGCTCGGGGGGGCGGGGGGGGAGGGGTGGGAGGGTTAATTATCGGGCTAGGGCCAGGGCTTTAGGGCTCAGGCCAGAGGGGGTCGGGGTAGTTTAAGGTTTTAGTGATTGGGGTCATTTTTAGGGCTGGGGGGTCGGGCTAATTATAGGGCAGGGGCCAGGGTTTTAGGGCTCAGGACAGAGGGGCTGGGGTGTGAACTTTACCACACTTCCCACTACCAATTATGCCTTTACCATGAAATTGCGTGATAAAGGAATGCATTATTCAGACACCTTCGTTGTTCGGGCTGCGTGTCAGAGGCACGCGTGGTTTAGCCATACGTACTTCTGTCATACAACCCGTGGGTAGTCATAAGGTTTTAAGATGTGCTGTTCTGTTTGGAATGTCTCCACCAGCACTGAAGATCAAACAGTTACAAAACATTCCTGTCTGAAATCACGCTGCATGAGCAAACTCTGTGAGGGCTCCGAGGCCTGGTTTTTAAATACTTATTTAATTATGATATTAACCTGTTGAGCCTTTCCTAACATCGTTTCTTTATCAAGTCAGTGGAGCCAGAAGAAACATTAACATAAAATAGTATATCCTGCCTTCCCTGCCTTGACAAACTGACCAATTTTAGTGACCGCAGTTAAATAATTAACAAAACAAAGAGGTCCTAGACACCCCACCGAGTTACAGTGCTTCCACGAGACGTGGGCAGTGTGGCTTCAAAGAGAAGGTCTGCCACTGTTTAAAATCAGTTTCCACTTAAACATCTGGGTGGTATATTCCCCATGCCCACAGTGGTTCCTATGTCCAGTGCATGCTATGTCCCCACCTGACTAGTGCTCCTCCGGGAAGCCCCTGCTCTTAAAAGGATAGTGAATCTATGCAGGGACTTCTTTCTTCAAGACCTGAGCTACAAAATACAACTCCAGAATGTGTGCATGTTGGATAACCATTGATGTTGGCCGATGATTGCTATAGTGATGGATCTATAACTTGTTTGGAACACGTTAGAGTTAATTCTTAATATTATTTATGTGCAAAGCTCTTTCTTTGCGACCTTGTACATAAAAAAGCAAATTGTTTTTACCTATGTTTTGTGTGTTTATTCATGTGTTTATGAATAAAGCATTGAAATAGCACAGTCGTATATTAGTCCTTGCCGGCTGAATGGGTACAAAGAGAGTTGAAGGTGAATATAGACGAATGTGGCTATAAAACGACAGCACATCAGATATATTGGTACATTTAATTTATTTGCAGTGTCGAGGTTTGCAATTTAGGCTCTTCACCACATTTCCTTCACAGTAATAATAATTTCAGCCATGGAAGGCTGAAGTGGTTACTAAGCAGTCGTGTATCATTTTACATAAACACAATACAAAAAATATTATAGTGATATACCAGTACCCTAATAACAGAGTAATCCAATGATTTAATAATGACTATACTATTAGTTCATAATGCAACCTGTTTTATCAAGAGTGGCTCGAATAATAGGTGTTGTTTCAGTGGTACTAATGTTATCGAAGTTAGAAGAATGAACGATTGAGTCAGTCCTGCCATGGTCTGAACACATGACCTGCAGGCATCTGGGTGGACGTTAAACCCACTTACCTACTGAGCAAGCTGTGGTTCACTTTAAAACGAATACAAATCTCTTTGTTCCCCTCTTAGGAAAGGAAGGTGGCTTGTAACTTTCACTATAGGATGACACTTCTCTCTGAACCTTGCTGGTAAAATGGGCATTATTATATATTTTGTCCAGAACTCACCTGGCACAGGATTTGTTGACCTTTGCTGAGCAACAGGACGGTCCGGGGAAGCGAATAGTTAAGAACAGTAATGGAAAACAGCAAGGTCTGTAGTTGTTTGTGAAAGGCAAGATAGTTGTGATGTTTATTCTGTCTGTCTGTTATTGACCAGGAAAGCTTGGTCTCTTTTGCAGAATTTACGATATCTGGAAAGTTTGTAATGGTCTTTAGTAGGTAGTGGAGTGAAGCATAAAAGTAGGGTCTAGTGCTCAGAGTGGCTAGAATTGCTGGACCCTTCCCGTGGAGAGCTTTGTGGGTTACACACAGAGATTTAAACATCACTCTGCCCCAGGAAAGTAGTTAGCATTCCCATATATCAACGACCCTTAAACAACTTAATTAACTCATGTGACCAACCTAGCCGAGCTGAGAGATCTGGAAGATAATGGGTGTTCCTGTACTCAAACCTGGAGGACACTGTGGGATGTCTTAAAAACAGACATACAACTCTGCAGTGAGCCGCCCTACCCGTGAACCTCTCAATGACTCGCTTTGTTTGTAGCATCGACATAGGCTTCAAAATTAAGGTCTGTATTCAGCTACAACCACAGATTATGAACTGCGGAGGCCGGGGCAGGACGGATGCCTCCGGACAGTCAGTGATCTGGAGTCCCCGGTGTCTCATATTGAATCCCCTCCATCTCATTTCCACAGTGAACCTCAATAAGGGAAGATCTTATAGTAAGGTGGCTGTGGGGTTGAAAGTGTCAGTGCCCCAGGAATTGTGCATGTAAGAGTTACTGGAGGCCATGGCTTCTAATCAGAGTGGCTGAGAGAAGGATGTATACCTTGAAGACCTTAGTTGAGTGAGGCGCCCTGGAGAGGTTTCTCATTGGTGATGAGCGATGGCATGGCAATCTACTGTGTACAGTCTGATGCAAAAATGTAATATAGTATAGTGGTACCTTATCAATTCAGAGCTCTGACAGATGTGTCGGAAGAGTGGTCGGCAGTGTCAGCACCGCCAATAGGTCTATAAAGATCACAGCATCAACCACCACACTGTGAAGTTCGTTTGCCAGACTTAAGAAGATGGATTCTGTACCATCCTCTCTCTGAGCACAGCCTACTTTAAGTCACATGCATGTGATCCAGCGCGACACTTTATCAGGGATCGATACTCATCAATATTTCATACAAATGGCCCATACACATTCACCCAACTCCCAAATCCCTGTTGCGCTGGATGGTCAAGTTTGAATGTCGTGAAAAATTATTTCCTTCACAGATTCACGTTTAACAATTCTAAATACATAACTAGACCTATATATCAACTCTCTTTCCTCTTTGTCGACGGACCAATTAGTTGAGTAGTTGATGGTAATAATAGAACTTAACCAGCTAAATAATCACAGACTCTCGGTAACATTAATAAAGTTTATCTCAGATAATTGCAATTGATAAATGCTCATCGCATACAGGTTGCAATGCAAACAATGAATCCCACAAAAGGAGAGAAAATCAATTAACAAATTGCAAACAGTGTCATACTCATCATCCATGTACGAAATGCATATGAAGGAGTGGATAGAAGGCGAGACATAAGTTTCAGCGAATAATGCGAAACAATATACTTATGACGGAGTGGATAGATGAAGAGACATAAGTTTCAGAGACAAATATACATTTGCAAATAATTATGCAAATTACGAGTCAGATGATAATACAAACCCAAAGATCAATGAAATACCACCCCCTGGCCCAAGGGAGTAGTGGGGGTCTCCTTAAATAGTCAGGAAACAAAGATTTCAGGAACGGGACAGGACAAGGACAGGAAACAGCTAGGCCTCTCTGCAAACTGACGGACTGCGACGCATCTCCCTTCTCAATCTCTTGCTGCCGCTACGCACTAACCACACCCCCAAAGGCACCCCAGTTATACCCTAAAACCTACATGTCCAACCCACATTAATGAAACATTGCACAGAATTCGACTGCTCATTGGATGCTTGGGGAGGTGGTGTATCACACCACTGTGATTTCATTCAAAATTCTTCATGCCCATTGTTCTACCCCCTTTCCCATTACATGTTGGTTGACCAGTCTATACAATTTTGTTCTTGCTACATTTCATTAATTTCTCAGCCACGTCTGCGGAAGAAGTCTTGAATCCCACTGCCAGTCTCATCTTTTGGCAGGCAAAGAATGTTCTCTGAGCTGATCAACCTTGAACTTATATTCATCATCCGCAGCGCTCAGCACTTCTGTCGGTTTTGTCAGGTCATTCTTGCTCATTTTTCAGCCCCTCATCTATCCGGTTAATTTAAGAAAATACAGGCCCATTCGGCTCACTATGACGAAATAGACACATACATTAATTAATTACATGGAAATGCACCCTTCACTGTTTACCACCCACCTTTACTCTATTCCCTGTTAATATATTCTTAGCATAAGCTTCATGCAAAGCGGTATTATTTATTATCGTTTTCAAAGCAAGATGCGAAATGCGGCCTAAACGTGCATTAATCTCGTTTCTTTTGAAACGCAATATAAAATGCGGCCTAGTTCTTTCATGTATTAGTTCCCATTAGTGCACGCATGCGGAAAGCGGTTTCCCATGTAACTCATGTAATTTGCGTGTTAGTTTTCACTTCACACTGTTAATAAGTATTATGGGGGAGTTAATTCGAGCAGGTTTCTTTTTGCGAAACCCTGCTCCATCAATCCCCCCTCTGATGGCTTCCTGGAGCCATCATAAAATACCCACCATACCAAGTGCCATCTTTATCTATCTAAAGATCAGTATTCTTTTCTCTTTTCATCATCTTTTCATCTAACTCCTTCATTTCGTCATAGTAATCTCCTTACATATCTTCTAGTTCTATCTCATCTCTTTTTCTCTTCCTTGCTTTTCGTTTGTTGTTTCTGTCATCTCTTTTCTTCCACATTGACACTTACAACATTTATATATTGTTATCATTACTAATGCTCCTCCAGCTACTGAAATCATTGGCATTATTATTTTTCCTAATAAACTACTTCCAAAGGTAGTAAACCATTTACCTACCGAAGAGAAACTCTTACCAAGTCTCTCCCAGACACCGTCAACCTCCAGTTGGGTCAAGTCTTCATGTAATTTCGTAATATTCTTAATGTATCCCTCATTACCTTTACTTTTGTCAGGGATATAAGTACAGCAGTGTTGAATTTTCAGCATACCACAGACTTCACCCTCTTTTGCCAATAAGATATCAAGGGCAAGTCGATTTTGCAAAACCATTGATCTGATTGCAACCATTTCGGTGTCAATCATCAAGAAGCCACCAGCAGTATCTGTCGATAAACGATCAACCACTGTGGACAATTTTCGAATTTTATGCAAATTCAGAACGACTCCAACTGATGGTATCAGTGCACCAAAAATATCACCTACTATTTCTGAGAAACTAGCTCTCTTCTTACGTGTTAGTCCTTGTTTTATTTCATTGATTCTGTTATTACTTTTGTCTACATGGTAGACCTTTGGGAAAACAATTGCAAAATAACAACTACCATACCAATGTGCAGGTAACCTGTAATAGGCTTTCTTACCACACACATAATAGACTCCTGGGAAAACAGGATCAGTTCCACCCTTCAATCCCCAACCTCCAGTAACTTGGTAAGTATGCTCACATTCACTAGAACCAATGAAATAATTATTATAGTTAGTTTTCATTCTAAGCAAGCAGATTTTCCCCTTTTATACCAGTCCAGGGACATTGCAGCATATGTCTCGCCTTTCTCATAATTTCCTTCTCTAAACGCCCATGGTGGTACCTGTGACTTCTGTTCAGCAGCTTTCCTTTGGAAACTTTCTCTTCTATATTCTACCATATCTATGAACACTTTTTCTTCAACCCTTAAGCTACATGTTAGATTGTTTTTGTAAGCATATCCTATATCTAGTGTCTTAATAATATGGAAGAATTCTCCCATGTAACTTGCATTTTTACTACTTAAAACCTTGTTTAGTTCCTTTATAATAGGTGTCTCTGAAAATACTAAATCTATATTGGAATAATGATACTCCAGCTTCCCCGTCACGTAGAATAGGCTGGTTAAAACACTGCAAGGCACACCATATGTTAAAGGTAGGTGATGATAGGTCCCCCCCCTCTGAGACATATGAAGGTAATTGCATGCACACATAACAATCACTCACATTCATCGTATTAACATACTCGTACAATAATTTTGTAAAAACATTTAATGAGAAATCACTAATTGATTTATCATGATGGAAAATACTTCCATCTATTTGTTCTATGTTAGTATTAGGGGTTTCTTTGGTAACATCACTCACTCTTTCACTTATTACATCATTAGTATTGTTTCCATTATTAGCTACCATTAGAATAGGTACAATGACAGTTAATAATATCCGCATAAATGTCAGTAAAAAGACACTACATAAGCAAGCTTTAATACATCTACGTTTTAGGCTAGATTTTGGATGTTCAGTCACTTTTGCTTCGGCCATTTATTGTATTTCTACTAAAAAATCTAAATTTACTAAATAAATATAATTTTTTTTAGGGGGGGAAATAGTGTAATCCTACACTTCAAGGCTTTCTTCTTTTACCCCTTTCTTTTATTTTTTCTTTAAATCTTCTGAGTCTTTCCATTCATTTCGTCTGGCAAGGTTTCACCTTAATTTTTCACAGTTCTTTTAAGGTGGTTTTAATTTGCTTTCATCCACTTGCTCAGTGCCTGTACCGTCTTTTTCTTCACTTGGATCTGAGCTTTCAATTTCTTCCAAGATCACGTACGTCCATTCTGGTGCTGTGTATTTCTTGCTTGGATTTCTTACTCTCCTTGTTTTTCGTACTAAATCTTCTCCTGACTCTTCTTGTTCTACTTGACTTGAGACCTCATTAATTTGCTCTGGTCTTCTTTTTGTCTTTCTCCTCACAAGAGTGTATTTCAGTCTTTTCACTCCACTTGGCCAATTGTCACCTTTTCTCGGTCTTTTAGTTTGAACTACTTTTTTACCTTCTTCATCTGGTTCATAGGTTCTTTTATTTGGCCTTTCTTCTATCTGTTCTTCTTCTTGACTTTCAGTAACTTCCCTTTCTTCTGGTTCTACAGCAGTCTCATGAGACCCAGTAACTGGTGCCCACTCTACTTGACTTGTGCTTGGCTGTTGGTCATCTGTTTGTTCTTCAGAATCTGTTACTCTAGATTCTTCAGCTTCACACACTTCAGCCTTTGGTCTTTGGCTTTGGTTTACCAGTTGCTGCTCTTCTGGTCTTTCAAGTGGTCTTGGGACTCGTCTGGTATGGCTCGCATGGATCCAATTTGGCAAAACACCACACTTCACTGCTGTCGTTGTCACCAGAATCACCTGGTAAGGTCCGTTCCACCTGGGTTCTAAACACGATTTCCTCACGTGTTTCTTCATGAGAACCCACTCTCCAGGACTCAGATCATGAGCTTGATTCGGCTGTGTCGTAGTGGCATTTTCTCCAACCTGGTGAGACACAGAACGCACCAGATCAGCCAATCCTCTGCAATAGTCAAGCACTAGATCATTAGATATATTCATCAGTTTGTTCGCTGGTATAAATGCTTGTCTCATTGCTCTTCCCATTAGAATCTCGTGAGGATTCAAACCCGTCTTTTTGTCAGGAATGCTTCTAAGACTCATCAATACAAGGGGTAAAGCATCAGGCCATCTCAGTGTCGTGGATGCACACACCTTTCCTAATCTAGATTTTATGGTGCCATTTATCTGCTTAACCACTTCAGATGCTTCGGGGCGATAGGCACAATGCAGCTTCTGCTCAATCTGTAATGCTGCACAAATCATTCGAATTATCTCATTGTTAAAATGGGTTCCTCTATCTGTTTCTAAAGTGACTGGAAATCCGAATCTAGGTATCAGTTCTCTTAGAAGTAGCTTCGCGACTGTTAAACTGTCATTCCTTCTCGTTGGTTAGGCTTCCACCCAGCGAGAAAACAAACAGACAACAACCAACACATATTTCAGCCCATTGCACGGGGGGAGCTCAATAAAATCCAACTGGAGTCGGGTGAATGGTCCTGCTGCCTTTCCAATTCGTCCCCAACTAACAACTGTCTTTCTGCCTGGATTTTGCTGCTGACAGGTGACACATCTCTGGCAGAGACTCTCTGCAATGGCCCTGAACTTTGGGTTATACCATGATTGCTTGAAGAGCCTGATCATAGCATCTCTTCCAACATGTGCAATTCCATGGTATACCCTTGCCATTTGGGATAGTAAACTGTCTGGCATGACTGGTCTTTCGTCTATATAGACCCACACTTCATCCTCTGCTCTCTTCCTGCAGCCTGAATTTATCCAAATTCCCTTTTCCTCATCACTTGCTTCTTCCTGTAGCTGTCTAATTTCGTCCCAAGTTTCAAATGAAGAAGAAAAAATAAGATGTCAATTGGTATTTTCTTTTCCATCCCTCTGTTTAGAGCAATTAAATTTCGTGCACAGAAACGCGCTACTTGAGCTGCGTATCTGTTGCCCTTCGTCACATAATCATCTCCTGATTTATGTGCGGAACATTTGACCACTGCAATCCTTTTGGGCAATTGTAAAGCATCCAATAAATCTTTTACAATTTTGCTGTTTCTTATAGGAGAACCTGAAGAAGTCAGAAATACTCTTTGCATCCATAGCTGTCCAAAATCGTGGACAACCCCGAAACCATATTCACTATCAATCTCCTTTCCTGTAAAATCCCATACATCCGTCCTTACTGTACTTTTTAATTCTTCAGGCAAACTCTCTTCTGTGAGAAGTGAAAACAACTCATCCACTTCTGTCCCTTGCTTCTCTAACATCATCTTGAATTCGACATCCTCATCAGGTGTCTGAAACGCAATACCATCTGGCGTACAATAGATGGTACAATTCATTTTACACAAATCTCTTCCCAAGAGATTTACTGGACTCGAATCACATACCACGAAACGATGCATGTCTCTGAAACTTCCAATATGAACTTCTATCGGATTTGTGACTGGTGTTCTAATATGCTTGTTTGAGACTCCTACAACTTGGATAGTTTCTCCCGAGAGGGGTAGGTTCGGAATTTCTGCTGCTCTCACAGTAGAACGGGTAGCACCAGTGTCCACCAGGAATGCAATATCATTACCTTCCACCTTTCCGTCAACAAATGGACCTGACTGATCTACCACCAAGGATCGCCAAGTACGCACTCTTCCTCCCCCCTCAGGCACCGTCATTGAGATGAGTCTGAATCACTCTCATTGCACTGCAACCAGTATTGCACTTGAGCATTCACATTATTGGGCATAGGAGCTTGTGGCACCTGTAACTGTAGAGCAACTACCTGCTGCTGTTGATTCACACCCACCTCATTCTGCATCTGTGGATTTAAATTTTGATTTACCCCATTATTCTTTTGAAAAGATCTACACTCGTTCTTCCAATGTCCATACTTTCCGCACGCATGGCAAGGAAATTTCTTCTTAGCTTCTTCTTTCTCAATTTACCTCTACCTCTACCTCATACCTGACCAATTTGATTCTGACAATTCATTTGATTACCTGTTTGAGAACCATTGTTTACTTCTTGCTGCTCTGCTACTTTCACTTGTGCCTACATGATTTTCTCCTTTAATTTTTTATGTCTTGATTCAATATCATCACTACAATACTTCGCATACCTCAAAATTTCGTCAATGGTTTTGCTCTGCCAACAAATCAAGTGCTGCTGAATCATATTACTAATCTCTGGTTTCAAACCAAACACAAAACGGTACACAAAATGTCCCATATGTTTGTCTCCAATATTCTCAAATCCGCTATACTGTTTAAATACCTGCAAAAACCTTTCATAATAGGCATGTACTGACTCTTTCGGTTCTTGGGTCGTCCTGTCTATCTTAACCCAATCTGTTTCCTTTGGAGACATTTTTCCTTTCAAAAAGGTGATTACCTGATTATACTTTCTCATCACCTCATCAGATGGTGCACCTGTTTTAGGGTCTCTAGGATATTCTTCTTTTGGCCAATCAACAGTAATTTTACATTCTGTCCACAAATCAGCTGGTACGACAATCTCAGACAAACCATCTAAATCTTTTAACAAAACCTTTGAAACTTTCACAAACCTCTCTACCTGTTTGTACCACTCAACTGGTTTCTCTCTTAATCTGGGAAAATCATTTGTAAAGGACGATATATCCTGTCTAGTCCAGGGAACGTGCACATATCCACCACCTGGGACTTCTCTCATCGGACACGCCGTTTCAACTTGTTCTCTGTCTCTCTTAACGGAAACATTGACGGTCCTTTGCCAGCTGCCTCTTCTTTCTTTTTCGTCCATCTACCTTTCCACCGTTCTACATCTCCCCATTTTTTCAGAATATTCATCAACTCTTTTATCTGTAATCTTTTCCCAGACGCATTTAAACTCTCCAAATCCTTTTTGGTAAAGGCCAATCTGTACGATTTCTGCAGCACCTTTGACTTCTCTATATCTATTCCATATTCAGTAGCAGCCTCTGCTATTTTCTCATGAAGATTCCTCGCTCTCCAGGTGATACTTTTACACAAAAACAACAGCTCTTCATCTCGGTAAGTCCCTAATCTATCTGGACTTATCGTACCATTAATCATCTCTTCCAAATCCACTTTCAATTGGCTCACATTTATACTCTGTGGTTGAGGTTTTTGCTTTTCCATTCCCTTTATCCAATCATTCAATTCCTCTAGTGAAGGACCTGCTGAACTTCCTGTCGTTGGAATGACGTTTGTCCCTATTCTCCTTGGATCTATTTGTATACCTCTTCTAGGGGTTTCTGTTATCATCTCACAAACCGGAAGATCTAACAATGTAGTATTCGTGTCAGCCTATCCATCCTCATCTACTACCGTCACCATTCCACTCCTGTCGCTACTCCTTCGAACTGCCAATGTATGTACTTTTGATATATTCTGTTTTTCTCCATTCAATGGAACTACAGGACCAATTGTTACCGGTACCGTCAAGGCTTCTGTATTTAGACTCCACTGATTTATTTTCTGGATCTGCTCTACTCTTGCCTTATTTAATGTGTCCAATTCTTTTTCTCGCACTATTCTAGCCAAGTCCGCAATCTGTGGAGTTAATGGAGTTCCCATTAATGGTGCACTCAGTCACCTCAACTGAATTTTCTTGATATGGCGGAGGTCTTTTGGTCATAATGTCTTCTAACAACTCATCATCAGATTCGTTAAGGTCCTGTCTTAAACTTGAAGTTTCTATATTTTTCTTTTTCTCTTTACACTTGCCTCCTGTCTGATCTTCAGCAACTAAAACTGGGTACAAACCCTCAGTTACCACAGCTCTCCTCCATCTTTTCATTGTATCTTCTCTTCTCTCAAAAGGATATCTAGTCATTACATTTCTATATCTCCTACCACCTCGATATTTCTCTCTTTTGAATGCTTCTACTTCCCATTCCTCTAGCGCTTCATACTGGGTAGGTCTGGGAATTGGGTCTAATGAATTCATTCGATTTCTCAAATTTTGCAGAATTCTTACATTAAACGAACCATGCTGTGGGAAAGCTATAACACCATCATCCCTTGTGTATTCCACCCAATTCTCTAACCAAGTACACGTATGGTATCCTCGCTCTAACATCATATAGGAAGCAGGCTTTCTCTGCGGTGGAATAGGAATTCCCTCTCTAGTCACTACTGGTTTGTCTTTTTTAAAGAAATTATTTATTTTCATAAACAGCTTCATTTTTCTGACCCTTTACGCTAATGTCTCTCAGTAAAACAACAAGGAAACCTTTCCGTAATTCTACTTATTCTATTTGTCAGTTCTTGTCCAATGCCAGTGCGACTCGCACCAACCGTCCAATCACAGCTCTCTACGTATCTGCTATCTCAACCAATACCAGCGCGGCTCACACCAACCGGCCAATCAGAGCTTACTTCACGTTCGCCGCCTGACCAATGCCAGCGCGCCCTTTTTGTGACGTAAGTATTACTCCTTCTACTGACCCTCCCTTTACAAAATAATACGGCGATGTATTTCTACGTTTTCTTAATCAAAATTCTTGTTAGTAACAACATAAAACAAAACAATGCTACCTTGTCTGTTCCTCTAAATAAAGAGATAGTTCTTCACTTCATGACGAGAAGTTCTTTCACTTCCAGTAAAACAACGTCCAGCGTTATTTTACACCCCAAAAAGCTACAGGTGGACTTGGTACTCCTCTAGGAATAAGGCCAAAGTTTTGCAAGAGGACTTTTTGGTGTAAAAGAGGTCTTGGTACTCCTCTGGGGATAAGGCCAGAGTTTCGGAAGTGGACCCTTTGCTATTTTCAGACACTCTACTCGTATACGAAATTTTCCCTAAATATAACACCTACAGCCTTACGCCGTACAGTATTATAACAACAGACAAAGTACTTCTGCAGTGTGATATCTTATCCACACTCTTCTTCTGCCTACTTCAGGCTAAATTTCCATCTCGGGATTCCTCAGGTACCTCCGTACCTGTACTTCTAGACAACATAGAACAGGACACTAACTTTTCTTGTTAAAAACATATAATCAATAATTATTACCAAAAGAATCAATAATTAAACCGTCCTCTGCTACCAGAAAACCTGATCCAGCGCGACACTTTATCAGGGATCAATACTCATCAATATTTCATACAAATGGCACATACACATTCACCCAACTCACAAATCCCTGTTGCGCTGGATGGTCAAGTTTGCATGTCGTGAAAAATTATTTCCTTCACAGATTCACGTTTAACAATTTAAATACATAACTAGACCTATATATCAACTCTCTTTCCTCTCGGTCGACGGACCAATTAGTTGAGTAGTTGATGGTAATAATAGAACCTAACTAACTATCTAACCAGCTAAATAATTACAGACTCTCGGTAAGATTAATAAAGTTTATCTCAGATAATTGCAATTGATAAATGCTCATCGCATACAGGTTGCAATGCAAACAATGAATCCCACAAAAGGAGAGAAAATCAATTAACAAATTGCAAACAGTGTCATACTCATCATCCATGTACGATATGCATATGAAGGAGTGGATAGAAGGAGAGACATAAGTTTCAGCAAATAATGCGAAACAATATACTTATGACGGAGTGGATAGATGAAGAGACATAAGTTTCAGAGACAAATTTACATTTGCAAATAATTATGCAAATTACGAGTCAGATGATAATACAAACCCAAAGATCAATGATATACCACCCCCCTGGCCAAGGGAGTAGTGGGGTCTCCTGAAATAGTCAGGAAACAAAGATTTCAGGAACTGGACAGGACAAGGACAGGAAACAGCTAGGCCTCTCTGCAAACCGACGGACTGCGACGCATCTCCCCTCTCAATCTCTTGCTGCCGCTACGCACTAACCACACCCCCAAAGGCACCCCAGTTATACCCTAAAACCTACATGTCCAGCCCACATTAATTGAAACATTGCACAGAATTCAACTGCTCATTGGATGCTTGGGGAGGTGGTGTATCACATCACCGTGATTTCATTCAAAATTCTTCATGCCCATTGTTCTACCCCCTTTCCCATTACATGTTGGTTGACCAGTCTATACAATTTTGTTCTTGCTACATTTCATTAATTTCTCAGTCACGTCTGCGGAAGAAGTCTTGAATCCCACGGCCAGTCTCATTTTTTTGGCAGGAAAAGAATGTTCTCTGAGCTGATCAACCTTGAACTTATATTCATCATCCGCAGCACTCAGCACTTCTGTCGGTTTTGTCAGGTCATTCTTGCTCATTTTTTAGCCCCTCATCTATCCGGTTAATTTAAGAAAATACAGGCCCATTCGGCTCACTATGATGAAATAGACACATACATTCATTAATTACATGGAAATGCACCCTTCACTGTTTACCACCCACCTTTACACTATTCCCTGTTAATATATTCTTAGCATAAGCTTCATGCAAAGCGGTATTATTTATCGTTTTCAAAGCAAGATGCGAAATGCGGCCTAAACGTGCATTAATCTCGTTTCTTTTGAAACGCAAAATAAAATGCGGCCTAGTTATTGCATGTATTAGTTCACATTAGTGCACGCATGCGCAAAGCGGTTTCTCATGTAACTCATGTGATTTGCGTGTTAGTTTTCACTGCACACTGTTAATAAGTATTATGGGGGAGTTAATTCTAGCAGGTTTCTTTGTGCGAAACCCTGCTCCATCACGTTTGCCTTAATCCCAATTATTCTGACCCTGCAAATTGCTCACACCTCATTTCAAAGGCCATTTCTCCTTTAAGTCATACATCTGCAACCTAACTATAACTGTAGCTCATTTATTAATACCTCGAGCCTACGCACATGAGTTTCCCCCTCTCCCACTAAGGACCACACCCAATTCCTATTAATTTAATCCACCATAGAGAAACTGAAGTAAATGCATGGTATGGTTTCTTTAAGAGCTCAAGAATAATCCCAATAACTAACTATAACCAAGAAAAAAAAGTACTAACCCTGTGTTCCAGATCAGCGTGCTGGCCAATGTAAATTGCTACAAAACCTCTCAAGGGTAATAAGTGCTATATAAATGCATTAATAATACAATACAATATATAACCTTCTGCCTCATACTAATACTAATTCCATAACACTCAGTGGTTGGGCAGTCAAATGTAGTTCATACAGTGGGGAAGTGACGGGTAAGGGAACCATACTGTCGTGTACTGTGATGTATTGCTATGCATTGTTCAAATGTCAAAATAATTTAAAAAAAATAAAAAATAATTTTATACAAACTGCATAATAATTTCCTTATACTGCTTGGCACTTTCTCACATAAGGCAAAACAGCTATGGGTCATGTCCATCACCCAGGACTGTACCAGTCCAACACCAACTGAACAGGCATGTAATAAATAAAGAGATCTACCTTTAATTTAGTCCACCACTGTGAGTCCCATCTAGCTACATACTATGGCCGCATTTGACATCTCACAGTGGCGATCAGATATGGGATGATAGTAACATAATCCATCCCAGCAGCTCTCTGATCCATGTCTCCCTCCAACATATGCCTGGTTAGGACCAATAACTTTAAACAAGAGGTCTCCGAATGGACAACCCAGTGCAGTAACCTGTTCAGTGTTCTATGAAAATAAGTAACACTATAAGGGACCTGCAGAGCTACTCAAAGCTGCCAGCTTACTGAAAACTATGAACTGCGCGCCTGTCTCTCACACGTCTTCATCCATCACACTGCTGAGCGCTGCGCCCTACAACACGATAACCGCACTTCAGTGGTCATAATGCATGACATGGAAACACTCCCCACACAGGATCAAAACAAAGACAACATCCTTCCACCCACGCACCCTACACAGTGTAGCGTGCTGCCTGTGTAGGTAAGCGCTTCAATGCCTCACACGGGTCGTAAGTGATATATACATTTTGGCATACAATACAAAATATCGGAGAGTGACAATTGCAAGAAATAGGTTAACCATGGTTGATGTATAGTTACTTGCATTACAAAGGGTTTTAAAGGGTCCGCAGGTACTGTGGGCTCCTATGTGGTGGTGTTAATGTGCAGCTGTAGCTCACACCCGCCTGAGATGAGGTTGCAAATGTCCTTCATTTTTGGAATAATGAGTGTATTTCAGTATTAGCACAGTACCTATGATATGGAGGACAGAGGTAGCTGGAGTAGGACTGACTATAGGCCTCTGGAAAGATACAAAATACTTCCTTAGGGGTGTTGGAAAAAGGCATAGTGTCACGGTTTGAAATTCAGAATTGAAGGCTTACATATTCTGGGTTCTGCTTCTCATCATCTGGGCTTAGTGAGAGAACCAATGGCCTTCTAAATCAACAGCATGTGTTTTCTTTACTGAGAACTGCTTAAAGTGGCATGGGTTCTGCTTTTTGGGTAGTAACAGAGCCATTAGTTTGACTGGTACTTATTTATCAAGTGCAGTGATTATCCATTGCTTGAAAAGTTTGCAACTTTGATCAGGAGCAGAATGAGGTTAAGCTTCAGGTTTTTGTACACATGAGTTCCGGTGTGTACAGGCTCACCTGAGACACCTTATGCTCGCCATAGATGTTGGATGAATACTAGGAAAGGAACACCGTTGTGGTCCTATCAAAGTTGGGTAGTCATTTGTATGGAAACTTTGCGACCTAATGCACAAACTAGGTGCAGAGGGTGCCTCTTGTTTGGGTTGGCCCATTTACCAGGCATGGACAGTGATTCAGTTGGTTAATTCAGTGTAGAGTTCGCTTCCATGAAAAGATTAAGATCACCTGTTTTTCACAATCGAGGATATTCCCAAAAAAGTGGTTCTAAAAAACCTGCATGGTTGCCAACAGAGCTTCCGTCTTCACCAGGGGGAGATAAAAGAACTGCATCTGCTATATTCGTTTTCACGAATAGTTTTGGTATCCTATGAAGATGTGATTTTCAAAAGGACTAGTGTTTTTGGTAAGCAATTTTTCATGTTATTCATTCAATGCTGAATATCTGCTTACGATTTTTTGTGAAAAAAATATATGATAGCCACTTAATGTATTCCTAACCTCATGTGCATCTATGAGCTAACAAGAGGTTGGTGTAACTGCGCTGGCTAACGAAGCAACGCATGCACTTGGTTCTCTTTTCAGATATTTATCGGAGCCATCATCCCTTTGGGCGCAGCTGAGAAAGATGGCCGCCTGCGGGCCGCTGATGAGCTGCTCTGCATTGACGGGGTGCCAGTGAAAGGGAAGACGCACAAGCAGGTCTTGGATTTAATGACCAATGCAGCTCGGAATGGCCACGTGCTTCTCACAGTCCGAAGGAAGATCTACTACGGGGGTACGTTAGAAAGGAATGTCTACCCCGCTGTGTCGGCATCCATGGCTCTTGAACTGCAAATGTTGGAAATGGCTTGTGTACTTGATGTTTTTGTTTCTATGCGTTATGGAAGGGGCACTGTTAGTGAATTTCAAAGGACTTTGAGTAACTTGAGTCAGAACTGATGGAATGATTGTGTTTCTCTGTTATTGTTTGTGCGCTAATATGAGCCGTACTGTTTCTTAAAATGGGAATTTCTTTGTTTTCAGTTATTTATACCACTTTGGATACGTTGACAGAAGAGAATAGGACAGGTAGGATTCCCGAAATCCGAATTATGTTTAGTTTGAACATATCGGTCTTACTGAATGTAATCTCGGTGAGGATGAAACACCATTTCTGTTTCTACATATTATTGCCATTCCTGGTTCATGCCAGAAACTCTAGAATCGTGACTGGATAGAGGTTATAAACATGTTCAGCTCCATTGGGAAGGATGCTGAAATCAAGAGGAGCCTCCTGGGTCTCGTTTTATTGCACCTGTACAACGACCTTGTCCTGCTAGGCAGCCATACTGTTGTTACTTTCTTTCCTATGAGACTGGAGCGCCTCTTGCTATTTCAGATGGTATAACTTCAGGTGTGCAGCTTGCTGCTCTAGTTGCACTGTGTCCCTTCGTATATATGTCCTCTGGTCATTTTGGGAGATCCTTCTGTCGTACTTACACATGCAGGGCCTAAGAAGACACGAAGATATAGCTTTCTTCTTCTCATCACCCCACTCCTGCTTGGCAGTGTCTTAAGTCCCACCAGCCAATGATCTGCATTCCCTTTTTCGTTTTACACATGTGCTTAAACCTGATGTGAACACTCTGTTGTCTTTTCCTGCTGTATTATGTTTAGTTCTTATTATAAACTTTCCATTTTGTGTGAGAACCACCTTTGATTCTGGCTACAGCTACCAGAGGGGGGCTAAGGTTGTCCGTCCTAAAGCTGCTTTATCTCTGAAGGGGCACACTATGTGTGGTGTGGGTACTCGGACACAGCTCCCTTTACCTCAATTGCCCTTCTTCTCTTTGCTTGTTGGAGCTCTTCTAGCAAGTGACACTTTCCATTACTCTTGTTAAACATTACATACTTCTTGTTGTGTGAGAGACTGACTAACCCCACAAAGACAGAGTAATTATTGAAAGTGTAAAAGAGTACCTGAAGACATCGTGAGATTCTACCAGTAACAGTGTAATCCGCAAAAGTAAAATCGATTTACAGTTTCCTGCAACAATAGCTACTTCTGTTTTAGTGTGCTTGAGTTAATCAGTGACATCACTAGTGAAACATCTTAAGAGTGTGCAGCTGTTGGGATGCAGATGTCCCATACTTGGCTTGGTAGATCGTGAGCCACTGTCCTTAGTTCCCCTGTTAGCATGTCTCTGTGTATTTTTGATTTATTGATTCCGCCTGCAGAAAAGTCATGCATGCTCCATGAGGGTCTGTAGGAAATGGATTCAAGCCAAGAATGGGGCTGTGTGGTCCAGAGGAGCAGACTAAGAGCAGCCCTCCTTTTTCTGTCAGTGACTTTTGTCATCTCACTTGTTTGAGGAGACCTTGGAGTGGAGACAGCAAATCACTCTAGTTGAAGTAACAATCTTGTTTAGGTCTCGGATGCAGACAGCGTAGGTTGTGTGTTGGCCAGACCTGTTGTTTCCAACCTAGAAAGACTGGTTTTCGGGTTAGCCCACTGATCATAATTGGAGGGCATGGCTGTGTCTCACTTCCCTGATCCTGAATAAATGGCTCTACTCCCTACTCCTGTGCTTGTCTCTCCCAGATGCTTTTAGTTCTCACATTGGTCCAATTGGTTGACTTGTATTCTTCCACTTCTGATGTTGCTTGTGTTCAGGGAAGTACTTTTTTCTTTCACTTTTAGCAGTCCATGAGAGTGCATGTGTTTTCTTGTCACACGCCCCTGACAGGGAACAGCCAGTTCCTCCCCCTTACTATCAAATCTGCACTACAAAGAGAAATGGCTGAGCAACTGTTGTGAGCATAAAGCAGCTCCCCTGAAACCAGATCTAACCAAAAACTGGACTGGCATTTTAGTTTGTGTAGCCAGGTGTAAGTATGGAGTACATTTGTTAAAATTGTTCCCGAAATCTCTCACTGCCCAGTGTCCAGGCAACCTACACCTGTGTGCTGGGGATGGTGTTTGAGTTCCAGGGCTGGTGTCTTTGGCATATAGTCTCCTTGTTAGGTCAGCAACAGACCTGAAGTCCTGCAGCAACTCTGCTGGAGGTGCTGCTTGGGAAGAGGCTTGAAGGAAGGAGCTGTCACTGAGAAGAAAGTGGTATTGGAGAAACGCATATAGATAGCTGCTGCCTAGAAGCTCACAACCAAGCTGCCTGGAGAAATACAGAGCTGTGTGTGAAGCACAAGCACCGATCAAGAAACGTGGAAGAAACTGCTTTGTCCAGAGTTGTTTTGTCCCCCAGCCCCCATACCACCTCCCTTTACTAGTGCATCACCTGGCAGTGTCCCTCTGGCGTTCAGATGCCAACCTCTGGAGTTTGCGGAGCCGGAGGAGAGACCCCTCCTGACCCAGTACTGAGTTTACAGGGCTTGGATGTGACCTGCTGCTGTTACTGCTATGATTGCATCTGATTGTCCTCACTACTGCTGCTGGATCTTGGTGTGCTGGCATCAAACATCAGCCGCAGCCTCCTATTGGAATCCTCTAGAGCTCTCTCCAGAGCCTCGATTTCGTGACTTGACATGGTTGGCTCTGCCCTCGTATTGTGGAGGGTGGAGCTGAAGGATGTTGGTTGGCCCCTTCCCCGACATCCCCAGAGCTGGTCATATCCTCCGCTCCCTAGCATTAGGTCATGGCCTGCGTGCTACTTCCCCGACATCCCAGAGCTGGTCATATCCTCCGCTCCCTAGCATTAGGTCATGGCCTGCGTGCTCCTTCCCGACATCCCAGAGCTGGTCATATCCTCCGCTCCCTAGCATTAGGTCATGGCCTGCGTGCTCCTTCCCGACATCCCAGAGCTGGTCATATCCTCCGCTCCCTAGCATTAGGTCATGGCCTGCGTGCTCCTTCCCGACATCCCAGAGCTGGTCATATCCTCCGCTCCCTAGCATTAGGTCATGGCCTGCGTGCTCCTTCCCCGACATCCCAGAGCTGGTCATATCCTCCGCTCCCTAGGATTAGGTCATGGCCTGCGTGCTCCTTCCCCGACATCCCAGAGCTGGTCATATCCTCCGCTCCCTAGCATTAGATCCTGGCCTGCGTGTATATGCATTAGTGAGCGGTGGGACTGGGTAAGCAGCAGAGTCACACCGTCTGGGGCACCAAGACCAACAGGAAGGGGAGATCGAGCTAGAAACTCCAAAGCCTGTGACGGGCGAGAAGAAGCGGAGATGGCCCTTGGCCCTGACTGCTCGACCCCGCTTCCCAGAGTGCACCTCTGCAGATCCAGTACACGCAAGAAGAGACTGTGGGGTGGGGCATTTTACACAACCGCAGGGGCCGTCTCGCTTCTGTGTTCCTCAGACTTCCTGTTTCTCCGATCAAATCAAGTAAAAACCTTTATTTGTATTCTTGAATGTTAAATATTTCATCCGAGGGTATAACAAAGTACAGTATATTTTGATAAGACAAGGGCACAATTGGCCGTTGATGTGTGACATGCTGCACAGAGTTCTTGGCATGGTTTGAGCTGCACTGCTTCGCTGCCCAGAGATTTAAGTGCTTATGTTAGGTGTTTATGCACCAAGTCGGTGTAGTTTGTGGCAGTGTGCTACCAGTCTAACGTCAACTCTTCCTTTCTGTCACAGAAAAGCATGCTGACGATGACGACCCCCAGGCACTGACCCCTGCGCAGAACGGCTCCCCCCGACTCAACCGGGTAGAGAGCATCCACAGGGCCCCCCCAGAGGCATACGATGTACTCCTGCAGCGGAAGGAAAATGAAGGCTTTGGTTTTGTGATCCTCACCTCCAAAAACAAGCCACCGCCTGGAGGTAAGTGCCCGCTCGCTTCACCTGCGCGGCGCTGGGATAATTATGGAGCTTGGTGGCTTCAAGCGCCAGTGTTTGCTGCTCCCATGCCGGGAGCATCTGTCATCGCTGCGTATTTCCGCCTCCTTGTTTTGCCACTGAGTTGGTATCATATCATACTATTAATTATTAGATATAAACTCTTTCCTGTAGTAGTTCTCTCAGTGAATTCATTCGTTGTAAAACTGTCATAGTGTTTGATTTCTTCGTTTGTTCTCTTTCACTATTTCCCTTTACTCTTTCAGGTTTTAACCTTTGTGTTTTTTGTATTGCTAAAGAAATGCTTTGTAATTTTTGGACTTTCATATGCACCATTGTACCTCTGAAACCTAAGGTATAAAATACAAATTGAGGTTTACAAAATAACTTTAGGAATGTGCCTGCTTGAAGCACGAATAAAAAGCAGATTCTTGGAATGGGTTCGGCTCAGCCATACTGCTCTAGACAGATTACAGAATTGGCACATGAACTTGCATTCTTTTAACCTAGGCATGGGCGTCCGCAGGGAGGGGCAAGGAGGGGCGCTTGCCCCCCCCTGGAGCGCCCCTCCTTGCCCCCCCTCGTGTGTGTCAGCCGGGGCTGAGACAGCTTCTCGGGCTGTCGATCGTCTTGTTTGCAGCTGCACCCGAGTACTTCACAGGTCTTTAAAAGACCATTTACGTGTTAACAAGGCTTTTTGTGAGGCTTTGTTGTTTTTTACACCCCTTCATCTCCACTGTGCCTATTGCTGGAAGAATTAGCCCCCCCCCCCCCGAAATTTGGGCTCTAGTTGCGCCTCTGGTCTGGGACTAAATATATTTTCACCACCCCTTCTGCTGTGCTCCGAATCCGACAGAAACCGAAACTGAAGCTACATCCGATGCTTCTACCAGGCCAGAGAGTGGCGTGCGTTGTACACCACGGATCACTGGAATTTTTATGTGAGGCTAACTGGCTATGAGTATGACTGTGATTACAAGTGCAAGTAACATTACCGATTGGATCTGAGACTAACTAACTATATTGTGTACTGCTTACTATTGCCAATGATTTCGTACCGAAGCTTTCTGATAGAGTGGGTGTTCTCTTTTTGTTGAATCCACTGCGGTGTGTACGAGCCCTATATGGACTTCATCACTGTCCCGCAAGAGAGGAAGTTATTTATCCAATTTAGATTTGGATGTCTTCCTTAAACTCCTTTACTGTGTCGTGGAATAGGGGCTCCCAAGTTAAATCATCCAACTGTCCATGTTGCCCCGAGATAGAGAGACGACTAAGCACATTCTCTTTATATGCCCTCTGTATAAAAATCCAAGATCTAAATGGTTAGCCCCTGCTTGTAGACAACTAGGAACCCGTAGTCATTTAGAGGCCCTACGTATCCTCAGGACAGATACAAGGCCACAAATAGTATGTGCAATGGCCAAATTCCTGGGGAGGTTTTGGTTCATTAGGAGGAAGATGCTAAAATGAACTGAGTATACCATTAGATTAAGTATCATTCCTCACAAAGTATCCAGTCTACACTTGATGTTTTATGATCATGTTAATATATGCCTCATGTTTAAATTACAGAAGACTGTGCAATATTGTATTTCTGCTAATTATGCACTAGCACTTTATGTACTTTCTATGTGTTTTTAGCTTGTTTGGTTTTATCATCTTGGAAGCTAGTTCCTTTTAATTTGTTTTTTAGATTTTAATGGCTCGGGTTTTTAATACATTTTGTCACTGTATAAATAATGTCATCTATTTTGGCTTACAATTTTCAGTATGAAAATCTTGTTCTAACTACTATACTTCTGTACGCCTATGCACTTTGATGGTCTTAACGACCGAATAAAGTTTTATGATGATGATGATAGTGCTGTCAAGTAACTGCCTGCAACAGCCTTAATTTATATCCGGCAGCCGCAGTCTGTGCAGGTAAGAGCGGTGGGGGTGGTGGGGGATTTCGATGGACAATGACGAGTGAAAATTAATTATTTATTTAATTTTCTCTCGTCATCATCCGTCGAAATACCCCCCCCCCCACCCGGCCCCACCGCTTTTACCTGCATGGACCGCGGCTACATCCGGCCCTATAAACCCTGATAATCCCAGCTTTAGTCCAGAAGGCCATTTTCATTGCTTGCACCAGGGCCCAAGGCATCTATACTGCTTTAGTGGGATAATACAAAATAAACATATATGGCAGTGGGAATTTCCATAGATTGAGTTGTATCTTCAGAGCAGAGACCTTGCCCAGAGAATGATGTGGTTGCCAAGTCTGCCAACATTCTGATTATTTGCTGGATCGGGCTGCACAGTACTAGATGGGGTCCTGAAAGTTGGGGTTGCATGCACTGACCTTGTGGCAGTTTTCACTCAAAAGAAAGTTTCCCGTCAAATGGTGTTGCATGAGTTCTGTGATTTTTGGCCAGATTTACAACTCACAAATCTTAAATTTACAAAACACTGATAATGTTGTTTCGAAATTGTGAAAATTAGTTGTCAGATAACACCTCGGGGTAAAAATGGTTGGCAAAGATGCTAAATCCCAACTTCCAGAAATGTAAGTGATTGGGGGGGGCCTCCACTCCTAAAAAATATTGTCAGGGGGGGCTTGGCCTAAAAAAGTTTGAAGACCTCTGATCTACACAGTGAGACCTTCGGGAGGGGCTGGATGCCAGGACGACAGTGCTGCTGATCAGCCCGACTCCACTGAGTAGTATCAGAAGAGCAGGCAGCAGTTTTTAAGTAAGTTCCAGTAACTTTAATGCATTCTACAGCATCAGCATTACCTACTGGCTGCATATCTAGGTTACTCTAAGTGAACAGTGTTCTAGACTTACATGCATGGAAATGTCAAGGAGGACAGTCCCCTCCGAATATGCAAATGTAGTGTGAGCTTGTAGTGTTCAGCTTTTGGGGTGCCAGGGGGTAACTTTAGGGTTCAGGTTGGGTGTGGGTTTTGGGGTACCAGCTGCCAGGGGGTAATTTTAGGGTTCCAGGTGGGTATGGGTGTTGGTGTGCCAGGGGGTAATTTTAGGGTTCAGTGTGGGTATGGGTTTTGGGGTGCCAGGGGGGTAATTTTAGGGTTCAGGGTGGGTATGGGTCTTAAGGGGCCAGGGGGTAATTTTAGGGTTCAGGGCGGGTATGAGTTTTGGGGGGCAGGGGTAATTTTAGGGTTCAGGGTGGGTATGGGTTTTGGGGTGCCAGGGGACAATTTTAGGGGTCAGGGCGGGTATGGGTTATGGGTTTTGGGGTGCCAGGGGGCTAATTTTAGGGATCAGGGAATGTATGAGTTTTAAGGGGCCAGGGGGTATTTTAGGGTTCATGTGTGCTCTAATTGTTGTCCAGTTTCAAATGCAGAATTCACCACTTTTTTTTTCAGCTTGGCCTGAGCATTACCCGATCCTGATTGTCTGCCATTTTAGCCCCGCCCCTATTGATTAACATTAGCCACGCCCCTTCATTTGCCAGGTTAGCCCCCCCCCTGGAAAAATTTCTGCGGACGCCCATGAACCTAGGTGAAGGGTTTAACACTCCCGTTGCACAGGTCTCTTTTTGTGCACCTGCCTCACTACCCTCTCACTGCCCTTTCTAGCCTTCCACAAACCCCTCACCCTTTACTTGTCTACTCCACTCTGAGCATTACCTATGTGGGTAGCGCTCCTTGACCCGTGATGACATCACAGTGTTGAACCCCTGGCCCACCTTTGCCTATTACATTTTCTGCTGATGGACTATGATGATTAATTCTTGCCCCCTGTCTATAAAATCTGAAAGCCATTGGGTGGAACTAGAGTTTTGTTCCACGCTTTTGTGGCTGTGGCCTGGGTTTGATGCCTTTACTTGAGGTAGTTGTGCAGGTACACACTCCCTTGTTTTGCCTTGAAAAGGTAATGAATTGTGAGGCCAAAACGTGTCAACTATACACCAGGAGAAGTCTATTTTGAAAGGACAAAGAAAAAATTCAGTTGCTGACCGTTGCTGCAATCCCAGTAAGATTCACCACACGTTTTAATATGAGCATTTAATGAAATATTTTAGGCGTTTTATCTAGCTCAAGGTGCTAAATTTAAATATTTTGTATGTCTCTTTTAAAATATTTGTGACATTAGTTGTATTATGGGAATGGTTTTAAAAGAAATTAATTGTTTAAATAGAGGCTGCCGATTATTACTGATTATTCAATGCTGCTAAAGATGATGGTTTTAACTTGCTGTGTTTTATGTATTTTGCACTTTTATGTTTTTTAATTACTGAATAAAGTATTTGTGACTGACTGACACCTCACATGTAGAGCTCGGTGGTTTGTGACAGTGGACTGTCTCAGGACGAACCATGCTCAGAGTTTAGGACTGGTTGTCTTATTGTTAAACAAGTGTTATATGCAAGGACAGTGCGGATTTTTAACTTTTGATTGATGCATTATGCAGAATAAATGATTATGAAATGATATGCTTACAGATTTCATGTTTTCATTTAGGTATCTGTTTAGCTATTATGGGGACCTTTACAGGAGGTATCCGCATGTAAGCACTGTGAATATTGTATTGAAAATAATTTCTTACTGTCCAATAATTCGTTTTATGGTTGACAAAGCACCACGGGTGGGTCTGTCCCGCTAGAACTTCTCTCTTTGTTTGATTGACGAGGGGAGGGCATGGAGTGGAATCACATGATCACTGGGACCCCAGATAGGAAGGCAGGGCCAGGGGTTTCAAAGGCCAAGCGAGTGGTAGCATTAACCCCCATCCCACTGCTGCTCATCGGCATCTATTCGAACGAGGTCCTAGGGTAAATAAGGAAATAGAGACTGTCTCTTGATACCGGTCATCGATCTGAGGTTCTTCCATACAATCTCTTGTTCCTTCTACTCCCATCATTGTCTATTGATGGAGTTTGGATAAGGCCTACTGGGATACTGGTTGACTGTATACCCTTATCCCGTGCTTAAATGACTCAGACGCATCTGTGCCAGAGATCAGCAGCATATTCAAACATCAGTGTTTTTGGGCCTGTTCTCCTCTAGGGTGATGGAGCAAAGTACTCCATCGCCCTGACAGAGGTGCTGACTGGAAAATTTTGAAATGTTCGTTGGCTCAGCGGGTATTTCAAGCCTTGATGGGAACCAATGTGTTGTAACTTTGGCGGACGGCTCAGTCAAAACCGAGTTTGAGTTGTTAGGGAACCCATGTATGTGTGCTTTTGAAAAGCAGTGCAACCTGTGCTGTCGACTGGAACTCGCCCACAATCTATGAGGAATTTGATTCTCATATATGACACAACAAGCTGATGTCTTCCAGTCTGCTTCTAGTTTTGAAAAACTCGTGATGGAGGGATTGTGGCAAAGTAAGTAGGATTCACTAGTCACAAACATGCTGTGATTCGTGTCTCAAGCTGTTCCTCACCGATGAGGCGCGATAAGGACGTGATCGCCTTTATTCCCCTCCATAGAGGCCGTGGCCCAGCAGTTGGGGGTTACACCGCTCATTTTCAGGCGGTGGGAACTTTGGTCTGCGTATGGTAGGCTGAAACATGTGATGTGATGGAAAACTACCCAGATCCGTGTGGTGGAGATGCACTGGCTCCGGTGACCCCACCCTTCACATTTTGTGGTACCTGTTCAATAGCCCAACACCGCACGAGGAATAGTATAGCACAGTAACACACAATCATAAAATGACAAAGAATAGTGGTTCATAGGTCGCTTCTTGTCTTCAGTTGCACTGTGTAAAAATATGCGGGTAGATAAAAGGACACAAACATTTTTGTAAGCGTGACTAAGATTTGTATAGTTTCTTTAACTAGAACCATCTACACCAGGGAGGTGACGGAAGGATGCCCAGATTTAGGGGTTGCCCTCACAAGTGGCTGGCCTTATATCCCTTCCTTTATTTGAGTGCTCTGAAGTGTTGAAGGTGACTTGAGAGCGTTTAATAAAGTTCTTACTGGAGGCATGACGCAACAGGTCAGACCACCACAGGAAGAAGCAATGCATATAGGTCCATGCCATGAGGTCTGGGATTGAGGCTCGGCTGGTGAGGAGGTCGGGCAACTCGATTTAAAGAGTCTCCTAGATACTGGCTGTGCTTGGGAGTGTGTGTGCTTTGGGGTACTTCTGCAGGGATCTCCAGAAGCAGGGCCTCTTGTTCTTGCGTTCATTTGTTTGTGCATCCCTTGTTTAATGTTATCAGGAATCGGCCAAACACTGAAGATTGGTGTCAGAGGAAGCTGAGTGCAATGCCCCTGGAGAGGAACCTGCCTTTTACCTAATTCGTGGTTGCTAGTGGCTTGTCCAAGGTCACATAGCATGTCTCTGATTAATCTGGTATTAGATCCCAAGGCCTGTTGGGTGCCTCTTCTGAGAAGCTCCATGCAATGACGTGTTCTGCCAATCTGTCATTTACGCATTCAGCGGTGTGCCCCTTCTCTCAAGTTGAATACTACAGGGAGCTGCTGACGCCAAGTTCTGGAAGAAAGTCCGGCTTCAGAGCGTTTCAATTATGATTCTAGCATCAGGTCAGCGGTGGTGCTGGTTTCAGTTTTTGCAAGAGCAGTTGCCATGGCAACATTTGAAGGCTTCAGCCGTCTGATGCTGAGAGGGTGATTATGTGCTCTTTGTTGGAGATATCAGAAGCCTCTCTTGAAGAAGATTGCGCCTTGCATTTGGGTGCGTAATTATTCAGGAATCAGTGAGGAACGGCATACTCAAGTCCCAACACTGCACAGTGTAATCATTTTAAAAGGCTTAGTGTGTTTAAAGCCTATGCAGATTGAAAAGTTGCGGCACCAGGGCCAGCTGTACTCGGGAGCCTTCTGCACAGGGCTCCTCCGTGTACGAGAGTGGTGAGGCTGGCGCCTGGTGGTGGTGTTGTTGAGAGTCCTGCCCTGTGTCAGGAATGAACGTGGTGGCAGTCGACCCTGATTGTTACTAATGGACAGGGCCGGCTTTAGCGCTGGTGGAGCCCAGTGCGACAATCACTTTTGGCGCCCCCACGTCCTATGACCGCCTCCACATGTTTTTTCACTACCACGTGCAAAAGTGCCCCTCATCTCTCCTATCATAAGATATTGCCAAGCACAGCGCTCCCCCGAGGTCACAGCCCCCCCTTCACAGGTCAGCACCCTGTGCGGCCGCACCAGTCGCACTGCCCTAAAGCCGGCCCTGCTAATGGACGAGTAGTTGGTGTAGTGTTAGCTTGTTTTTTGGGGGTTCTTTTTTTTTTTAACTAGTGTTAGGTTTCGCAGGGACCACACGACAAGTGATGTCGGGTAAATGGATTTATTGCAACTCGAAATCCATAAACAACAAACAATTAGTCCCGCGTTTTCTTGGGGAATTCTTTTTTCTTCTCCTTGAGGCGTCGACTTTTCTCCACCGGCTCCCAGTCGGCCCAGTCAGGAGGGAAGGCACCAGAAAAAAATGAAATAAACAAAAGGTCAGTGCGATGCGCCAATACTTAAGTGAGGGAGAGGGAGTGGGGGAGACAACATACCCGTTTAATTCACTCTACAGGGTGCAGTAGAGCAAGAGACCGCCACTGTGAATACAGAGACTGAAAACGCTCCGTTGTTTAAGGAGTACCCGAGGGGTTTCCCTTCTCAGTACCCCGGGGCGTTACTCCCTCCCGCTTCCCAGGAATCTTGCACGTACCTGTGCAAGCCACGTTCCTCCGGGAATGCGGCTGGGCGATTCGTGATGTCGTTGGCCTCCTGGCTCTCCTCCGTGATGTTCACCGCCGGAATCCTGGTTCGTCAGGTCACCTTCACCCCGTCCGCCCTCGGAGTTGTTGGGTGTTCTCTCTCGTCCCAGGCGGGTCGATCCCTTCCTTCCGCCTCACTGCTCTCCCCACTCCTTCTCCGGCGTTCTTCTTTTCTTCCGGCGTGGCGCGTTCCCAGCTCCAGGGGGCGTGGCTTGTCTCTTCCTCCACTTCCGGGGGTTTGGAATTAAAGGGCCCGTAATACTGATCGACAGGATCAGCGCCAGTGTATTGTGCCTCGTATAGCGATCCCGCGGGCTGGAAAAAAAAACAAAGGTGTGGGCCAGTGAGGCAGACTCTCTTCTTCCTCTTTCGGATCAGGGTCAACGGGAGCCAGAGCCTGACAACTAGTAATAATGATTTTTTTTATACATGCATATATACGCTGATTTGACATAATTGCAGTTGAAACACATTTGATATGATGTGCAGAAATTGGTTTATTAATCTGCCGCATTTGCATGTATAAAAATATTTTAGGCAAGATGGATGCCATCACTATTCACTCACTCCTGTCCTCCCCCGCACATCTTCAACCCCCCTCCCCCACCCCTGTAGATCTTCTCCCCACAGGCTCCGCAGAGCACTGTCAAGTTAATGTGTAGTAGTTTATTTCCATTGTTATGATTACATTGCTTTTGATTAACTTTCTCCTGTTCTCTGGGACTTGTAACGTTGTCAAGGTCCCTTCCTCTACCTTCATTTGTGATCACTAGTCTATTCCTTCACTGAAAGTCCTATTGTTTAAATGTTTCATATTAGTTGAAATATCTCCAGATGGCACTAGCATAGAAGGCGTTGAATACGTTTTTCAGAAATGGGATGGTGTTGTGTGTTAAGGTAATGACGTGTATTTTTCTTGTGTTCTAATTTTCTAAAGAAATGATACTTTTGATCATGTCACAATGATTTTGCAGTTTTTACTAATTTGTTATTCAAGAAATGTTTATAAGAACCCCTTGATTTTGGGGTGAGCCAGAAATTGATATATTTTAAGAACTTTGCTGTGCTTTGGGGTGCTATCCTATTTCTTTTTGATTATATGGACTCTAACGCTTATTTTTACATTTTGTAATAAAGCCCTTTACCATATTGTGATCTAGAAGTCAATTATTGTGTGGGCCTCATTACTTTTTGGAACTGTTTTATTCTGCTAATTGATGTTTATGGGGTGCCTTAACGCGCTGTTTAATCTGTGGGAGAACCGGATGGCGTAAATTATCGGGCTAATTCTTTGTGGTGTGTACATTTTGGGGTATGTTTTTTTCTCCGACAGTGGCAATCAATGTAAAGAGGGCGGCCTCTTCCGGTAGTTCTTTCTCTGGCTGTGTATCCCACTATCTGTCTGTAGGCTCCCATCGCCCTTTCTCTAGAGCTCTCTTCTCTTTCCCTCCTTAGCTCTCACTACACCCTCTGAACCATCTTCCCTCTTCAGCTGCCTCCCATAAACACTCCTATCCTGTGATAACTTGTCACTGTCAGAAAATAGTGAACATTTTTCTAGAATCTTCTTTTACCCAACGGTCCAGTAGATGTTTTCATTTTTTGTTGTTTGAACCTGTAGCATCATTCATCAGTGGTTCCTCTCCACAGATCCACAATTCCCAGTAGAAATCACGTACTATTTTTAGCACTCTTAAATGTATACAATACAATGCTCCTACTGACCAGCAGAAGAACAGAACAGAGCAGAGAACATTATAGAAAACAATCCATGCTGCCAGTGCCTAGACTGCCGTTATTATTGCCTGGACTCTACATAGTATGCTCTGGTTTTCTTAACTGTTCTGGGCTCCATATAGTATTGTCTCATTGCTTAACACTTCCAAGGTTCTATCTAGTATTCTCTAGTTGTAATTGTGCCTCCAAGGCTTTGGCTCAGGTCGATTCTTGGGGGCCTTTATCTAGTATTCTCAGATTACCTGTGCCACCAGGGTTCCATATTTACTTTCTGGATGCCTAACTGTGCTGCCATGGCTTGGTCTTCAGGTGCTCCTGGGTTGGCTCTACATGGTATTCTGTGCCTGCTTAACCTTACTGCGAAGGCTCATAATCCGCCTGTGCTTGGGCTCTGTCACTCTCTGATCCACACCAGTGGTGGCTCCCATCATATGATAAAAGACTCCAGTAAAGTTGGTAAGTATCTGATGATGTGCTTGCATCTAATCTCTCTTTTGGGAAGGAAAAGTCCTCTGCATGTTTAAAGACTTGTTCCTGCCCTGAGTGGCCAACTGTAAGGGTTGTCTGGATCCGTAATGCAGATTTCTTGTCCTAGGCGAACACGGATCATGTGTGTGTGCCATGACATAGGCCTGTCTCTTGAATTGTGGTCTTGCTGGACCAGGAGAGGCACTCAAAGCACTACTCTCATAGTGGTGGAAGGCTGCTGCCTTCGCCAAGAGTTAAGCAGCACAAGTTCAGTGGTGACAGCATACCATATAATGATCAGTTGTAGTGAACAGGCCCTTTTTACCCTGTGCCACTGGAGTGAGGCTGACACTCACTCATCTTTTTTTTAAAGTTCTGCTCCTGTGTGCTTAACTCATCCATGGCCTACATCAGGTAGATGTGAAGTGCTGTCCAGGCAGGAGTAGTGATTCAGTACAGGGGTACAGTACAGAGATAGAGTAGCACTGTGTAGTACATGTGGGATTAGTGCATGTGCTGAGAGTATGTATGCCTGCTAGGAATACATGACATGAAAGATGTAGGGCTCTGCAGTGTATGCACAATGAAAGCATGTGCTTGGGTGTATGTATGCTTGTGTGAAGTACTATACATGAAGGATGAAGTGTTGTGCAGCGCGAATGGGGAGTGTGTGCTGACAGAGTGTGTGTTTGCAAATATCACACCCTGGTACCTTATAAAAAAAGATTACAGTACTGAGCAGTGCGAACAGGTTGAACTTGTGTGCGGAATACATGGGTGTCTGTAGTGGCACAATGCATGGAGGTGACTGTACTGGACAGTAAGTGTGCTGTGAATGTACACTGGCTGAGTTTGACTGCATTGGTACTTTACGTGGAGGAACTTGGGTTCCATTTTGGGAAGTGCAGGCCTGCCTGGTGAAGACATATGGAGTAGAGGAATCCCCCCTGAAAGATTTGTATATTGCTGCATTCCTCTGAGCTGAGTAGGAGACACTGGAGGAAGGGATCCTTCCTTTACACTTCAAACGGTTGCTCTTTGATTCAGTGATAGATGACAAAGAAGGGTCCTGGACACGTCTCAGGAAAGGAGATGGGGCTGATAAGGGAGTCATAAAGAGTAGGGCTGGGAGCCTCGGAGTAACCTTTTGATACACATATCACTGTGGCTGACATCCAGGTGTGAACTCTGGTCACTCCCATGAATTCAGTTGTGGGTCAATCAGCTGGAGTCTTTCCTGTTTTGACAGGCATCCTTTCAAGTTGAAAGAAGAATAAGAGAAGTGGACACTTAAAAAGAAGCAGAACTCCAACATAAAACTTCAAAGACTCAGACCCTTAATCACATTTTGGAGTCTGGAAATGGACTATAAGAAGGGGGTTGAGACCCTAAACTTGGTCATCTGCCAAACAACCAAAGGCTGTGTGAGAGAGGGATGCTCTGCAAGACTTCTGACTTTGACCAGGCATGGGGGCCAAGGCTTGCTAGTCTTCCTGCTGGGCGAGGGAACATCACCCAGGGAAAATCAAGATCACATGCCCTGGAGCCTAGAGCACCAGGGTTTGCCTGCTTGCCAAAACCAGTGTGCCCTGTGAGGAAGAGGAGAACGTTGAAGGAAGTGAGTTTCATTGCAGAGCCCAACTGAGAGAACTCCCTGAGCGAGGTGTGAGGAGAACAGCTGCTCATCGATCGGGTCGTTGCCCTGTGCAGGAACAGCCCAGTGATTCCTCATATGCCAAGAGAGGGGAGCCATGATCTAATACAGGGTTGTGGAATTTAATAAAATATCTACTTTTACATGGGGCAGGTTGCTTCATAAATCTATTTGTCCTGTAACAAAATCCACTTGTCCCTTTTGTGCCATGTAATGCAGCGACAAATTATGGAAGCAATCTCATTATATAAGAGCTCTGAATGAAATAGCCTCTCTGATTATGCCAGGGCTCCTTCCATAGTAGGGTTTGAATACTATCAATTCCCTTATGTTGCCACGTTTCCGCAGATCTACATACTGGGGCTGAAGGTAATGGTAAGCAACAGTTCCAGGGTTGGAATGTCCTTTTGAGTCTGTGCAAACCTACTAACTTGCATGTTTTAAGGGTTTTCACCAACTCTTCTCTAATCTTTTCCCATACTGAGAAAGGTTGTATATTTACTCCTGACTATGGCAGACATAAAACTTCTTCCAGGGTTGGGAAAAAAGTGGTTGGTTGGGAAAGACTTGCAAACAATCAGATTTTCGCATGGGCAAATCTACACCTGCATATGCAGTTCACAAATATTTTCTGGGAGTACTATTTCGTGGCCTACTTCTGTAAAGTCTTGTGAATTCACAAAAGTCGTATACCTGCACTTAATCCAAGGACATGGGTGCCCTTTATTTAATAATTGGGCCCCTTATTAGGTCTGGCGTTAACCATGACCTTTTGTGTTTATTAAAATTTTGTCTCTCTCTCTCTGTCTGTCGGCTAGCTTCACTGTGAGTGACAGCATTCTGTTCTTTCACAAGGAGCATATTGACACAGTCGTTTTGTTCAGTGCCAGGAACTACTGTGCAATGTGTGCTTTTTGAGACCAAAACAATTTTTGCTTTTGCCAATGTTTGTAATAATGGTGAGGGCCTGGCAACTCCCACACCACTAAGGTTTTACAAAAACCATGCCAAAACAAGTCACGCATTGACAAAACCAAAAGGCTGACCAACAATTTCAGACCTGCTGGCTTTACCAATGCCTGTTTATTTTTATGTTTCCCATAATCTTATCAAAACTGGTTACACTGATTTTCTATTATGAATATTTTTGGGAAATACTATCGTACATCAACACATTTTAATAAATGATGCTGCAAAGAAATGGTACTTAAATTATTTCAGTAGTTAAGCGAAATGTTTTTGCATTTTTTGTGTGAACATTTAATATTGAAAGCAAAGAATCATTAACCTTGCTTTCAAGCTTCTGCAAATATTTGCATCTAATCAGAGAGCATTCTGGAAGCAGTATACATAGCCTCATATTGCTAAACATTGAAAACGTGTGTACACATTTTTATACTCTAACAACTGTCAGTAGTGCAGTCTGAGCTTACAACATTTACTTAGAGCGCTGACCCTAATAATAAAGCCTTTGCATTAATGAACCATAAATACAAGTTTGATCAGCATTAACACATAGACACAAATATTACCTTAACTGCAGGCAATGCCTTTTCCTGATCCATAATGTGGTACTGTGAACCGGCAGCCAAAGGGTTTGTGCTATAGGGGGTTGGGCCTACTTGTCCTAAGGACAAAATACACATGAAAACTTGTTGCCCTTGACCCCAAACAATATGTCCCGGCATCGGGCTGTAGGAATTCCACATCCCTGGAATCTAACTTGTGTGTGGAGCACTGTGCGGGTGGAACCAGATCTGTGCCACGGTGACTCCGCATGCCAGAGGGGGCCACAGTTGAACTTATTTGTGCCAGGAGCATGAGACTTGTGTCCTCCGATATCAGTGACCCCATATAACAGGAGGAGCCGCCTTAGTAAAGACGATCGCACCGGAAGAGTTTGCGCCCGAACAGGAATAATGCAGCAACTCCGTGTGCCAGGAGAGGCTGCCAGTACCACTGTAGCAGAGTGTTTGGTTTGTGACCCGAACAAGAGGATTACTGCCCGCAAACTGCACCTGACTGATTTGACTGATTTCCGAAGATTGCAAGGACACCATCGAAGCCAATGCATCCTCACTGGAGATCCAGTTGGGATACGGAAAATTCTACTCTAATGACATATCAGGAATGCCCTGGGCTACCATCACAGTCCTTCCCCCTCCATTTGTTCCCCTCACTGCCAGTGGGCTTGCCTTTGGTCAGCACTTTTCTGTTTACCTCTGATTCTGGGGTACCCCGCAGTACACTTCTGCAGGAATATAAGTTATAGAAGAATCCTCTCCCAAAGAGCTTTTGGCAAAAAGAGGGAGCAGCATTAAAGTAGATTTGTATAGATTTTATGAAGGGTGGATTAGGCCAGGAGTAAGAAAGGCATTAATTGGGGTGGATGGAAGTCCATCACAGGTCAAAAAGTTGCCAGCCTGTTAGGTCCATTGAGAGGTTTCAGAAATGTAAATCTGAACTCAACTATTGGTAGCTATGGTGTAGAGCAGGCAGCATTAGCTTAAACAAATTATGTAAACCATTTAGAAGTACCAAAACACTTAAAAGTTGAAACACAACACAGTGAAAATCCCACTCCAATTTAGAAAATGTAATAAACAATGACACCAAAACAACAAGAATCCAATAAGGAGAACCGGAGATATGAATTTTGGAAGATTTGAGATAAAAAGCACCAACAAAAAGTAAAGTGCTAATGATAGTCCATGGTCGCGGTTGAACGGGACCTAGGCACATTTTCAGGCCTTCCATGAATGAGTGCAGGTCGGCTACACCAAGCAGGTTCGTCCCAGTTGGAGATTTTACCCTGGGTCCTTGGTCGAAATCTTCCAGCTGGGGAAAGTTGCAAGCTGTATCTAAAGAAGGTCCTCTTGAAGTCGGATAGCAGTTCGACGAGTCCCACTGAAGCCATATTTTTGGTGGGAGAAGCTCAGAGCCGTCCGGATACTTTTGTCATCTACGTCTAGTTAAGATTTCTTTGTTCGATCTAAGTCTCTTTTTTGGAGCTCAGAATCTAAATCTACCAGCGTGGTAAGGCTGCAGGCTGTATCTGACGATGGGTTCTGCAAGGCCAGATACCTTCTCACCAAGGGCCCGCTGAAATGGATTTGCTGCTGCAGAGAAGCTCTAAGCAGGAGAGCCCAGCAAAGTTGCGCCTTGGCTGTATCGGCTTGGGTGGCTGGTCCCATTTCTCCAGTGGCTGGAAGTCCAAAAACTTTCTGAGTCACAACTATTTTAGAGTTTTTGTTAGAAGTCTGGATAGACAGAGCCAAGAGTCCCAGTGCCTCAGGAACAGCACTTGGGGGTCAAGACTCACTCCAGTAGAGGCCACCAGCAGGGTCCAGTTCAGGTTCAGCTCCTACTGTTCAGCTGTTCACTTCTGGCAAAAGGCCTTTTACAGCTCCTTTGTGTCCTTGTTACCTCCTTGTTGCCACACAGGAGGTCAGCCAACTGACCCTCGGAGCCCACTTCTTTGTCCTGGGTTCAAGTAGGAGCAGGTCCAGCCCTTCAGGTCTCCTCACAGGTCGTTAATAACAAATGCAGTCCTTCTGTTCTTCCACAGGTCCAGAGAGTGTTCTGATGGGGGTCCTTGGTATGGCACATTAATGATTGGTAGCAGCAAGTGGATGGGGTGATTCCAGGCTCCTCTCTAAACAATGGTCTAAAAGTTCCCAGGGGCAATGGGACCCATTTTTGCAGCAGTGCTTGTATGCCCTTCTGTAAACAATCCTGAAATCCAAAATAGGTGATCCCTTCCTCCCTTGTGCAGAGCCTGTGTGCACACCCAGAGGTGTGACCAGGGAAATGAGTAGTCCCTTCCTCGGCGATCACTTATAACCAGTTCAGGAGGTAGATTCTGCCACCTCATCTCTCACTGTGTTTGGTGCCAGCCTGGCTGAGGAAACAAAGGGATGTCTTCTACAGGTCTCACATTGCATATTTGAAGTGCTGGCCCTGTTATAAGTTAATGAAGTTCCTAAATCCACCCTAACTGTTCTTCTTGCAAGAGAATGAAAAACATTGTTCTTGCCCTCGGAGCAGTTTTCAGACCTCATTAAGGTCAAGCACTGGCTGGGCAACTGCTAGAGAGTTTATTCAAATTAGCCTCCAGGAGTTTCCGGCAGGGAAAAGGTAATATTTTGAAAGTTATTTTTCCTAAGTATTTATTACAAATTCAACTACACTGGTGAATTGGGATTTTAATAAATATAAAAAAATTAGTGGTTGAACTGTTTTACTGGCTGGTCCCAAACACAAGATAGTCTGGATTTACTTATAGGGCAGCCAGAGCCTGTCAAAATGATAATAGATTTAGGAAGGGAGGTTTTTGTGTGTCAAAAGGGCAATTTTGACAGGTTGAACTGAAGATTTAAACTGTACCAGCCTGGCTAATCCAGTAGGCCTGAAACCATGTTTTCTCTCCCACACCAATGGATGGCACAATAACTGCTGCAGTCCACAGGTGACATTTACCTTTCCATGCCATGGGAATATTTCTGCTCCATGTACTATGGCCTTATAGAAAGGTTATATATCTGATAGGGACATTTAGCCGCAGATTCCTTATCTTAGAATATCCCAGGCGTCGGGCTGGGTCCAGAAGAGTTTTGCTCAAGCAATACCCTTGTGCTCCAGTAGGTGGCATTGGTCGGCTCCGCATGGCATTGTCGTACCGCTGGAAGTGACGTCCGCCTCACATAAAAAGTCAGCACCTCAGCACGCTGATGTCAGTTCTTTTCTTTTCTCGCAAGCTAGTTTGTCTCTGGTACCTGGAGAGTGACCACGATTCGAAGTCATGCCCCGACTGCCGGTCCATGGCTCCGAACGCTTTGATGAAGAGTTCCAGTGTTCAACTCCACGCCATTCTTTGGGCGACCTGACCCTCCGGACGTGCCTTCGAGCCCGGGAGGCTGAGAGGGGGCTCCATCAGGGTCTGCGCTGGCGTTCCCCTGGTACCTTTCCCGGCCCCCGTGCTGAGACTCCCAGCGCCACCTGGCGGGGCCAGTCCCATTCTAAACCCATATGACCCGGAGCTGGATCAGCGCCTAGCGACACCGATTACGGCACCAATGGCACCCTTGGGTCCTAGGTTGATTCTTCAGCCTTATTTTGAGGGGCTAGGAACGGAGGAAGATTGGGTGGGGTCGCTGGATCCTTTACAAGACCAACCTGAGCACGAAATGGACTGGTATGCGGAATTGGGTGAGGCCAGTGGCCTGGATACCTCCCCAGATTCTGGCCTGTTGTCTCCCCCTACCGTGGCTACGGAGGAGAGAGCTTCATATGCTATGGTGGTGAGAAGGGCAGCCGAGGTCCTGGACCTTCAGCTCCCTTCAGCGGAAGGCAAGATGAACATCTTGACAAAGGTCCTGCAGCTGGGTGTCTCCTCCTCGGAACCCCTCCTGCCTTTCAGCGAAACCTTGACTGATGTCCTTCTGGGAACCTGGTCCAAGCCCAGCATGGGGGCTCCTGTCAATAGAACAGTTGCCCACCGTCATCACCCTGCACCAGGCGACCCGAAATTCCTCACCAACCACCCTGCCACAGGTAGTCCAGGCTTCTACCTCATTGGGTGCGTTTCCCTCAGCACCCCTGGACAGGGAGTCCAAGAGCCTGAATAGTTGGGGCAAGAAGGCTTTTTTCTTCCGCTAGCCTTGCATTGTGGCCGATGAACACTGCATGCCTTTTGGGCCATTACGCCCACTCCTTGTGGGAAACTGTTGCGCAGGTGCCTCACAGGTCCCAGAGGAGGCTCGAGCCATTCTCTCCCAAGCGGTATCAGATGGGAGAGATGCAGCAACGTTCACCATTCGTTGTGGGCTTGACACCACTGACTCACTGGGCAGAATAATTTCATAGACGGTGGCCGTTCGACGCCACTCCTGGTTCAGAACTTCTGGCTTTTCTCGGGATGTCCAGGCTTCCCTTATGGACATGCCCTTTGATTTTTTTTTGTAAACAAACTTTATTGATCAATTAAAAAATGAGGCACCGTACAAAATATATGCTGGTTCCGCTGGGGTAACCAGCTAAGATACATCTCTGATACACATACAGTTCAATATTGCTATGTGAATGTCTATTCTCCAGTTCCACCTCCTCAGGAGCTTCAGTATGAGATGTTAGCTAAGCACGTGCCTTCAAATAAACCAATACACACATAATGCAACCCCCCTCTAACCAATAACTCCCCCCTCCCTCTATCCCCCTTCCCTCCCCTCAGGCGTGTCTTGTGTTATGAAGTCCTTGCACTTCACCTCAGGATAACTCCCAATTGCTCCTGTCTAAACCCGTTATGCTCTGAAAGTCCACCTCAAACTTTCGCTGGGAGCCTATTCCGCAGTCCTCCCATCACTCCACCCATGCATCGTAGTGCATAAAATCATTTGTCTGCCCCCGACTATTCTCGGCCTCACTCTTCTGAGATGTCATTTAGCAGCTTCAATTGCAGTGTTGAAGCCTCCCAATGCTGGCTGCTTCTAGAGCCTTCTCACTCCCACTTCTCCTAGCATTTTGTAAGCGGACCGAACCTTCGCTACCTGCCCAACGCTCAAATTCCCTTCTCCATCTACTTGTGCTGGGACTCCTCCTCGCTTTCCAATGACTGGTGATATCTCTTTTCGCTATTACTAGACCTAGGTCTTGGAATTTGCTGGTAATTTTGTTCTTAGACGTATGCGGGAATCTGTGTAGCAAGCAATACCCTGCTGACTGAGTCACTTCTTTCTCAGTAATTTCTGCCAAAAGTTCAGTCGCCGCCTGCCAATAATTCTCTATTTCCGGGCAACTCCAGAACATATGAAGAAATTCCACACCTACTTTGCCACACCGGGGACACGTGGCCGTGTTAAAATACTTGTTAATGCGCCCAGGGGTAAGATACGCCCTATGGAATATGTAAAAATTAACCAGCTGAAATAGGGTATTTCTGGTGATCTTACTGACCCTCTCTGTTAACTCTCCCCATGTCTTATCCTCCAAGGGTTCTCCCAAGTCCTCCTCCCATTTCTGTTGTAGTTCACTAAGTGGAAGAAGAACTGAACAGCTCAATTTTCTCTATAAGCAGGTGACCGCCTTAAACGTCCCCGCTGCTGTTACCACATATTGGCATCCCTCATCTAAACCAGGTTCAATTAGGCCCATCCCCCAATGCTTACGTATTGCTGTGGTTAAGGCCTCATGCAGCAAGAAATCGCCCCCGATATTCCATTTTGCTCGCTAAAGTCTGCGAATGGTAGTAGCTCGCCGTCTTGATATAGTTGCCCTATGGTAAGTACCCCAGCTTCTTCCCATTTGCCTAGCTTCCTCCAGTCCACTCTGAGGCAATGCCATGCAATATTTTAATGGTATCTCCGGCGCATACGGGTGTCTCACTTTCGCTCTGTGACCTCCTGATCCAACATTTGTGGGCCGCATGCGCCTCCGCGTTCATCTCTCTCTCTGATATAGGTAGTTTTAATACTATTCTGGAGAGGAGCTCCGGAGCGGGGCATCCATCGCTCTGTATTGTTCCCCGTAGGTGGCCGGCCAGCCATTTTGTCAGCCATTGCAGTTGAGCTGCTATATAGTAGTATTCAAAATCCGGCACTGCCAGTCCCCCCTCCCTCTTGGGCCTCATTAAAGTTGTCAAAGCCACTCTCCTCCTACTTGCTCCCCATAGGAATCCCGTCACCATTGTCCGGAGCTGTTTGAACCGATCCGCAGGGATCCATATTGGCAGAACTCCAAAGATGTAGAGGAGCCTCGGAAGAGTTACCATCTTTAGCAGGGATGTCCTGCCCGCCACCGAGAGGGGAGGGTTCCCCAGAATTCGAAATTAGCTTTCGTCCCTTGTATAATCTTTCCCACATTGCCCTCCAGGAGGTCCTTTTTATCGTGGTATATTTGTACTCCTAGATATGGGATGCTTCTCTCTTCCCACACAATGCCCTCCACCGTCTGAGGTTTCTCCCGCCCCTGCCTGGTGGGGAATAAACATGACTTTCGCCAATTTACCCTGAGGCCGGCCACCCTTTCCAAGTCTAACAATAATTTTTTAGCGCCCACCAATTCTGTCTCCGTATTTTGTAAAAACAGGATCAAATAATCAGCATATAATGCTATGTGATGGATATGTCCCTCTACCTCCAATCCGCTGTACCAAGTGCCAGACCTGGCTTTGACGGCCAACGGTTCCATGGCTACTGCAAATAGAAGAGGTGATAGCGGGCATCCCTGCCGTGTCCCTCTCTCTACTGCATACCCCTGTGAGATAATCTTTCCTGTCCGAACCCGGGCCATTGAGTTCTTATATAGTAGGGCTGTCCATGCTCCAAATCCCTGCCCTAATCCAAAAGCGCTCATCACTCTGAATAGGTACGGCCATTCGAGGCTATCGAATGCCTTCTCGATGTCTATTGTCAAGATAGTCGCCTCCTCTTTGCAATAGGAGTCAGCCCCCAACACTCTTAGCAGCCGCCTCACATTCATTGCTGTGTTCCTCGTTGGGAAAAACCCAGCCTGATCCCAATGTATGAGAGTCGTAATGTGTGGCAAGAGCCTCGTAGCTAGTATCCTTCTCAGGATCTTGTAGTCAAGATTAAGCATTGATAGCGGCCTATATGCTGTTTTGTCATGCGCCTGCTTCCCTGGTTTCAGCAGTGGGATAATCAGGGCTTCCCTAGTGGACCCAGGCAATTTCCCCTCCTGTTTTACTTGGTTATATAGCGCTACCAGTCGGGGTCCCAGCAGTCTATGTATATGGCATAAAATTCTATAGGGAACCAGTCAGTTCCTGGGGTCTTATTTCGAGCCATAGCCTTAACAGCGCTCCGTACCTCATGCAGATCAATCTCCCGTCCCAGTGCTTCCGCCTCCTCTGCACAAAGTTGCGGTAGTTCAGCACTTTCTACATATTCATCAAGTTCTCCTGCTGTGGGGGAAACTTTACTTTTATTCAGTTCAGCATAATAGTCACAGAAATGTTGGTTAAAGTCTTGCTGTCGGAATAAAGTCCCTCCCTGGTCATCTCTCAGTTCCAAAATAACTGATCCCCTCTTGGCCGGATTGGCCAGCCAGGCCAACTGGGCCCCAGGCTTGTCCCTTTCTGCATGCGCTCTAGCCATATAGTTCTTGTAATCGAAGCAACGCAGTCTTTCTACATGTCCCGCCACATCCTCTCTGGCCTCTAATGCATCCCTTTGCTTTCTGCATTCTCTGGCCTGTCACGTTCAAGCTGTCGCAGCCTCTGCTCTGCATCTAGCGTCTCCCTCAGTAGAGTCCTTCTCACTCCTACCGCCTCAGAGATGCACCGTCCCCTAAGCACCACCTTAAACGCCTCCCACTCTGTTCCCATGCTGGAGGCCGTACCTTCATTCTCCGCAAAGTACTGTTCTATGGCTGTGCGGATCTCCGCCTGGAACACCTGATCTTCCAGCGCTTCCGGCCTAAGGCGCCATGTAGGGATACTCGCCCTAACCCCGGACCAGCTAAGGCATGCCAGCAAAGGATTATGGTCTGAGATCGTGCGTGCTAAGTATTCACTACTCTGTATGTGCCCGTGCACGTCAGGGGTGCACAGGATGGCATCTAATCTGACGTGTAGGTCGTGCATTGGGGAAAAGAACGAGTAGTCCCGTTCCCCAGGATGGTGTGCCCTACAAGAGTCTATTAGCCCCATTGCTGTGGCCAATCTCTTCATGCTCTTGCCACCCTGTGAGCAGGCGAGTCAGGCAGGGGTGGGTGAGATCTGTCAATCTCGACGTCCTCAACGCTGTTGTAGTCTCCTCCCAAAAGTACCGACCCCGTCAGTGCATGTGCTAATGACCTAGAAATGTCTGCCAGGAATGAGGCTTGTTCTTCGTTTGGGGCATATATACTTCCAATCGTTACATCCCGCCCATCTAACTTACCCAGTACCACTACATATCTCCCATTCGGGTCAACGAATTCCCTGGTGCATTGGAAGGGGACCCCTGCCCTCACCCAAATCAGTGCTCCTCTGGCAAAAGCTGAGTAATTCGTTTAAAACAATTGCGCTCGCCATCTGCGTTTCAAGGCACCTCCTTCTGTTGCATTTATATGTGTTTCTTGCAGTAGCGCAATCTGCACTCCTCTGCGCACCAGAAACGCATGTATTTTATGCCGCTTTACCATGGAGTGCATCCTACGTACATTCCAAGAGACGCACTTGTAGTCTATGTTGGGTCCCATTGCAAAGACATTGTCCTAGTACAATCCAACCAAGTTCCCCAGACACGCCTGGTCCCCAGTAAACATCCCCAAAACAACTGAACTACCCAACTCCCGTTCCCCAGGACAGACGGAAGAAACCCCCCTCCCATCCAAACTCTTTTAACTATGTTGTCTATGTGGGTGTGGTGGTCGCCGCCCATCCTCGGAGCCCCTCAACCCGTAACCCCCTGTTGGAAAACTATTGGTCCCCCCAGCCCCTCATCCCTTATGTCTTTGGCAGTGGTCGATGCTGCCCCCTTTTCTCACAACATGCATAATATATGCTTAACAAAAGGATATAGTTCGCCAGAGATTGCAGTTCTAACGTTCTGGATCTTGCGCTTCAGCCCAGCTCGTCCGCGGTGTGGGTGTCACTACAGGCATCTCCGTCTCCGAGTCCTCTGCTGCACTCTGTATGGGTGAGCTCTCTGATCTGTCCTCATCTTTGTCGCTCCTCGTTGATCTCGGGCTGGACCCCGTTTGGCTGAGTTCCACCACCGGCCTTATGACCTTATTCCGTTCGACTTGCACTTCCGTCGGGGACGGCGCGCTTGGTTGTCCACGACTTGCTCCGCCCCCTCCTGTCGCTGATCTTGGTGAGCTGCTACCCGACCTCCGTCCTAGTACCGTATCCAGCCAATCCCATGCCTCTTGAGGCATCTGGAAGAACTGGGTGCCTCGAGGACCAACAACGCGCAACCTGGCCGGGAAGAGCATGGCATAGGGAAGTCGCATTTGTCGTAGTTTTCTTTTCACTGCCAGGAACGTGGATCTCTGCTTCTGCACCTCCCTGGTGAAATCCGGAAACACCATCACCCTGCTATTTCCGATTTGTAGGTCCTTTGCTTGTCTAGCTTGCCTGAGTATATGGTCTCTGTAACGGAAATGCAGCAGGCGGGCTATAATCGGCCTCGGAGGTGCCGCCGGTTTGGGAGGCCTAGCTGGCACTCTATGTGCCCTTTCAATTGCGAGGAACTGTGATAGCCCCTCTGGCGCCACTTCCTTCCTGATCCAGTCTCCCAAATACTGTACCATGTCATCACCTTCCTCCTTCTCAGGTACCCCTATTATGCGTAGATTATTGCTGCGGGATCTCCCCTCACTGTCTTCTGCGCGCACCTCAAGGGTTTTAACTTTCGCCGCCACCTCAGCAAGGGATCTCCTAAGTTCTGCTACCTCCGCGGGGACATCCGCAAGCACTTTCTCCACGCCTGTGACCCTTTCCGCCAGCCGACGGTGGTCGTCCTTTAGGAGATTGAGGTCGGCACCAATAGAATCTATTTTAGTTTCTAGTGCTTCCCTTGACGCCGTGATAGCTTCCATTATGTCCGCCAGTGTGGGCTTCGAGGTAGATGCATCCCTCTCCTGGTCCACAGTGTCATCTTCTTCATCCGTTGGGGTGCTTCCGCCCCCTGCGGTTGCGGTGCTTTGACCTTTTCTTTTGGGGACTTTCCCCATTGCGACCAACCACTCAGGGGCTTTGCGCACTCTCAATTGTATGCAGATCGCCTCCCTCCGTCTTCGTATCACCACGCTCAGAGTATGCTCTCAGGAGATTCCACGGCACAGCCCTTATGTACTCCTCAAGTTCATGACCTGTTGGGCCACATGAATTGACCCTCCTCACTCGGCCTCACACCCCCGCACCTCAGAAAATCGCTCCGCTCCTGATCTATAACCCGTTCTCGTATTGGGTGTATTCACGTCTTGACATCAGGGGATAGGGATGTGCTCATCAGCTTTCCGTGGGGCTCGCCAGCGCTATCTCCAGGTTGCGTGGCCCCTCTGCCGATAGTCGCGCTCACAGCGCTGTTCTCCCAGAGGCCCAAACAGATCCCAACAGGCCAGAGGGCGCAGCACTCAGGGCCTCTGTCCCCTCTTGGTGTGGTCCCTCCTCCTGGATCGCAGCTCTCGCTGCAAATTCCCTCTGCTACGGGTGCAGCCCTCCAAGCCCCCGCAACTGTCGTATGCTTCCTGACGCAGACAGTGTGCAGCGCTCCTCCAGCTTATACCTTCGCGCCGTATGTGCCCGGCCGTCTATTACCACCGTCAGTGGCTGCCTCTCAGGGCATTCTCTAACTTGTTCCCCTTTCAGTCTGCCGTCTAGTCTCCTGCGCCGCAATGTAGGCTAAAGCTCAGCGCATCGTTACGAGGCTCCTGGGTGCTGCCGTTTTCTGGCGAGACCCCTCCAGCAATGTCTGCCCACTTATTAATTTGCCCCCCGAGTGTCTGGGTCCTGCCAGGTCGCTCCTTGTGTGGGTTCCACTAGGGCGTCTGCTCCCTCCAATGTGGTCGCAGCCTGTAGACCTCGTTGCTCACTATGTGGTTTCCAGCCGCCGGGCCGGCCTCCCGCACCTCTGCGCCGGTCTCCCCCTCCTCACCTCAGACACAGCGTGGGACGTCTCCCAGGTATGCGGTGCTCTCGCAGCGTGCACCGTTATTGACCGTGCGTGCAGTGCCCTACTACCACAGCTGATTGCAGTCTTCCTCCTCACGATGCGTCACAGCCTGATCTCTGCTCGGCGCTCTTTCTCAGGCTATGGCGCAAGCAGGCCGGTCGTCAGCATCCGCTACCAGCACCAGTCACCGCCACAGCCGGTATGTGTTCGGCGAGCTGCTCCTCTCCACCCTCGTCGCTGTGGGTCGGGCTCCGGCGTCCAAGTTACACATCGGCCGCCATTTTGTGCGCTGCCTCCCACGGATCTCTCACCGGCAATTTAGGCATTTCCCGGCTTTGCTGGGGAAATTACCGCACCCTGTCACATCCACTGGGTGCCGGGGGAAGTCCGCTGCCGATTTCACCGTTGCAGTGAAGGGCCGGGGGCTCAGGATAGTGACAAACACGGGAGTCCGGGGCCGGAGCTCTGAGACTTGCTCCCGTCTACATTGGCGCCAAGCCGCGCCCTCTCATGGACATGCCCTTTGATGGCACCCATATCTTCGGAGACGAGGCAGACTTGGCCCTGGAGTGCTTTAAGGACTTGCGGGTTATGAACAAGTCCTTGGGCCTCTCAGTACCCACACGTCCCTTGTCTACTTTTCGCCCCAGCTGCGCCAGCCATATCCCACCCACAAGATCGCGCAAGTTCAGCAACCTCTGCACGGCTCTTTTCGACCCCGTGGGTAAGGCGGCCAGAGGTCCAGTCAGTCCACTCTTCCCCTTGCAGCCTCTAAACCTTCCTAGTTAGGCCCTTCAAGATCATGGGCGGCCGGTTGGTGGCAGAATGATTCATCACCTCCACCACTGGTAAAACATCACATCGGACAAGTGGGTTCTTCAGATAGTCCGAACGGGCTACTCCCTCCTCTTACAAACTACCCCTCCCTCCATGCCTCCATCTTACAACCAGCTGATGGAGGACCCCCTGAACTTGCTTCAGGAGGAAGTCAGAACTCTCTTGGCGAAAGGAGCCATAGAGAGGGTTCTAGTGCCAGAAGTAAGCTGAGGTTGCTATGCCCGCTACATTCTGGTCCCAAAAAAGGACAAGGACCTTCGTCTTATTCAAGATCTGCAAGCCCTCAACTACTTCCTCAAATAGGAAAAGTTCAAAATGCTCACTCTGGCTCAGGTCTTGTCTGCCCTAGACCCCGGGGACTGGATGGTAGCGTTGAACTTGCAGGACGCCTATTTTCTCATTCCTGTTCTGCCTGCCCATCGGTGCTTTCCTCATGGTAGGCCACGAGCACTGTCAGTTCACAGTGCTCCCCTTTGGCCTTACCAGCTCCCCTCGGGTGTTTACCAAGGTGATGGCTGTGGTCGCAGCTCATCTGTGCAGATCAGGGATGCCAGTCTTCCCCTATCCCGAAGGCTGTTGAAGGCGAGCTCGCCCCAGACTGTCCTCTCCCACCTCCAGATTACGGCAAATCTCCTGCTTTTGCTGGGGTTCGCTATCAACATGCCGAAGTCATACCTGACTCCCTCTCAGACTCTTCCTTTCCTCTGAGCTGTTCTGGGCACAGTGCAGTTTCAGGCTTATCCACTCAAGCAGCGAGTCCAGGATATTCATGCTATGATAGCAATGTTTCAGCCTCTATCCTGGATTTCGGTGAGACAGACTCTGAGGCTGCTGGACCTAATGGCCTCCTACATCCTGCTAGTGACTCATGCCAGATGGCATATGCAGGCTCTGCAGTGGGACCTGAAGTTCCAGTGGGCTCGGCATCAGGGGAATCTCTCAGACATAGTCCAGATCTCGGAGGGAACTGCACAGGATCTGCAGTGGTGGCTGACCAACCGTGATTGGGTCAGAGGCAGACCCCACTCCCTTCCACAACCAGATTACATAGTAGTGACTAGGCGTCACTCCTGGGATGGGGTGGCCGTCTGGTAGAGGTGGAGATCAGAGGACTCCGGTCCCCGGCAGAATCCGGACTCCACATCAACTTGCAGGAGCTCAAAGCGATTCGCTTGGCATTGAAAGCTTTTCTCCCCTCCATCAAGGAAAAGCTGGTTTAGGTGTTCACGAACAATACCACCGCCATGTGCTATTGCAACAAACAGGGTCGGTAGGGTCTTTGTCTTTTTGTCAAGAGGCCCTGCGTCTCTGGACATCGCTGGAACAGCAGAGCATATCCCTGGTGGTTCAACACCTGGCAGGTTCCTTGAACATCAGGGCAGACGAACTCAGCCATCAGTGCCTAGCAGATCACGAATGGCATCTCCATCCGGAGGTGGCGCAAGGTCTCTTTCAGAAGTGAGGAGAGCCTTGTTTAGATCTACTCACCTCCGCTGAGAACGCACAATGTCAGAAGTTTTGCGCACTGGCGTTTTCAATGCGGCACTCGCTCAGCGACGCTTTTCGTCTTGAGTGGAGCTCAGGCCTCCTGTATGCCTGTCCGCCAATACCACTCCTGTCCAGAGTGCTCAAGAAGATCAGGAGTGACCAGGCCCAAGTCATTCTTGTGGATCCGGACTGGGCACCTAGAGTCTGGTATCCTGAGCTTCTCCAACTGATCATCGATCCTCTGATCAGGCTGCCCCTTCGGGAGGATCATCTGTCGCAACAGCAGGGAAGGGTCCTCCACCCGAACCTGTCAACTCTACACCTTCTTACGTGGAGTTTGAGTTGTGGCAGTTGACAGCATTCGACTTTCCTCCTGAAATCTATGATGTGATTTTGTCAGCCAGGTGCCCCTCTACCAAAACCATGTACGCCTGCCGGTGGCAGAAATTTTTTAAATATTGTACAGAAAGGTCTATTGATCCTCTTTCTGCTTCCCTCTCTCTAGTCCTTCTCTTTATTTTGACCCTTGCCCAGCAGGGCTCTGCTCTGGCCACTCTTAAAGGGTACCTTTCGGCCTTGTCTGCCATCTTGAGGCTGACAGACCAACCCTCTTCAATTCCCTAGTGTAAACAGTTTTCTAAAAGGGCTTGTTCATATGTTCCCACCTGCCCCATTCATCATGCCTCAGGTGGACCTTAATTTGGTTCTCACCTTCCTGATTTGCACTCCCATCGTACCTCTGCAAAACTGCCCCCTCCGGCTGCTTTCCATCAAAACAGCCTTTTTAGTGGCAATAACTTCTGCCAGGAGGGTCAGCCAATTGCAGGCTCTGTCATCCAAGCCTCCTTACCTGACCATCTTCCCTGATAAGTTGGTGCTTCGCATTAGGGTCTCTTTCTTACCTAATGTGGTAACACCATTCCACGTGGGGCAGTCAGTCACCTTGCCCACTTTCTATGCTCCTCCGCACCCCTCTAAAGAGGAGGAGCGACTAGACCCAAAAAGAGCATTGTTGTTCTATCTTGACCAAACTAAAGAGTTTTGGGTCGCCGAACAACTCTTCATGGGGTACGTTGGATCCAAGAAAGGTTGTGCAGTGCAGAAGAGGACTACCTCGTGATGGTTCGTCCTCTGCATCAAAATTTGCTGCCCTGTGGCCAAGAAATAGCCTCCTGAAGGCTTAAGAGCTCATTCTGCCAGAGCTAAGGCTGCAACCACAGCGTTGCAATGTGGTGTTCCAGTCCTTAACATTTGTCAGGTAGCAACGTGGGCATCCCAGCACATGTTCACTAAGCACTACTGCCTGGACAGTGTAGCCCGTAGGGACGGCCTTTTTGGCTGCTCTATCCTGGTCTAAACTTGTCCGCAGTCCCTCATCCGGAGATGGTATTGTTTGTGTATCTATTCTAAGGTAAGGAATCTGCGGCTAGATGTCTCTATCAGATGGACAAGTTACTTACCTTCGGTAACGCCCTATCTGGCACATTCCTTACAACCCCAGTCCATCCTCCCCGCCCTGCGGGCAGGTTTTTATGGTCAGGGCTGGTCCCGTTCAGGGCCCTAGTTGTTCTAAACACACCACTGTCAGTGCACTCCATGGCTCTGCACTCCTGATATGGAAAGTTGTGAAAAGTAACTTGCATCAGCATGCAGAGGTGGCGCCTATATAGGTGACGCGGATGTCACTTCCGGCGCTGACGCCGCTGCCACATGGAGCCCACCGGCGCTCAAGGGTATTGCCCGAGCAAAAAAGTCTTCCGGATCTAGCCTGATGCCAGGGATATTCTAAGGTAAGGAATCTGCAGCTATATTATGTCTTTAAGGCATTACAGAAGGTAAGTAACTTGTCCATTAGGGGTTGGCCACTTGTACCAAATTTTAGAAGTCAGAGCCTGGGGCCTGATTACCAGTATTCCAGTACACACAGAGTCAAAAAACAGAGGCATCAATCCAAAACAAATATGGGTGATCACGCCCAATTAGGGCCCTTTCTCCTGGTGGGAAATACCAACTTCTGAATAAGCATTCTGTTTACATTGCTATTTCGAGACAGAAAGCCATTAATGTTAATGCATGCTTTATTAAATTTCTGTGTTATGCAAAAAATAATTTTATGGATAATGGATTTGTCACACAATAGTGATTAAAGAATCAAAATTATTGTTCTTATGAGAGGTGGAAAAGCCAAGAAAGCTCGGGCTGAATGTTTAACTCTGACTCGGACCTTATACTTTGGGACTGGTTAGCCAGGACAAGAGTCGAGCCAAACATTTATTGAACATGGCATACTAATTTAAGTCAGGTTATAATTAAATAAGCATTGTTATTTGGTGGTAAAGGGAAGACAGCTGGAAATATTAGTCCAGTGGATTAATTTTAAAATGTGCAATCAGGAAGCCTGGACGCAAATACCGACTTCCCACTTGCCCCAGCTATGTGATCCTGTGCAAATCGCTTTACTTCACTATGCTTCAATTAGAGTTTCAAATCTAAGAGCACTTTGAATCAGTAAATGCTGTGGATATAAAAATCCTCACTTGTTTACAGTTTACTAGACCGTATTTCTCCTTATATAACAACACTGTTGTCGATAACAAACGTACAGTATAGGTAGGGCTAGATGTACGAAAATGCAATGTTGCGTTTCCTAAATAGCGGCTCCTTAGAAATCGCTATTTAGGAAATGCAAAATGATTTGTATGAAATATCCGATTTCCAAATAGCGATTCCTACATAGCAGGAATCGCTATTAGGAAATCGTAAATTGGAAATCCCATGCCATTTGTTCCAATGGGCCAGTTTAGCATTTCCAAATTAGCGATTTTGATAATGCTAAACCACAGATGGCTATGGGCATAAGGCCCCCCGTGAATCACCCCAAAATTAGCGGTGCACATGTAGAGCTCTAGGGACATGTGTGCGCTCTATCGCGCTTAAAAAAAAAAGCATCTTTGGGTGTTTTTATTTTTTTAATTGCACGTGGTTATCATCGACTTGGAGTCGATAGTAATTGCATTTCCTAAATGCCCAATTCGCATTTAGGAAATGCTTTGTACATGTGCATAGGAATCGCAAATAGGTAATCCTATCTGCGATTTCCTATTTAGGAGATCGTAAATTCTACAGGGTAGAAATCGCAATTTGCGATCACTTAAAGGGCTTAGGGGCACATGCATCAATATAGGCTTTTGCGATTCCTTAATTGCGATTATTAAGGAATCGCAATTAAGGAATTGCAAAAGCCTATGCATGTAGGAATCGCTATAAAATTAGCGATTCCCAAACATTCCTTAATTGCGACTCGTAAATTGCGAGTCGCAATTAAGAAGGCTTTCCCATTCATTCCTATGGGCCTACAGGCCCATAGGAATGAATGGGAAATTGCGCATGCAAATTCAAGGGTGCAAGGGTGTCAAAAGCACACCCTGTTGCACCCTGAAATTGATCTGTGCACACATGTTGCGAACACACATGCCCCAAGGGCCTGTGTGTGTGTAACCTACAACTTTGGAAAATGCACTTTAGTGCATTTTTCAAAGTTTTTGCAAATTACCATCAAGTTCAAATTGATGGTAATTTGTGGCCCCTATTACCGAAATCGCTATTTGCGATTTCATCATACATTGCATTTAAGGAATCGCAATTTGCGATTCCTTAAATGCAATCGCAATAAATTGCCATTTGTTAAATTGCGAGAGCCTTTCAGTTTGATGCATCGCAGAAGCCCTTTTGCGGGCGCAAACGGCCGATTTTTGCGAATCGCACCGTTTGCGCTCGCAAAAAGGTTGATGCATGTGCCTGTTTGTACATAGGAAAAGTCCATTAGGAATCGCAAATAAGTAATCCCCATTTGCGATTTCCTATTTAGGAGATCGTAAATTGCGATTTTTACAGGGTAGAAATCGCAAATTGCCATTGCTTAAAGGGCTTTGTAGATACAAAAAGCCCATTTAGCATTTCTTGACTGCCCGATTAGCAGGTGTCAAGGCAATGATGTTATCTAATGTACTGGGGTGAAGCATAAGACTTTGAAGAAAAAATATTTTTAATTGTGGAGATTCTTTATTCTGTTGTTACTTGCTGTTTGCTGTGTCATTTACACGTCAAATATGTTTTTTGGTCCAGCTGTACTCGTGCTTTTTTCATCTGCCCAGACTCGCAAGGCTTGTCTGAAGCAGCCTAGGAGTGTCCACAACTCGAGTTTCTTGGTCCTACCTACACAATTTCTGCCATTATTCGAGACTAGCAGCCTTTTAAGTTTTACTGCCTAATCACTCTTGTGTCTCACATTCTAAACTTTGAATCGAATGTTCTGAAGCTCTCTTAAGTTAGCCTCCTATTAACAATTTATACACAGAACAGAGCTGAAGTCTCGCGAGGTATTGACTGGAAACAAATCACAGGAGGGCTGAACATCTACAATGTATGCTTTAATATCAAAGATAAACAGCAGGTAGGTCTCCTCGCTGTTAAATAATTTATTTTCAGGTAGAAAACTGCTGAGTCGGCAAACCTCCTAAGCGGCATGGTTAATGACTGCCTGCGATTCGTTGAATCATGGCCTAGAACAATTAATATTGATTCTGTCCTGAACAGGAAACAGCAGTGGAACTCCATAAATATGACATATCCTCACAGCTACTTCAAAATTTAAATGTATTGGTAATATACTCATCTCGCTGTGGAGAAATGATACAATTTACAATACTATTTAAATCCATTAAATGCCCCTTTACTGTATGATTCTGTGCTCCCTTCACTGCCATTTGAGCCATTATGTTCCCAAACATTACGACCTTCTCGTCATTGACGACCATGGTGAAGCATATTGCACACTGTGGTGATATGTGCAGGATGTAAAATGAGCTGTATCCCGCGCTTTTTATATGTTCCAGCTCACGGGATTCATGGCGCGGAATTTTATTGAAGCCTGTTAGCATTTCACAAACTGTGACGTCCAAGATTTTATGGCTTAGTGTAGAGAGAGGGAAGCTGAACAAGTGGTCGAGTTTCTGGTTATTTGATAAAGCAAACTTGATTCTCATTCAAAATCTTTGTGATTTTAACCGCATCTGTCTGTCCCACGATTGTATCGCTCACGATTTAAGTCATGCCTTCTGTGTGTTAATGCGTGTCTACACGAGTGACCATTCAAACAGTGCAATATTTACCGTATGCTTGGTGACCTATAATCAGTTACTACAAATAGTGCAGTGTGTAACCTCAGCCTGCTGACTTCATACACCTATCAGGTGATATAAACAGCACTATAAAAATGTGTATAATATATGTGTGTATATATTTATGTATATATATGTGTGTGTGTGTATATACATATGTACGAATGTGTCTATATCTTCGTGTATGTATATATATATATAGAGTTATGGTTCATGGAACACAAAATTGGGAAATCCCTGCAGTTCACCAGTTACATACCATAATTCATGCCCTTGTCATTTTTTTCTTCGTAGGCAGCCTATTTTTAAAAAAATGTTTTTTACATGTGGTTGGCTAAGGGGTGTACTGAAAGTGGTGGAGGTGTGAGTTACGGTGTGCATTGTGCGTTGGACATCATAAATGGTACATTTCAGGGCTTTTTTTTTTTTTGTTTCTCTGAACCAAAACTGACCTTTAACTCTGTTTTTTCAGTGAATTTCATGTGTTTTTTCATTAAGTACCACATTAACCTGTCACATATCCATTCTGCACTATTCACAATCTTCAGCTGTGCGCTGCAGAGGCTGTCGCTCGCAGGCCTGGCAGTGAGTTTAATTTGCTAGCAGTCAAATTTCATGTAGGTTAATCAATCAATCCTGCCCAAGTTATTAGTGAATAAAACTTTTATTGCACCTCCCCCCATTTATTTTCCCACCCCTTGATGGATCTGCCAAAAATTTGACATAACCAACAAAAAGCTAAAACTAATAATCATCTGCCAAATTTTGTGCTGATTCATCAAAGTGTGCCACTTTATTATCAAATGAACTCTTCTACTATGGACCGACATGAAATTGAGAAAAACAAGACTAGGCTAAATTTGCTACAGCTTTGCCATATTTTGTGCAGATCCATCAGACGATGGTAAATGTATTAGTCAAGCAAAATGTTTTGATTCCCCCTTTTACTCTCCCCCTCCTTTGGATCTGCTTGAAATTTACTTGCTATGCCTGTACTGGGTGTAGATTGCTAACTGCCTGCCACATTTGATGCAGAATCATAAAACAACATTAAAGTTAGTTACAAGCAAATTAAATATTATTTTATTGCCCCCCCCCACCTTTTAACTTTGTCCATCCTTGATGGATTAGCACAAAACTGGATATACCAATAGAAAACTAAGCGTTTCAAGCTTTCACTAAATTTTGTGCAGATTCATCGCACAGTGCCCCACATATTAGCAGTTGATTTTATCTGGGTTCTCTCTTGCTGGATCTGCACAAATCTGAAAATGTCAAGAGTAATCTCGACATACTAAGTCTCTGCCAAATTGGATGCATATTTGTCAAAGGGTGCTAAAGTTATAAGCAAATAGCTGATCAACTGGCAAGATATACAAATTGTTAACCCTTTCAAGCCCACCTGAGAGAGGTTTCAAACATTGTTTAACTTTTTTCCCCACCTGCCAATAATACCACAGACATTTGACTTGCCAGACCTTATTTGACTATGCGAAGTGTGACCAAAGTTTTAGACAAATCAAAAAATGCACTTTCTACAGTACGTGCAATTGCTACTGTGTGTTTACATATATGTAGATATATATCTATATATAGATACATATCACTAACAAATCTTCTGAGGAAGAAGTGTAGATTTTCTTTTTTATTAATGAAAAAGTAAGATGAGATTTGACCACCCAAGCTCTTTGTCATAAGTTGTCCCTTTGTCTCTTTGTTTATTTTCACAATGTATGTAGTCCTCAATGGTAGATTTTTATCCATATTGTAATAAACCTCACTGATGGTTTATTGGAGATGTAGTTCTAATTGATTTATTGGTTCAACATTTCATTCACTATTCCATTGACTCCTTAATATCATGTACATTCCAACTCGTTATGCCCCATTTGTTTTAACATCAACGGTTTACGTTTTCCTGGCTGGTATTTTTTAGGTTGAGCCTGCAGGCAGTGTGCAGGCGCTGTCGCTATGACGACGATCTGTTGTATCTGGAAAAAAAACAAAAAGGTGCTTTTAGCTCGCCCCCACTTACCATTCATTGGCACCATAATCACTCTTCTTTGCTGACTTCTAATTCAGCAGTCCACGTAATGCCGTCACTTCCTTGTCTTCCAGACAAGTTCAGATTACTTTAACATAACTAGTCTCTCTCCACCGCTCGTGCTGCGATTGAAGTACTATTCCTTTATTTTTGAGATTTTTTTTTTGTAACATCTTTTTATTAGGTACATGGTAAATCAAAGCAGGCATGTACACCACAATAATCATGCACAGGTACAGCAAGTGTAGACAATACCCTCCAATCTCAGACAAGTCCTCTGATTGTTACAACACACTCCTAGCCTGGTGATGATCAAATGTAGGATAGGTGATATCTCCAGCCCTGGAGGACAGCCCATGGGGCGGCACACGGGCTACCTCTGTAAACATTCCATTTGCCCCAGATCTTTTCCCACTTTTTAGGGCAACCCCTGCTTTCATATACCACACTCTCCGCAACCACGCACCAATCCATATCTCTTTTCCATTCTCTAAGGCGCAGGGCAATTTCTGCCCCCCATATACGGGCTATGTTTTGTTTAGCGATCACCATACCTAGGGTCACTTACGTTTTCTTTATACAATGTACGTCTGTGGTATCCCAGATGTTAAGAAGACACCGCTTGGCAGAAGGTGTGAAATCACTCCCACATACACTCATACAAGTTACTACAGATCCCCAGTAGTCCTGAATTACTGGGCAATCCCAGATGATATTGAAAAAAGACCCCTCCTGACCACATTGCCTTCGAGATGTTGAAACAGGTGTTCTGCCCACCTTTACCATGGTGGTGCGAGCCAAATAGGACCTGTGAAGTATTTTAAGCTGCACAAGGCAAAACTGTTCTTTGACCGCCACTTCTTTGCGGGAGGCCAGGTCACCTAGATCTGTGTCCCAGCGGTGGCGTAAGAGGAAGAACGTGTCTGGGGAGTTGTTAATTAACTTCTTATAGGTAATGGAGGTAGCCCCTTGGCACCTGTGGTCATCTAACAATCTATTTTCTAATGGCAATGATTCCTGGAGGACCTCTCCCCAGGGGATAGCCGCCAGGAGGGCATGACGAACTTGCAGATAATAGAAGGTCTCCGCAGTCGCCAGTTCGTATTCATTCTGCAGGTCAGAGAATGGGACCACTCTACAATTGGACCAGAGATTCTCCACTTTAGAAATACCAATTACGTCCAACTTATCAAATCCTCGACTGTCTCTCAGCGTGCCCAATCCCTCAGTGTCCCAAAGTGGTGTGGCCTGGGTAAGCTTGCCTTCCTAACCCAATTCTTTGAGTGCTGTGTGCCAGATTTGGACTGTAAGTGCAGTCCGTCCTGTAAGGGTCAGCCGTTTCGGTGAGTATAAAGTGCACGCAAATACCCTCAGGGTGCAATATATGGTTTGCCTTAGTGGTGTGCCCATCCCTGACATGTTTTTAACCCTCCCCTTTTCCGGCTGCATTTCAACACATCTGTGAAAAAGCTTGCAGCCACCGTTGTCACAGAGCGCAACCACCAGAACTTCAATCCTTTGTTTGGTGTAACACTTGGCTTTGTCTTTTTCTGCCTGTACTTGTATTACACCTACTTCTCATGCCCCCTATTACAGTACAGACCCCCCAGTGATCTGCATCTTTAAAAACTCCTCCAAGCTAGACCAGAAAGCATTGGCAAAGGCCGTTGACTGCATCTTCAGGAATCCTATTCCTTAGCTGTTGTCTTTGTAAAATCTTCTTTTCCTCTAAAAAACAAATGTGTGGTTAGCCAAAGTACCTCTGGCCCCAGTGTATCCGTACTTCCTGTATAGAAGGAAATATTTATGGCTGAGCTTGACTTACCACAGTTAGGTCTGACTACGAAATGTCTTGTTATGTTATTTCCTTCATATAGAGCTGGTTTACTGCAAGTGGCTTTTAGTTTGTGGAGCTACCTGTAATCATTTGCCATGGAGATTGTGAAGTTAAAGCAACAAAACCACGTTAAGCTGCTTTTTGAATAACTAGGTAGTCCTTAAGACCCACAAAGTGCTTTAGGCAAAAAATTTCCCTGAGTGTGGAGGCAAGCACAGAGAAGGCTCCTGCTATGATAATTCAAAATCTTTGGCTGACCAAAGTCTTGGTATTTAAGAGCTGTAGATGTCGGGGAAGAGAAGATATTTTAAATTCAGAAGTGAGTAAAGGAGCATTATGTGATGCATTTGCAATAAACAATCTATAAACGAAGTCTCTCTTTTTAGGTCTCACCTGCGTGAGCATGCACTAGCACATGCGCTCTCGCTTGCAAGACTTTTGTGTTGAATAATGTGCTTGGAGCCCACCTATTGCTTATCATTCCTTGGCATCTTTCTCGATTTTCTTTGCTGCCTTCTGTAATGCTACAGGCAATTATTCATTGTTAAATCGTGTTTTAACTATATTTGTGAGCACTGTTTCATTGTGTGTCTGTCTGACCCTGCCTTTCAGCTGTGAACGCAGGCAAGTCCAGGTTACTTGCCCACACATAGATTGTTTGCTTCTCATTTCACCAAGCGAGAAAGATAAGCTGTTAGAACATACGGTGTGGGATGCGCATAGTGTCCAAGGATGAGAATGTGAAGAGTTCTGCCTCAGTTCTCATCGGAGCCTGGCCAACTCTTTTGAGTGACCTCGACGCAGAGCGTGTAACCAGCACCTACACTCAGATGAGGGTGGGGGAGCTTCTAGAAGTCTCTCTCCGTGTTAATAATGAGTATAAAGACGGAGAACTCTTGGCTCTTTGACATGAACTCTCCTAGGAGTGGACACACTGCCCAGGGCTTTTGTGCCCGGTTGAGACCTCCTGCTGAGTGTGTCGACGGGTTCCTCAGTCGTGCTGGCAAGGATGATGCTAAACAGACAGGTGGTGTAGTATTCCAAGTTCTAATTACTCATTCTTGTGTACATGCAGTAATCTTTCTATACATTTATTCTTGATATATACATTCACTATATGCTTTTATTTTACATGTGTATTATTGCTGTTTGTTATATGGGAACTTGCTGCAATAAATATTCCCCTTTACTTGGCAAATGAGTGTTGAGCTTTGTTTATGTTGTATTTTGGTATTTTAAAGTGTGTAGAGTCCTATTTTGAAGAGTGTTCTTGTTGTGTCCTGGTATTTTGAAGTGTTGCTCAGGTGTTATGAAGAGAAAGCAAGATACCTTCTAATTGGGCTGTGCTTGCCAGGCATCACTTCCATTTCTTTCTGTGGTCCCTGGACCAAGCAAATTGATTCATGTTAATTAAGGTCTGTCCACTCCTCGTGCTGCGATTCAGATACTATTTCTTGTAGCAGTGCAGCTCCGCGAGGGCCAACAGTGCACGGAAGGTTGAATCTTTCTTTCCAGCAGTCAGACTCACTCCCTGCCTGAAACTGCATAGTTCAGTGATGGTGAAAAGCTCACTGACCCATCCTACTGTGTGTGGTAATTAGTTCACTGAGCCATCCTGAGTGGAAGACATGTCGGGGATACAGGCAGTGGTGGGACCACTTGTGCTCTATTCCTTCTGACCATTCACTCATTATTATGGTAACAGTACCATGCATGAAAATTATTTTTGTGTTCAGTAAGCAAGATTTATGTACAAGGCATATTGGCCAGCAGTTCAGAAACAATTCCTGCCCACGGTCATGGTTATAGTGAATGAGGCTGATCTCTTATACACTCTGTCACAGACCGAAAGTACAGTTGCCTTCTCCTGCTGGACATTGAGCCCTGATGCCATGTTGTATAATGGGGTAAACCAGTGCCCCTCAGAGCCTGGGTGTACAAGAATGTGGAAAGTGTTGGTTCTGTCGGGTACAGAATTGATTCTAGGTTTACTGAATAATAATAATTAGAAAACAGTACTCAAACTTTTCAGTAATAATCATTGAAAATGTAAGAGAAGGAAGAACAAACACACCAAAAAATTGAGTAAATCTGAAGTTGTATTGAGGGATAATTCAATATATTCTTTTTCATTTTATGGTGTCGAGATAACATTAGAAGGCTGTCACAGTTCATGAACATATGAGTTGTTCAAACGGCACAAGTGATATGGTGAAAAAAAGGTGCGAAAAAAGTGCTAAGTGTGAACAGGATATATACAGTGCTGTACGGATGGTTAAAAACTGGTCATTCAAAGAACATCCATCCCTAGGTACATTTTTAACCTTAGAATTTATCAAAATTTACAGATAACGATATTTGAGAATTCTGACATCTGATTGGCTGAGGCGTTACGAGCACCAGCATGCGGCTCATTGGGTGCGAACTGTTGAAACTAGGAAGTGTTGGCAGCCATTTTGTGACTGCTGGTAATGGAGTGGAAAGTAAATGGCATTCCATCAGATACCATATACCATAACATCCCATCTGTAAACTGGATATACATGCGATTGACAGGATTAAATCTCTATTTCCAGGATGGACGTGGGTCATGAAACAATTTATGAAGTCCTGCTTTTTTTCGTTTGTGTGTGTTTCTAAACTTTCAGGGCATTGCCAACATGGAATGCCTAATCCCCACACCTGGAGGAAGATTTTCTCTTGAGAAATATGTCATTTCTGGAGGTCATTAGGCTAAATCCTTTTGCAAGTGCAAATTTACTTTGCGTGCATGTCACAAGTGAATAGACATCCACATAACTTCAAATTACACATGCAGCAAATCCTGCTAGAAGAATCAATTCTGCTTTGGCCTTTGATGTAGTGCTCCTGCTTGGATGCTTCAGAAATGTCCTGATTTTTGCGCCATAGCAATTTCTCGTTTTCCTGAGCTAGCACTGTTTTGCAGTGTATGCTTGTTTCTTGCACTAGCACTGTTGATGTGCATTCTTGCTTCCTGAACTAGCACTGTTTTGCAGTGCATTCTTATTTCAGCTATAAGTGTCATGAAGTGCACCGTTGTTTCCCAAGCTAGCACTGTTTAGCAGTGTTTCCTCTTGTTCCCAGAACTAGCACTAATTAAGTGCAGCCTTATATTTTAACGTCCACACCTTTCATCGGTTACCTTGCCTTTCCTGCTCCCTTAATTTCCAAATTTCCCAACTTGCTGCTTTACCATCTGTGAGTACTACCTTCGGGGTCCTCTTAGGAGCGGCCTGTGCAGATAAGAGCGGTAGGGTGGGGGTTGATAGACGACAAGGGAAAATACAATTTAAAAAAAGAAATGGGTTAGTTGGGTTATTGATTGTTTGCCTGAGTATTTGTATGGGAGACTGTGTGTGTGTGTGTGTGTGGGTGGGTTGGAGGTGTGTGACTGTGCATTGATGTGCGAGTGCTTGATTCACTGGGTGTATGGGTTCAAGAGTGCATGTGGAAACAGCTGTATGGGTGGGTGAGTGTGTTTATGGGTGTGTTGGTGAGTGAATGGATGTCTGAGTGGTACATGTGTGAGTAACTACATATGTAAAAGGCAGTATATGTGAGTGATGCTGTATATAAATGAGTATATGTGAGAGTGAGTGATTGTGAGAGTGGCTGTATGGATGAGTGTGTACTTGTATCAGTGATTATATAAGAGAGTAATTATGCGTTAGTATCTGTATGAATTAGTGAGGTGGTGTGTGTATAACTGTATAGGTGAGTAAATGGGAGTGTGATTGATTCTTTGCATGACTGACTAGGTGTGTGAGTAACTCCATGGACATTGCACTCGTACAAAACCCGTGAAATTCCCCCGTTATAGTTAGTTCAGCTAACTATAACTCGCGCCCCCGCAATGCACTGCTGATGACGTCACATATTACATCACTCATGACATGGTCAGTGATATCACTGATGACATCACTGATGACATCTCAAATGACATCACTGATGACATCATCCAGTGACTGTGTTTCTGTAAAGTTTAAATATTTTTTATATATATAGGGAAAGGCGTATTGAAGAATGAGTGGGTGTATAAGTGTGTGTATGGATGATTTAGTAGGTGCGTGACTAATTCTATAAGTGAGTGATTAAACGTATCTTACTGAATGCATGGGTTAGTGACTAAACTGGGTTAATGTCTGTATCTGTCTGTTGCTGTGTAAGTGGCTGCATGGGTTTGTGAATAGCTACATGAGTGTCTATAAGAGTTATTGATTTGTTGTCTGAGTATCTGTATGGGTGCCTGAGTGTTTGTGTGGATGGGGTGTGTGCGACTGTGCATAGATGTGTGAGTGGGTGATTCACTGGGTGGATGGTTTCAAGAGTGCATCTGTGATAGACTGTATGGGTGGGTAAGTGTGTGTAAGAGTGTGTTAGTGAGTGAATGTATGTCCCAGTGGTACATGTGTGAGTAACTACATATGTGAAAGGCAGTATATATGTGTATTGGAGTATATAAATAGCTATAAGCGAGAGTGAGTGATTGTGATAGTGGCTGTATGGATGAGTGTGTGCTTGTATCAGTGATTGTATAAGAGCGTAACAATGTGCTAGTATTTGTATGATTAAGTGAGCTGGTGTGTGTATAACTGTATAGGTGAGTAAATGGCAGTGTGTTTAATTATTTGCATGACTGACTAGGTGTGTGAGTACCTCTATGGATGAGTGGCGGTGTTTGAGTGTCTATATAGGAGTAAGAGTGCATATGATTGTCCTGTACTGAGTGACCATAAGTATGAGTGACTGTACGGGTGAGTGAGTGGATGTGTGTGTGTAGACCTAAGAATCAGTGAGTGGGTATGTAGTTATTGGTGTTGGAGTGTCTATGGTTTTGCGAATGGCAGTCTGTAATTTAGATTGGGTGTATCAAAGGTTATATTAGGGTGTGAGGAGGTGCATCAGATTATCACGTGGATGATGTCATCAGTGATGTCATTTGAGATGTCATCAGTGATGTCATCAGTGATGTCACTGACCATGTCATGAGTGATGTAATATGTGACGTTATCAGCAGTGCATTGCGGGGCGCGAGTTATAGTTAGCTGAACTAACTATAACGGGGGAATTTCACGGGTTTTGTACGAGTGCAATGTCCAACTAACTATAACTGTCCCTAAAACCTATGGTTTTTTCAGTGAATTTCAAAGGTTTTTTAAATGCTAATTTCTAACTATAACTTATCTGAAACCTATGGTTTTTTCAGTGAATTTCAAAGGTTTTTTAAATGCTAATTCCTAACTATAACATGTCTGAAACCTACGGTTTTTTCAGTGAATTTCAAAGGTTTTGTAAAAGACAATTTTTAAATGTATTAATTGTTATATTAATTTTTTTCATACTGATTTATTACATTTTTAGAATTTTTTTTTACATATTTTATTTTTAAATTACATTGTAATTACATTATACATTACATTACAAAAAATACTTTCTCAGAATGAATTACTTTAGTTTAAATACTTTGCACATAGGGAATAGACTTTTAAGTACAGTAGTTACAGTTGTTGCAATGGGCACCACATTTTCAAACACAATGCAACATTCAGCTCAATGTGAATTTCTAGTTAAATGCAATTAGTTACTTTATGGATTACTTTTTCTAACCACAGGACTGGATCCTAGATTCAGTCCTGGTACATCTCCTGTAAACAGTTGAGTAAAAGCGTTTTGGTTACAGTCGTGATTTTTAAGGAATATTATTGTATTTTAAAAGTTGACACTTAGAAACTTTTTCTCATAGAATCACCAATGTTATCCTATGGAAGGAAATTCACTTAGTAGGTAAAAACTGTTATCGTTACTTTTTCTTACTCAGTGTTGGATCCTGGATCCAGCACTGGTGCATCTCCTGTAAACAGTTGAAAGAATGCGTTTAAGTCATACAGGCGATTTTTAAGGAATATTTGTAGTTTGTGAAAATCGACACTTTGAAACTTTTCTGCTGAAAACCAGACAATGGATTCCTATGGAAGAAAATATAAGTTACTGGTAAGTACGGTTAAAATTACTTTTCAGGACCAGTACTGGGCTGAAAGATGCAGCACTGAGGTCTCTCCTGATAACAGGTGAGTAAATCGAAATTCGTATTTCGGCTGATTTTAGAGGAATATTTGTATGTTTCAAAAATCAACACTTAGAAACTTTTTCAGCAAAAAGCAGGCAATGATATCCTATGGAAGGAAATTCAAGTTACTGGTAAGTACGGTTAAAATTACTTTTGAGGATCAGTACTGGGCTGAAAGATGCAGCACTGATGTCTCTCCTGATAACAGGTGAGTAAATCGGAATTCGTATTTCGGCTGATTTTAGAGGAATATTTTAAAGTTCCAAAACTCCACACTTAGAAGAATTTCCAAGTGAAACCAGTCAATGTTAGCCTATGGAAGGAAATTCAAGTTACTGGTAAGTACGGTTAAAATTACTTTTCAGGACCAGTACTGGGCTGAAAGATACAGCACTGAGGTCTCTCCTGATAACAGGTGAGTAAATCGGAATTCGTATTTCGGCTGATTTTAGAGGAATATTTTAAAGTTCCAAAACTCCACACTTAGAAGAATTTCCAAGTGAAACCAGTCAATGTTAGCCTATGGAAGGAAATTCAAGTTACTGGTAAGTACGGTTAAAATTACTTTTCAGGATTAGTACTGGGCTGAAAGATGCAGCACTGAGGTCTCTCCTGATAACAGGTGAGTAAATCAGAATTCGTATTTCGGCTGATTTTAGAGGAATATTTGCACAATGGTGAAGGGAGGGGGCGGGGCCTGAGGTGACATCTGTGCAAACGCGCCCCGTGGCGCGTTTTAAGTTGGGGGATTAAGTCCCCTTGAATCATGAGGGTCCCTACGGGCCAACTAGCCCACCAGGAACCTCCAGTATGCGCCAGGGGCTGCGTTGCAGAGACATGTACAGAGGCCACACCCCTTTTACACCTCTCTGCAACGCAGCTCTGTGGCGCTTTCTGGACGTACCTGTTGGGCTAGTTGGCCCCCAGGGACCCTCAGGATTGAAGGGGATTTAATTCCCCATCTTAAAACGCGCCACGGGGCCTGTTTGCACACATGTCACCTGAAGCCCCGCCCCCTCCCTTCACCACTGTGCAAACGCGCCCGTGGCGCGTTTTAAGTCGGGGGATTAACTCCCCTTGAATCCTGAGGGTCCCTGGGGTGCAACTAGCCCACCATATACCTCCAAAGCGCCACAGAGCTGCGTTGCAGAGAGGTGTAAAAAGGGGCGTGGCCTCTGTACACCTCTCTGCAAGGCAGCCCCTGGCGCATACTGGAGGTTCCTGGTGGGCTAGTTGGCCCCAGGGACCCCCAGTATTCAAGGGAATTCGTTCCCCTCTGCAAACGCGCCAGGGGCGCGTTTGCAGAGTGGTGAAGGAAGGGGCCGGGGCCTGCGGGCCCGATCGTTTTTTTTTTCGTTTTTTTCCCCCTGAAGGGTGGCTGTGTGGCCCCCTTCCTTTTTCCTATTTTTAGGCCCTGGGGACCCCATCCCCCAGGGCCTTACCCCTTTTTTTAATTAAAATAAAAAAAAAACGGGAAGGGGGCCACGTGGCCCCCTTCCCTGGGCCTGTATTGGCCCCGGGGACCCCATCCCCCGGGCATGGCCTCTTTTTTTATTTGAAGGGGGCTGCGTGGCCCCCTCCTCAGGCCATTAAGGCCCCGGGGACCCCATCCCCGGGGCCGGCCTTGCACCTTTTAAACTTTTTTTTACCTTTGGGGAGGGGGCTGCGTGGCCCCCCTCCGTGGCCACTTATGGCCCCGGGGACCCCATCCCCCGGGCCTGGCCTCTCGTTGGGGACTGTGGGGGTCCCCAAACCCCCACAGTCCCGCCGGCTCCCCGTGTCCTACGGGAGCCGGCATTGCTTTACACATGGGGAGCAGCTAACATGCTGCTCCCCATGTGGAAAGCAATCAGCTTTGGATATTGGAAGAGAGAGCAGGTTTCCTGCTCTCTCTTCCAATATCCAAAGCAGTTTGCAATGACAGGACGGGAGCCGCGAGGCTCCCGTCCTGTCATTGCAAACAGCAGTGTCCCGGGGTAGGCACCCCGGGACACTGCAGGAGCCGGCCCTGGGGGTGGCGGTCCCCAGGGCCACCACAGGCTCCAGGAGGGGGCCGCGCGGCCCCCCTCCTTACATTTTGAAAGCCCCGGGAGGTGGTGGTCCCGGGGCTTGGGGTCCAAAACGGACCCCCATTGTAATTTTTCTTAGTGCCCCGGGAGGTGGTGGTCCCGGGCGTGTGGGGACTGGAGCCCCCCACACAGGTTTTTCAAAAATAAAAAAGAAGCCCCGGGAGGTGGCGGTCCCCGGGGCTGCGGGAGGGCTCAGAGCCCTCCCGCACCATTACTACATAAAGCCCCGGGGGTGGTGGTCCCGGGGCTTGGGGAGCCCTTAGAGGCCCCCACACATAAATTAACCCCCCCAGCATGCCCCCGGGACTTGGCCCACCCGGGGCCATTAACTATCGAGCGCGGAGACCGCGCTTCGATTCTCGGCAGGATTCGCGCACCCTGAGCGCATCCTGCCGATTTAAAAAAAAAATATATATATATATATATTTTTTTTGCCCAGGAGGTCCTTGTGGGACCCCTGAGCAGACCTAGGGGGTCAGGGTGTTTCTACCCTGCCCCCTTTGTGCGCTTTGCGCACTTGTTTCTGTCCCTCGGTTCTACCGAGGGACAAAATGGCTGCCAACACTTCCTGATTTGGAGTGTTGACAGCCAATTAGCATGCAGCTCGTGATCGGGAGGGTGCGCGAATCCGACGCGACCATAGATATATCTATCTTTTTACTTTTGATTTTCTCAGCAACTACTGAACGGATTTACACCATTTAACAAAAGGGTTCTTTCTGAACCAAGAACTACCTCTTTGCCAAATTTGGTGTAATTCCGTTCAGCAGTTCGGGCTGTAGCCGTGTCTAAAGTTTCCTATGGAAAATTGCATGGGGAAAACACGTTTTGGGACCCCCTTTTTTCTCGGCCCCGCTTGACAAATCCCCCGAGACTTTCAGGGTAGGAGCGGACCGGAGCGCCCCACAAAGTTTGAAAATTTTGCGAAGATACGTCAACCGGCAAGAGAGTTATTTCAAATAGAATGTCGCGGATTTCCTATGGATAATAGGTTGTAACTATAACTATCTACTGGCGACCGCCAGTAGATAATATATATATATATAGCATAGTGTTGTCATCAATGATGTCATTTCAGATGTCGTTAGTGCTGTTATTTATGATGTCATAGAACATGTCATGAGTGATGTAATATGTGAGGTCATAAGCAGTGCATGGTGAAGACGTGAGTCATAGTTACTTCAGTTAGATAAACTGGTGCATTTCAGTGTTTTTTTTAGTTTAAAATGTTGTGTAAACTGACATTTTTACGCAAGTATAACATATAACATCACATTAACCTTTTTTAACGTTGAGTAAGATTTTATTCTCATGCATAACAAGGCTTTGACTGTGCGCAGGTGTGGGTTGTCCGCAGGCCAACTGTCTGTATGCATCCAGCCCACCACAGACACCCAAGTCCCCCTTTTTAGGTCTCGCGCCTAGCGTTGCAGTGCGTAACACTGCTCGCGCGAGACCTCTAGAAAGGGCTTCTGAAAGCTGCCCACACGCTCGTGCGTGTGGTTTTGCTTTGGGAAGCCAACATTGGCTGGAGCGTGCGTTTAAAAAAAAAAAACGGCACGCGATTGGGAAAAGGCGGGCGCATGTCCCGCCTTTGCTCCTCCCATTCCCGACAGTGGCCAGCACGCGCAGCAGCGCGCGTTCGCCTCGCTGCCGCGCTCCCTTCCCCCGCTCCTCTGTGGTGCGCGCGCACCACTGGTTTTGCTTTTTGTTACTTTGCCACCAAGGAAGAGTTATTTGATCGACCTCCAGGTTAGTGGGGATAAAAGAGCTTTCGTCTCGACACTGCGTTCAGTTCATGGCTTCGAAGAGCACAGGCGCCAGGCTCTGCACATCTCCTGCAGGAGCCTCCCTCGCCGGGTTCAGTACGGAAGTAAGCAGCATAGGTCTGCCTTCGTTCTACCAGCCTAGTCCTAGTTTACATTCCATTGGAAGTGTTTGTGTGGAAAGAACAGCTCATTCCATTCCCCTTCTAGAGCTTTTCAGATCCAGCTTTTCAACTGCGTCTCCACGCTTTCTTATGTTGAAGTCTGGTAGAGAGCTCAGCAGAAGCAGTCCGACGTATGAGCCCAGGAGGCGGGAGGTAAGACCCTGTGGGGGAACCTTCCACTTGACGTAGGCGGGGTGGCATCGGCACGCGCGTGAACACACTGGAGAAATAATGCATGTAATCGTGCAGCAACAGAAAGCAAAAGCTGTGGCGAAAATGTTTTACACGTTTTCAACTAATAACTGATACTCTTTGCATGTGCAGCACGCTGTATGTATTATACAATAAGAACACCTTAGGACCTTCATTTTATATTCACCTGTACATTTGTGTACCAAGCAAACAACAAGTGTACGGTGCATAATATAGTCGCGTTTTTTTGTGAAAGGGTCCAAATAACTTAAGAATGAGTTCAATCCATTACATGTTTGCCAGTGTGTATATATTGATATGGAGCAGGAACCTAGGCTAATAAGCAGTGCTGTAAATGTACGTGTTGTGTCGGGATACAATCTGCAAGATTGTGCACTTCTAGTGACGAATACACAAATACTTTTCACACACTGCATTGCGAATTTTTTTAATATGCTTCCTCCCAGCTTCATGGCCGGCAGCAGCACTTTACACATGAGCAACGCTCACCCACGACCACTGTTTGCTTTACCGTGAAAACAAAGCCTCTCCCTCCCGCGGGGGCGGTTCCACTTCAATAACGCTCTCTCTGCGTCGGAGTGCAGGCTGCATGAGACGGGCACGAGATATACCTTGCCATGGTGAGAAAGGTGAAATCGGAGTCTGGACAGGATGCCTTGTCAGAGAGGCGAGGAGCGGCGGGAGGGCTAACTTTAGAAAGCCCATTTCTATAAAGCTGCAGAAACTCACAGCCGGTGCACAGCAGCTGCTTCTCGCCTCTCCTTAGCTCATAGCACTTCCCTCAAAAAGTGCTACCTCGTGTCATCAGAGGCCCCACGCATTGCACTGCGCAAATAACTGTTATATACACTGGCACCGCGCTTCATGTTCGAGCACGGTGCCCGCTTTGATGTTTCTTGTTGTACTTGAAATATTTCAATCCTAGGAGGGGTGGTTCGCAGCGCACCAGCGGTGATTGATTTCCAGTGCACAAGGTGCTATATACAACTGATTTTAAACTGCGCGTTTTTCCGGGGGAGTTGGTAATTCTCTGTTCCTCTCCTCCACCCCTGGAGAGTGGTGAAGGCCACGGAACCCTTCTAAACAGCACAGAATGTACATGCTAATATGTGGTGCTGGAGGAGGGTAGCTTCAGCCGACATATCGCTAGGCTGTGCTACGGCGTTGTCGGGAAGTTAGGAGGAAGGAAATACCACGCCGACCAGCAGCATTCCAGAATTTCAGTAAAATGCAAAGAATCATTAATTTTGCCAGACGGCATATATTGACACTCTCCTTTGCATATCCCACTATATACATACAAGATCTCTCCATGCAATTTCTCACAGAATGAAAACATTACATCCGCATAGCCAAATATATAAACAAATCGCTGCGTCACAATAAGCTTCCATGTGCCTTACAGATTTAATATGGTTTGACTGGTATCAATGGAAAAGTGACCGCAGAATGGAAAGGAGTCCTGGACGAGCTTTTCTTTCTCGGAAATAGAAGTTCTGAAAATCGTTTGCTGCTTTCTCTGAGGCCCACTCTGCAACTTGTTAAGTCTGATCCGATCAAGAACTCCGTTTGGATCTTGAGACCGTTTATGATGATACTATTCCTTTTACTCCACAAAGCAGCTCACGTTTGCTTAACAGGCATATTAAGTCTTACTGGGGAGGGAAGATGGATCGTTGAACTATTATAGTCCACCACCCCACCCCTCTTCCCCACTTACTCGGGTCGAATTGACCACTGTTCTTTCTGTCCGTTTTGGAAAAGAATGCAGTTTGTGCCATTTCCAAGTACTTAACCTAGCGTTGTGTGCCCTGAAAGAAATTCGCATTTTTTCATAGGTTTATTTAATAAGCAGATGACTTGAATGCTTCCATAGTTTTTATCGTAGCTTATTCTTGGAAGATAGTATACAGTTTGGGAGAGGGGTGGGGTTTATTAAATTGTTTTTTATACTTCACAGACTTAAAAAAAAAAAAAAAAAAAGCATTTGCAATGCAATATGTCTCGCATTTACGCGAGTTTAAGCTATTGGCATTATAAATGACAATGCGTTTTATTTTATGTTTTAAAAACCAAAACATAAATAAAAGGCATTTTTATTTACAATGCCAATAGCTCAAACTCCTTTTCTTTTGGGTTAGGAACTCTAAGGCAGTGCATGTGTTTTCCAGCTGTCTCCCTCGTGAACTTCTCTCCCCTCCCTCCACCTCGCAATGTATTTTTCTCTCTTGTCCGTGCTTCTCCTGTACGCCCCCTCCATGTTGCACTCACCTTTGTGTGCTTCTCTCCCTTTCTGTTGCTTTCTCGCCAATGTGCTTGTCCCGCTCCATGTTACTCTTTCTCACCTGTGTGCTTCTCTTCCTCCACCCGTCCCTGTTGCTTCCCTCAACCCTCTCCCTCCATGTTTCTTCCCCTCACCTGTGCCTCTGTGTTGTGTCCCATCACCCACACCCTCTGTTTTTCATTCCCAGCCCGTTTAAAAAGAAAAAAAGCCTGGTATTTTGTGTATTGTACTCAGCCAAAAAATGCCACAGCGTCATACGGCATCGCTAAAAACCAATGCTTGTTTTCTTAAGTTGTTTAGTAAACGTGAAACAAATTAAAGGCAAGGATGTAGACTGAAGTAGGAAGCAAAGATGGGTTACTAAGGTGTAGCAAGCTTTCTTCAGCCCAGTACCTGTGCAGGAAGGAGGGTATAAGGAAACCATAACATCCGATGCAGTGTGGCACAAAGTGACTTGCAAAGTCAGTAGTGCAACTAGCTTAATATACTATTCAGAGCTTTGTTTGTGATTGGATGCCTGCCCCAGGCATACAGTCATCCCCACTGTAGACCCTTAACAATAAGTGCATTCTGGGCATGGGCTGCTTGGCCCCAGTACAGCTCTTATGGCCACGCCCCCACCCCTGTGACATCAGCCATGACGCTGTTTTGCCTGCACCTCTTTTAGCACTCAGACCGTGAACCTGTCCCAAGGACATCCAAGCACTTTAGATGATCACCGGAGTATGTTACACATTTTTAGGCACAGCAGCCTAAGTGACTTGCCCAGACTACCAGGACTTGACGTTGGGACTTGACCCTGCCTCCCTGCTTCCAGGATCAGCAGCTCTGGAGCCATGGCCACATGTCCTCCCCCTCCATGCTTGTGGCATTTGCCACCTGCCTTCCCTTGCAGCACTCTCCACCGCTGGGTGACCGTAGAGGCACACCAGAGTGTGGGGCTAGAGATTCGGTGAGTAGTGCCTTGAAGACAAAACATAGCCATTTTTAAATGTCTGTTGTGGAGCTCAAGTGATTCCAGCACCATTGCACATTTAAGCAGGGAAGCCAGAGTGGAAGTCGGATCTCCTGTTCGACTGCACACGACGACACACTTCCCAGTGCTTACCTACTGAGCATCTCTTGCATAAACAAATTCTCACACTTTAAAAGTTCATACCTTCCAAATTGGCAACCTCTTCCCTCTTGCTACTTCCCAAGATGCACTGAAGGAGGAAGCCAGAAATACCCACTTCCTCCTTGGTGCTTTCCTTATTCAGCTAACACCTCAGCCAGGAGGCATGAAGTGAGAACGTTTACATTCATTTTAAAGAGTGCTTTTTACTCTTACTTTTCCCCCTACTTCCTTCCTCGCCCTCACCATCTTTTGCTATCCCTTCCCACCAAACAGATGTGCACTCCCGGCTGCTCGGGCAAATCTGTGGGCATCTCATCCAGACCACATCTGGAAAAATAGCAAGGAGAAATAGGGGATGGACAGACACTTTTGTTTTTTAGTGGCTAGCATTCATCCCTCATTTTGGATTAATATTCACACAAAAGGATGTTTGCACTCATCTGTGGGCAAACCAAGCGGAATCCCAAGTAATAATTGTAATGATTCATTATCTTATCAATATTTAGTCCGGTCTAAATAATAATAATGAATTATTACAATTACTACTTGGGATTAGGTTCTGAGCCACAGATCATCCATCACTTGCTGTTGTTGATAGGAATCTTACAGTTCCTAAAACCTTGGTAGAACAGTGAAACAAAGCAGACAGGCTACCTCACCAGGCTCAGGCCCTCACAAGTTAAAGGTGGGAGTTACCTCTCAACCCCCACCAACAGCCCCCATCTTTATTGTGCTTTAAAAAACGGAACATTCCAAAACCTCAATATAGGAAACTTATTGTAGGTTTGTATATCTGTGAATGCCTGTAAGACTATCTGGCATGGCATAATTGTTGTTTTCCACAAAGAGTGGTTCTACTACGCAATAAGAAAACGAGCATTTGCTATGCAATAGGTGTCGCATTTGCGAGAGTTTGAGCTATTGGCATTGTAAATACCAATGCCTTTTATTTCTGTATTTTTAAAACCTGCAAGCGGTGCGTAAACAGGCACTTTGTACTTGCAGTCGTTGCTTACGAGAAGCAACGCTGGCAGTAACTATGCCTCTTTTACTGCCAGCCTTCCTTTTCGTAAGCAAGGACTATAAGTACAAAGGGCGTGTTTATGCACCGCATACAGCTTTTCGAAATACATAAATAAAAGGCATTGGCGTTTACAATGGCAGTAGCTCAAACTCTTGCAAATGCAACACCAATAGCTCAAACTTTAATAATGCGAGACCTATTGCATTGCAAATGCTTGTTTTTTTAATGGTTTTCTTATCCCAAGGGGACCAGCGTGGCTGTCTGCTCCTGTGGGAGTAAGAAAAGGTCGCTTTGGCTGCCACGAGAGCCCAGCAGTATGGCGGCAACACAAAAATATTTTTTTTAATTTTTCCCCAGGTGTGTGTGTGGGGGGGGTGTAAACCCTCTGGAACCACCTCTTTCCTCCCCCCCCCCCCAACAAGGAGCAGGGGGCCAGTGAACCCCTATCTTGCCCCATTATAACTTTCTTAATTTTTAGGACAAATGTCCTGTAATGGTGGCCGCACCATTCCGCTTCATCTTGAGGCTAGCCAATCAGAGTGGAAGTTCCCGCAGCCCTCATGCGAAGTGGGTGACAGAAAATAAAGCCCTCGTGGCCAACCAGATCGCTCTAATATTTGAAGTTTGTTCCCGCCGGGATCTCCCGCGAAACCCAACTGCCCAGATATCTATACATTTTGAACCTTACTGTCTCAAAAACTACTGAAAAGATTTACACCAACTCACATAAGGCACGCTTTCCGGCTGGGTAAAGATCTACCTTTCAGTCAAATTTGTTGTAATTTCTTTTTATCTGTTTTGGCTGTAGCAGTGTCTAAAATTCCCATATGGAAATTGCATGGCAAAATTGCGTTTTGGCACCCTCCGCCCCCTTTTTTAGGTCTCGCCTGTACGTTTGGGGCCATGCACTGCTTATTTATGCTGTTTTTTGTTGTACAAAATCAATAAAAAAAAGTTTATAAAAAATATATATACAAATTATAAAGTACCCTGGTTTGTTCATCGTCCTGTATGCTGTACTGGAAATAACCGAAGCACTAATGCTTTTGTTTGGAATTTTCTTTCTGAATACACAGGAGTTTAGCGGGATTTCACTTATTTGCCTTGAAAACATTTTAAAAACTCGTTGACAATTATAGAAGTCAAAATCCAGCAGGTGGCTCGTACATCTCACCCAAATCGTTCGATTTAAATATGCACACCCTCAAATGTATCCAAAATTATTATTGGTTTTTTTCCATGTGCTTTTATTTCTTGCATCTCTAAGAAGGTGATTCTCGTACCAATGTTGTCAAACATAAGAAATGCATCGGCTTTGTGCTGGTAAATCTCGTGGATGTTCTTAAAAATGAGAGTTCCACAACTGGATGTCTGAAGTTCGACGTTTTCGTAAATACAGACAAACGTGCGAGTCGCTATTCTACAGTCCTGCACTATATCCAGTATGCACACTGTACCATCTTCTTGTTTGATGTGTTTTTGTTTTAAACATCCGCCCCATGCATTCTTTACAAAGTCATCAATAATTATGCTAGTATTAAACCGGCAGATGGCACACATGCCAACTAGTTCTATTTTCAGCAACTTAAATATTTCTATTTATTTACTTTCTCCTAACAGATAGCCACATGCCTAATACACATTTGTTCCAGATTAACTCTTGGATGCCCCAACCGTAAACAAAATGCATTTTTTCGAGCATCAGAGGATGCGAAAACACATAATCAGGCAACAGGTGCACCGGCCCACGCATCTGCTCAGGGACAGGCCCACAACGTGGACATTCTTTGCATATTAGTGACCAGCGGAGGGACACTAATAAAACAATTCAGCAGTACTTGGCCTAAGCTCCATAGAAGGGACAAACACACAAGGAAGAAAGTGACACCGGTACACCTTTACCAATAAGAAGCAAGGAAACAAGTGAAGATGAAGCCAACCAATGATCAGGAATTTGCAGGCTCTAAGCACAAATTTCTTTAATTTTTTTTTTAACAACATCTCGCAAGCGACAGCACATACTCGGTCTCTGGCTAAACCTAACAAGCAGTGGCATAGCCAATAGGTCTCGCCTTTGGGACCTTATAAGTGTTTAGCCATGCAACAGTTGATGTTGTTGCACCAAGGATATTGTGCTGCATAACTAAATACTTATAAGGTCACAAAAGCGAGACCTATTGGCTATGCCAATGCTTGTTTTTTTCCAGTGGGAAAAAGAAACCATCATTGATATATTCTGTGATGTCATTTAACATGTTGTGAGTTATGTAACATGAGGGCAACTGGGTCTGGTGGCTTAGTGGACTAATGCGTCAACTATAAGGGCCTGTGTTTGACCACATGGTCACAGGTTCTTATCCCGTCGGGCCCACTCAGCCTTTCATCCTTCCGAGGTCGATAAAATTAGTACCATTGAATAAACATCTGTTATTCAGTGGCAAGATACCCTTGGGTGAACATGGGCTTTACAATGCACATGTTATGTTCTGTTAAGTAGTCCATGGCGGGGGTGCAACTTCTAGTTAGCTCAGTAAACTATAACGCACTAATTTCTGTTTTTTTTTTGTTTAAACGCTACTTCACGTGTGACTTTTTCAATTAACTTGAACGTCACTTTAACCTTTTAATTTTGATATTTCTCTAAAACTACTGAACGGACTTACCCCATTTAAACAAAAGCGTGTTAACGTTTCGGGATCCACGCAAGCCTAACCTCCCTGGAATCCCCCGGGTGTCTAGTTTTCAGAAATGTGTGGGTTTGGTAGGTTTCCCTAGGTGGCCGCCGAGCCCCGGGCCAAAAAGTCATGGGACCCCCCCTTGCAAAACCAGGTCGTTTTGTGATAGGCAATTTTGATGTCGCCTCAATACGTTTTGGACCCTTGCCTGTCGCGGGTACTTGGGCCTCCCACACGAGTGAGGCACCATTTGTATCGGGAGACCTGGGGGAACGCTGGGTGGTAGGAAATTTGTGTCAGCCTGGTGATGCCACAACTTTCCCACACAAAAATGTGTGAAAAAAGTGATTTTTTTTCAGCTAAATTTCAGGTTTGCAGGGAATTCTGGAAAAGAAAAACGTTGGGGGATCCACGCAAGCCATACCTCCCTGGAATCCCCCGGATGTCTAGTTTTCAGAAATGTGTGGGTTTGGTAGGTTTCCCTAGGTGGCCGCCGAGCCCCGGGCCAAAAAGTCATGGGACCCCCCTGGCAAAACCAGGTTGTTTTGTGATAGGTAATTTTGATGTCGCCTCAATAGGTTTTGGGCCCTTGCCTGTCGCGGGTACTTGACCCACCCACGCAGGTAAGGTACCATTTTTCTCGAAAGACTTTGGGGAATGCGGGGTGGGTGGAATTTTGTGAATCCACGCAGATTCCAGACCTTTCCACCACAGAAATGTGCGGAAAATGTGTGGTTTTTTTTTACAATTTTTTAGGTTTGCAAGGGATTCTGGGTAACAGAACCTGGTGAGAGCCAGTCAAGTCACCCCATCCTGGATTCCTCTGGGTGTCTAGTTTTCAAAAATGTATAGGTTTGCTAGGTTTCCCTAGGTGCCGGCAGAGCTAGGGTTCAAAAACTACAGCTAGGCACTTTGCAAAAAAAGGGTCATTTTTCACTGTGAAAATGTAGTGTGCCCACGTTGCGTTTTGCGCCGTTTCCTGTCGCGGGCACTAGGCCTACCCACACAAGTGAGATACCGTTTTTCTCAAAAGACTTTGGGGAACGCGGAGTGGGTGGAATTTTGTGGATCCACGCAGATTCCAGAACTTTCCACCACAGAAATGTGAGGAAAATGTGTTTTTTTGGACAATTTTTTAGGTTTGCAAGGGATTCTGGGTAACAGAACCTGGTGAGAGCCAGTCCAGTCACCCCATTCTAGATTCCCCTGGGTGTCTAGTTTTCAAAAATGTATAGGTTTGCTAGGTTTCCCTAGGTGCCAGCAGAGCTAGGGTTCAAAAACTACAGCTAGGCACTTTGCAAAAAAAGGGTCATTTTTCACTGTGAAAATGTGGTGTGTCCACGTTGCGTTTTGGGCCGTTTCCTGTCGCGGGCACTAGGCCTACCCACACAAGTGAGGTACCGTTTTTCTCGAAAGACTTTGGGGAACGCGGGGTGGGTGGAATTTTGTGGATCCACGCAGATTCCAGAACTTTCCACCACAGAAATGTGAGGAAAATGTGTTTTTTTTTACAATTTTTTAGGTTTGCAAGGGATTCTGGGTAACAGAACCTGGTGAGAGCCAGTCAAGTCACCCCATTCTGGATTCCCCTGGATGTTTAGTTTTCAAAAATGTATAGGTTTGCTAGGTTTCCCTAGGTGCCGGCAGAGCTAGGGTTCAAAAACTACAGCTAGGAACTTTGCAAAAAAAGGGTCATTTTTCACTGTGAAAATGTGGTGTGTCCACGTTGCGTTTTGCGCTGGTTCCTGTCGCGGGCACTAGGCCTACCCACACAAGTGAGGTACCGTCTTTCTCGAAAGACTTTGGGGAATGCGGGGTGGGTGGAATTTTGTGGATCCACGCAGATTCCAGAACTTTCCACCACAGAAATGTGAGGAAAATGTGTTTTTTTGGACACTTTTTTGGTTTGCAAGGGATTCTGGGTAACAGAACCTGGTGTGAGCCAGTCAAGTCACCCCATCCTGGATTCCCCTGGGTGTCTATTTTTAAAAAATGTATAGGATTGCTAGGTTTCCCTAGGTGCCGGCAGAGCTAGGGTTAAAAAACTACAGCTAGGCACTTTGCAAAAAAAGGGTCATTTTTCACTGTGAAAATGTGGTGTGTCCACGTTGCGTTTTGAGCCGTTTCCTGTCGCGGGCACTAGGCCTATTCACACAAGTGAGGTACCATTTTTATCGGGAGACTTAGGGCAACACAGAATTGTACAGCAACTGTTATTACCTATTGACTTTTGATGCATTTCTGCCTTCCAAATGAAAAACAATGTGTAAAAAGAAGTCATTTTGAAAAATGTCCTATAATTCTCATGCTAGTATGGGTACTCCCAATTTCGGAAATGTGCAAATATCTACTATTTCTAAACTCTATATTTTGTTCCCATTTCAGAAATACATAGGTGTCTTTCATACCGATTTTTCCATGTATAAATTTTCCCAGAATAATTGCTATATACCCGGTACATAATAAAAAAACATTGCAAGACGCTGCTCAGTTATTGGCTCTGGGTTCGTCGGGTTCTTGGTGAACCTACAAGTCCTATATATCGCCACAACCAGAAAGGTCCAGCGGATATAACGGTATATTGCTTTCAAATAGCTGTCATAATTAGAAGAAGTTACAGGTGAAAACGTTGACACACATGGCTGTTTTTTTCAACTAATTTTCAATTTTTCCTATAGTTAACTGTTTGTTTCTATAAAGAAAACTTGAAGGATCTACACAAATGACCCCTTGCTGAGTTCAGACTTTTGTCTACTTTTCAGAAATGTATAGCTTTCCAGGATCCATTATTGATTTCATACCCATTTCTACCATTAACTGGAAGGAGGTTGAAAGCACAAAAAATAGCAAAAATAGGCTATGTCCCAGAAAAATGCCAAAACTGTGTAAACATTTTTGGTTTTCTGACAAAAGTCTGCTCGTCCCTGAAAGCTTCGAAGATGGTGATTTCAGCACCACAATCCCTTTTTTGATACCATTTGCAGGGAACAAACCAGACGCTTTCATCTGTAGCCCTTTTTTCGCATTTTTCCCAAAAACCCCAAAATGTAGCTGTATTTTGGCTAATTTCTGGGTCCCCTCTAGGGGAATCCACAAACCCTGGGTACCTTTAGAATCCCCATGATGTTGGAAAAAAAAAAGGACGCAAATTTGGCTTGGATACCTTATGTGGTCAAAACGTTACAGGGGCCTAAGTGCGAACTACCCCAAATAGCCAAAAAAAGGCTTAGCACAGGGGGCGAAAAGGCCTAGCAGCGAAGGGGTTAAAAGATAAAAGAAGAGTTTATTTTGTTTGTCATGTCTGTCTTATTAATGTTAATATATTCTTATAGTCTACCATACCGGACTATACTGACCATTAAAGGTCCACGCTAGTGTTACAGGTCCAGCTAAAGGTGAACGCCTATAAGAAAGGGACTAAAATGGCTGCAATAACCTGCTAAAGCGGACTGTAAAGCTATAAGAACACTCTGTGGCTAATAAAAGAACGCTTCAGCAGTATAGGCCCAAGCCGTAGGTATTAGCCTGTAACAAGGAAGGAAGCCTTCAGTGGCTGATATAACCCCCTACGGTGGGCTCTAAGGCTATTGGAAAACTCCGTCCCATGAAAGCTGAATGCCTTAATTAAAAAAGGAAAACAGCCTCCTACACCCCCCATGCGGCCAGGCTACACGAGGGTGGGCAAGGCCATGTCCAGCATGGGGTTGGGTGCCGAGCCTGACTTGTGGCCAGGTGTCCAACCACTTGTGTGCCACCAACACCCACCACGCACAGCCTTCAGCCATGCTCTTTGTAGGGTTAGGCATAGAGCCTGGGCCAGGGCCAGCACCCAACCACCCCACAGGCATCCAACCCCCAGCTGAGCATGGGAAGCTTAACCACAGTAATATAAGCTTATAGCAAAAGTTAAATTAACATAGTGCGATGCCAGAGGCTTTCTGGCTTTCTTAGTAATGATGCAATTGCCACATAGGGAACACTTAGATAGGTTGTTGTTATGGGACCAGGAGAAACAGAAACTGTCACTTTCTCAATATGTAGATTGCTGAAAGCACACCATTGAACGAGTGTTGTGATCAAAGTATAGTTCTGAAAGCAAGTTATGACTTCTCGTCCTGCCAGTTAAATGCACACACAATTAAAATATATGTTTGTTGCAAAAGAGTTTGATTTAGATCCTGGTTCCTATACATGCCATTAGTAATGTTGCCTCATATCGTTGAGCCTGTTTTGAGTACGGGACATTGGGGTATCAAAGTTTGGTATTGGAAACAAACCTCCTTTAGAAAAGATGCTTCCATTTCTATATTCTTTGACCAAGAATCTGGCGGTCTATCTAAATAACAAAAGATTCCCTCCTTGACACTGTGGTGGCAGTACAAGATGCTTGCTGCACTTCTCGCGTGAAAGGCTGTTCTGGAATTGTCACCTTAAGCTCGCCTCTGCATGTTGAGGATGGATCTAAGTGATGGAGAGACCAGGAGCAAAGAAAGGACAGCACAAGAAAGGAGTTCGTAGTAGGTGGCCAGTATGAAGTATCTTTTTGGCAGATGATAGAGAACAGTGCAACCTCCCTTAAAGCAGAAGGCTCGGAAGGAAATAGGAAGTGAATGAGGTATAATTATGCATGTGAGGGATGCGATATTGAGAAGAAATAGTGCCCGACAGTATTCAAACTCATGATACATTGCTCGAGAGATGCAAGAGAATGGCAACAAGAGCACTGGATGGAAAAACTACCTCCCACCTCACATCATGTATGCAGTCAGACCTCTCATGCAGTTTATCGCAATCTGATATAGAAACCCAAAAATCCCCTACAATTGAGATAGTTGAATAGCGGGAGAGCCGAGGGATTGGGGACAGGGGGAGTTTGGGCAGAGGTTCTCTGATCAGGATCAGACAGACTCTGATGATAGCTTACTGAAGGCTTGGTCTTCGCTTCGCTTTAGTCCAATACGCCTAAACAGAGATCTCAGTACTTGGGGCCAGATTTATAAACCCCTATTGCGGTTGCAACACATCTGATTCACCAAATCAAATGCTTTTCACAGTATACCAAAACCATTTTAAGAGTCAGAAAAGTTTTTGTTGACTGATAAAAGGGATTTCAAAATCCTATATGAACTGCAAGTAGGAGGAGGTGTGAAAGAGGCGTCCTACTCCTGGTTGCAATTCGTAAAGGGCTGTATCAGTGATTTGTGACCAAAGTTACTACTGGGTTGGCATTGAGGAGGCGTATGGGTGGAGAACTAGCAGTGGTCCAGAGGGCCACTTTTAACTCCCGCAAATTTTTCCCAGTGGTATTTTATTTTTCGAACCCTCACCTGCCTCTTTAATGGACACTGGTTACTTTTAAATGTAACAAAACAAAGTTTAAAATTTGGGAAACAAAATTCAGGGATGGAATTCTGCTTTCCCTTGCAGACCTCAATCCCCACATTTGCAACTCTTTACAAGGGGTATCAAATTGTGATCTGTCTAATTGATATTAGTTAAGCAGGGCATTTTTTGCAAATCTTTGCAAGTGGACAATTTGCCATACAACCTATTAGTACGTAGGTCGCTTCGCAAAATTACAATTCCATTAGCAAACCAGTCAGTGTGAAAACTGCACATCTTTGTTTTTTTTTTTTTTTTTACAAATGTGAATTGTACATCAGGCCCTAGATAGGGTAGAGGATGTAGCCCTACGGCTAGAGCGGTCAACCTCGAAGCTGGGGAACCGGGTTTGAGTTTTGGCAACGACGCTCAACATCCTGTGATTCTGGGCAAATCACTTAATCTTCCCGTGCCTAACAAAAATGAATGCGTCCATCTGTAACGAAACTGGTGCTCATGTAAAGCGCTCTGATACCTGATATCTTCGGGTCTAGTTCGCGCTATATAAAACTCTAAAAAAAAAAAAAAAAAAAAATAGCGAGCTGATCTGTTGACCACGAGGGCTGGATCCAAAAGGTAGTACTAACTCACATTTATGACATGTTAGGGATGGATGGTGTACAACCCTGGCCATTTCTCTCCGGAATTAACAATAGCAAGAAGACAGATTTATGAGAACTCAATTTCACAGTGAGTGACAGCATTTTTCCTGATCACATCTGCATATCCACCTGAAAGGAAGTGCACTTCAGTGCCGTTGCTGGTAGTTTAATACTTTACTGTCCAATATTTTACTTTCCATTTTATATCCACCACAACTCGGAGCACATCGGCAATCCGAGAGATCAGTTGCATGACTGATCAAGGTGCAATTGAGAGACAAAAATGGGGATTGGAGAATGGTGACCTTTAAATAATGAAGAGACTCACTCGCACTGCAGAAACCCTGAAACTCCGCAGGATAACACTGTGTGCTGTCACTTTACATCCTTCAGGGCTGGGATTGCGGCAGTGGAAGACTGATCAGGTTGCTTCAAGCTTAGCATTTTCCTGAGCTAGAAACCCCATTGAGGGCAGTTATTCTAAGGCAATGCAATAGATTTCTATCCTGATCACTGTGCCACTAGTTCCTTCTTTCCTCCTCACCACCTGTGCTTTTCTGCCTCCCAGGTTCACCCCTCCTCCATGTCTGGTGTCTCTCTTTACCTGTGCCTCAACCTCCCTGCTTGTTTTCCCGATGCCTCATCTTTCTTTTGTGCCCAAAGCCTCTCAGTGACGAATCCTTTTTGCACAACTCAGAACTTTATCCATGCTGGAGCAGAAGTCACGTGATCTGGAGCCATGGTCTCGTTTAGCTATTGTCCGTGAGTGAAGCTTGCACTGCTGCATGATGTGTTGCATATATTCTCAGGGCTCCCACCAGGTGGGTGCAGAGTGGGTCTTATGCCCAAAACCCGTGCTTTTTAGGGGCACAGTGCTGTTGCAGGAAAATGTAATTATAGATTTTAATTTAAAGCAATTTTTTTAATAAATATTAATAATAAGTCCACTTAAGTGATTAAATCCACCAGAAAAGCCAGAGGCAATAGCTGTCATATTTTTTTCTTTCCCTGAAGGACTTTTTGTGCTACAAAGTATAGGCTTAGGGCATCTTGCAAAAGCGGAAGAATTGCCCTGTGGGCCCCGATCAAGTTTTTGGTTCAGGCCCGAAAAAACCTTTGACGGGCCTGCATGCCCTTTCTCCTTCTCAGTGCAGGTTTGTCTGTTAAACTATTCCTGCCGCGGCTGGACCTTTTCTGTGTGTAAGGACATTTTGCATTGCTACTGCTGCCTCTTGTGATGGCCATTCCACCGTGGCAGCTTGCCATTCCCGGTAATTATCAGACTGTTTAATGTCACTTTCACTATTCCTGTTATTTTAGTGAAATTATCCCATTGCTTGTTAAGCCTGGTTTGTTATTCCTTCTCACCTCAGTACCCAACATTAATTCCGTCACTGCATACACACACGTAGCGGAATGTTCTGTCTCAGACTCTGGAATGTTTCTATTACTTACCGGTAATCATATTACTCCTAGTCCCTCTCGCTTCTCTCCATTACGCAATGAGGCCCCTGCGCCTCGTAGACACACCCCCTACCAAAATAAAAATGCACCACCCCCTCCACAACACCTGTACGTACCAAGCCACCGTAGACACAGTTGTCCGGGCCACCGGGAGGGAGGGCGGGCCGTAATGGAGAGAAGCGAGAGTAGGACTAGGAGTAATGTGATTACCGGTAAGTAATAGAAACATTACCTCCACGTCCCTCTTGCTTCTCTCCATTACGCAATGAGACATACCAAGCCAAGAAAAAACCAGGCCAACTGTCCAAGCACAAGCCCAGAACATCGGAACAAAATGCACCAAAGAAGGGCAAACAAACAGGAAAGGCAAGCCAGACTCAACACAGCTGACCAAAACCCAGAGGCAAGCCCAGCCCCCAAACACGGGCAAGAAAGAAGAAGGAGCAGAGGACACCCCAAGCCTGCAAGCCGACACAACAGGACGAAAAACAGCAGAGCCAGAAAGAAAAAGAAAACCAGGAAAACTAAACTCTGCAGGAGTGAGCGCACCGCACCCACCCCCAGTGTCTACAGACACAAAAGAACAGGTGTTGTGGAGGGTGCGGTGCATTTTTATTTTGGTAGGGGGTGGTTCTACGAGGCGCAGGGGCCTCATTGCGTAATGGAGAGAAGCGAGAGGGACGTGGAGGTAATTAGTGAATTGCCATGTGTCCTGTAGGCGTCTTTACTTTTAAATACAATGGCTTGGTGTCCATGGCTATAATCTGCATCGTGGCTTTGTGTGATTTTCGTTTATTATTCAGTGTGAACATGTAATAATCCTAAGGCATTCTTTAAGTAGGTGTAATGTATTTATTCTTAGAGTGCAGTGTATCTCCTGGTGGTCAAATGCACTGATGAACCATCTTTTCGAGGTTTTTATGTCGCAGAAATATTCTGGCCAAAGTTGGTAGCATTCAGTAAAGCAGGACACTGGCCCACAGTTTCTGTGGTTTGCCGAGTTTTAAAACCCTTGAGGGAAGCAGTGCGCTTGGCTGAATCTGAAAGGAGCATTTCTTCACTAGGTCCTCCAGTGATGACGATGGCCTCCAAACCGTTGCTGGAATGTGAACCATTGCTGGAATGTTAAACCATTAGTGTGCTACGATCTTTTATAAAGTCCTTGAAAACTGCTTCCCACTTTGCTACTCTTTGCTGCTTTATGTGGAAGAGTTGTGATGTGGTAGAATGGGACATGTTGGCATTGGCCTCCCTGGCACCAAAACAGTAGCTGCCCCTAATCTCCACCATTTTTGGTTCTGTTATATGCATTTATAAAGCACACTATCACTCGCAAGGATATCCTGGCATTGAGTAGGTGTGTGCCAAGCTGTACCTATGGTAGGTTGGTTAATTGAAAAGCGAGATCTTCAACTTCTAGCAGAATTCACAAAGAGAGGAGGAGCGTGGAGAGGGAGGTCATTCCACGCTTTAGGGGTGATGTAAGAGAGCGCTTGTTCTCCTGGTTCTGTGTGTGCATGGGATGTTGACGGGTAGGATCCTGTGGAGCGGTGGTGCCTAGATGGTTGGTGTGTGGGAGATTGAATTGAGCGCTTTTGTGTACTGGAAGTGTTGTGTAGTTTCCACTAATCAGTAGGAACTGCATGTTTGATGGACGACATAAATGTTGAGATTGTGCCAGACTAATTCCGTGCACCCCTGCAGGATATGTTGTCCCATAGAGCAGCTGGCTCACAGTGCCACTATACCCCACCCACCCCCCCAAACCTATACAGGGAGTGAACAGTTATGGCAACCACTGAACATGACAACCCTGTTCTCTCAGGAACCGTGGTGAAAGACCTAGAACATTTTCCTAACACACTCGTGCTGTCTTTTGCTTGGTGAAATATACAAAGAATGCACAAAGGGACGTTTTCAATGCTTATTGAACCAACGTGATTCTTGTATAGAATATATCTGCCGCAATGATCAATAGACAGAAGCAGATGAAAGTTTTAAAAAGTATCAGGACAGTAAACAATACAAAAAGTTCCACCATCGTGCTGAAACAACGTATATATGCAAGCATATAAAATAATATAACAATCTGGTGTACTCCTACTATGTGGACCCTAACCTGCATGTCTAGGATGTATGTGCATGTTCTGCCAAGAATTCTCTTACTGGATGATCCAACCCGATTTCCTTTTGGGTAAGAATGTAGGACCCCATCATGGTCACGAGCTGGACGCCCCTCACTGAGATGTTAGTCAGTTGCTGAGCAAAAGCGTCAGCCTGTAGAGACCTCTCGATGTCAGCAGAAGTGCCTCCTCTGTCTGTAACCAGAAACAGATGTTTATTTATAGAAAAAGGCATCATTGCCTTGAGCTGAGATTGTGATCAGGCTGCCATTGTTTGTGTGCTACAGATAGCTGTGTCACAATATGGACGAAAATAGCAAACACATTCACACATAGTACATGTAGGCCTTGTACATAGTCCCTTGGCAATACTATTGTGTTCTTGCGAAGTTGACTCGTGTAAGCAAGGTCGGTGTTTCCAAGAAACTAACAAAGTGTCACAAAGGCAAATGTGTGTCAAAAGTCGTTGTGACAAGTGAAGGCAACTTTAGGAAAGCCCTGTGTTCATGTAAAATTGCAACATTTTCTTCTAGGCCTAACTGGGACACATGACAGAAGCCAGTTTAGTTTCCTGAGGTGTGGTGCAGTGTGAGGTCTGTGTGGGAGGGTGAGTCTGGCTGCCGAGTTCTGGATGGATGTTGTCTTCTAGTGGCTCTGGCGTATGTTGAATCAGTGAAGGGGGTACATCATGTGAGTGGGTGCAGCAGGATAGGAACATGGATTGGTGGGCAGAAGAGGGCAGGAATTGTGCATGCCTGGTGACCACCACACAGCATCTAAAGCTTGCGTTAACCCCCAACTTCTCTTAGAGGTGCCAAGTTTGAGCCCTGTACGGCTCTTTCTTTATCACACACTTGTACATGCTAGTTGGTACAAAATAAATCACCTAAGTACACACATTTCCACAATGGTTGGTTCTTTGCAAGTATTCCATCATCAAATGAGGCTAGTAGGCTTGTTGTTATGGTCACTCTAAGTTGCACGAGTACAACCATTGGCTGTTTATGCTGTGAAATTATAAAACCAGGTGGAGTGGTGGTGCAACCTGCGGACATTACACAAATCACTTTTACAGGGTGCTGCAACCTTTGGCAACATGTGCAAGTAGGGTACTTCACAGGGACATTCCACTGTGAATGTTCAAGACTTGCGTCTTTATTCATGCACCAGGCTTTGAAAGTATGGCGTATGTTATCCCATCTCATGAAGTAGCACCTTCTTTCTTTCTGGTTTATTAGGTCACAGCCTACTGTCTGGTTGGCTAAAGACATCTTGGGGACATTCAGAAATCTGACCAAGGAATGCATTCTGCTAGTTGCTTTGTGGTTTGTAACTCAAATATTCTGGCTTTCAATTTGCTGGCTTTATTTGCTTTAAGCTGTCCATCTTGATGTCGTCTCTCTCGTTGCCCAAACCTTGTTTACTGTATTTTCCCACAAACTTGCTTTCTGTAAAAAGGCCTTTAAATCTTGTTCTTATTTTGTCACATTTGCTGTGCATTCAAAGACAGAGGTCAGATGTCAAGATCTCTCTTCTGAGGGAGCTTGTTTACCTTTCTTTCTCTGACTTCAAAGTGAGAGAATTTATGTGACAATCCTGCTGAGTATCCATGTAAGAGGAGAGGGTGTAGGATATTTTATTTTTTCTAGCACACAACAAAAAAAAAGGAACTGTGCTGATGTTTCAGAATATATCAGAATTAGTAAAAATTAAGCACTTTTTGTGTAATTCTGAAGTGTGGTGGAAACAAATATTTGAACACAATCAAAACACATCACTACATTAGGTGATAACATTTGCGCACATTATCGTTCGTGTGCAATAAAACCCTATTTTGGTGCACATGTAATGGTCATTTCAATTGAAAATGTGTTGTCTGCAATGGCAGTGCGCTACCACACCATGCATACTCCACACTATGCCTCTCCACGCCACTCCACCTATGCCATGCCATGGTACGACACTCCACTCTACGACATGCCACTCCACTCTACGCCCCTCCACTCTAACACTCTATGCCACACCACCCCAATCTACGCCACTCACTCCACGACACAACACTCCCCCACCCCACTCCACTGTACCCCAGTCCTTCCAATCTATCCCATCCCACTCCATTCCAATGTATCATGTATCCAAATCTACCCCACCCCACTTGGCTACAGTCTACCCTATCCCACTCCAATCTACCCCACTCCACCTCAATTTACCCACCCCACCCACCTCACCCCAATCTACCCCACTCACTCCAATCTACTCCACCCCAAACTACTCCACCCCTCTTCAATCTACCCCACCCTGCTTCAATCTACCCCACTCCAATCTAGCCAAATATGCCCCACTACTATCCATTCTACCCCACTCCGCCCCAATCTACTCCACTCTAGTCTACTTCACTCCACTCATTCGAACCCATTCAAATCTACCGCACTCTGCTCCAATCTATCCCAATACACCCACTCCAGAGTACCCTAATCCGCTAGACTCTACTCAAATCTACCCCACTCCACTCCACCACAGTCAAATTGACCCACTCCAAACCCCACTGCAATCTATCCAACTCCTCACCACTCTAATGTACCCCACTCCACCACAATCTACCCCACACCAATCTACCACAATCTAGCATCTCCACTCCAATCCAATCTACCCCACTCTACTCTACCCAAATCTACCCAACTCCACTTCTCTATCCCACTTCACTGAAATCTTCCCCTCTCCACTTTAACCCACTCTATCCTAATCCAATCTCCCCCATCCCAATCTACTCTACTCCAGTCTGCCCCTCCCCCCAATCTGGCCACCCCAATCTACCCCTATGGACTCCAATCTACTCCACTCTGCCCCATCAACCCCACTCCCTCCCCCAATCTACTCCACTCCAATCTACTCACTCCACTTTAATCTATCCCACTCCCCTCCAATCTACCTCACTCCCCAATCTACCCCACACCACTCCACCCCAATCTACTGCTCTCCACATTAACCCAATATACCCCCACTCCATTCTACCCTACTATATTCCACCCAATCTAACCCACTTAAGTCTACCCCAGTACACTCCAATCTACCGGACTCCACTCAAGTGTATTCCACTCCACTCTAATCTACCCCACTCCACCCTTCCCAATCTATCCCCACTCCAATCTACCCCAATATATCCCACTCCACCCCTATCTACCCTATTACTATCTATCCCACTCTAATCTACTCCAATTCAGTCTACCCCACTCCAACATACCATGCTAATTTACCCAACTCCCCCACTTCAATCTACCCCAGTCCACCCCACTCCAATCTACTCCAATCCACCCCCACTCCACTCTTTCCCAATCTACTCTATTACACCCTACCCCTATCCACCCCACTAAAATCTACCCCACTCCACGGCACTGACTTTTAGCCATGCTAAACAGCAGCCACACTGGTGTACATAATGGCTAAGACACATTGCCAAAGCCAATAGCTCTCGCATAGGCGAGACCTATTGGCTTTGCCAATGGATGTATGTATTGTCGGCATGAACGAAGCTCTGCCTAGTGCACCGCATCCCATCACAGTGCAGCGCATGGCACAGATAGGGAAAGGCGCTGTGGCCCGTTTTTGCCACCATTGAGAGGGGCAGAAGAGGTGTGACTGCATTGCCAGCTCAGAGTCACAAACCAGTCCGCTTCTGCCGCAATGCGTCATTCCATAGTAAACAAGCATTTGCAATGCAATAGGTCTTGCATTTGCGAGAGTTAGAGCTATTGGTATTGTAAATGACGAGGTCTTTTATCTATGTGTTTTGGTTTAGAGTGGATGTATGTTGTTAGGACTGAAAATATGTGGTTTGAATTGGAATTGTTAGTTGTGGAATAGCGTGGTGTGTAGTGTATTTGTGTAGTGTAATTATGTGAGATGGTGAATAGAAAGGGGTGAGAGCTGCACAGAATAGATAGAAAGGAAGATAGAGAGGGCTTGGCAGTGTGTGCACAAAGTGGTGAGTGAACTCTAGATAGAGGAGCAGAAAGAGTGTGTGAGAAAGAGAGAAAGAAGGGGAGAGTAGGCCATAGATGCATAGCGAGTGTACGCAGAAGAGACCCTAAGAAGCGTAGGAGATCATGGGTTTGAGGGAAGGAAACGTTCAAAAGACATAGGAAAAAGAATTGTGCTTGAAGATCTGAAGTGAACTAATATGAGAGTGGCGGAAAGAGTGCATGAGAGAACGAGAGAGAGGTGTGTGAGAGAGAGAGAGAGAGAGAGAGAGGGACAAGAAGAAGGGGCACCCAGAGGGTGGGGGGAGATGAGAGGTGGACATTTGCACAGCGCAAGGTGGTGCAGGAAGGTAGCATGTGTGCGCAGGCAGTATAGAGAGGAGCTAGGGAGTGTGAGGGAGCGATCAGGAGTTTTAGAGTTATGAGAGGATAGAATCTCCTATTGAAAATCCGATTTTAAAGGTGACTGAAAACCTATTTGGGAGCCCTGCAATAACCTTTAAACAGTTTGGCTGGTTTTGCACCAAATTTGGTAAACTTTAGGATATCTTCCTATACATTGTTCCTGTAAATCTGTCAAAGGACAGATCAGAAGGTTGGACAGATCTGCTACCGCCCACCGCTAAATCAGCACCAGTTTCCTTGCGACCTTTAGGGTTGAAGATGTAGGCTTTATTTTTGATAATGACCTCAAACGGTTTCCTTATTTTTCCTTTTGGATGCAATATCTCGTTTTAGAGTACCTTTGAGACGGCACTTCTGCAAATACGCTATGAAACGTCAAAGTGTATTTATTTGCAAACACGAACGAACAAATCAATAGAACGTGATTTCCTCTAGTTCTGGCAGAGTTCTAATTTTAACATTGACTATGGTGCACGGTTACACTAGAAAACGTCTTCGTCATTGGAATATACATATAGACAGCCTTCAGAACTGTTGAATCTGCCCTTGGTTTTTTAGGTCGAGCCTAGCGGTACATCTCGCATGTGCTTCTCGCTCTGCGAGGCATGCAGTAGTAGAGTATGGTGTGTAAGCCTCGCCTGCTCTCCGCCCATACTTTTCATTGGCTGGTGTCATTGTCCTTGGTAAATGCGGGCTTCCGATTGATAATGAGGCTTGTTAGTCCCGCCTTGTTACCGCCTTGTCTCCATTTATTCCCGCCCATGGCGACTGGCCCTTTTACTTCGGATGTTACATGGTCCCTCTTCTTAAGTCTCTGAGCACTATTTACTTTAATGAGTTTCTTCTGTAGGCACGACGTGCTCTGCTTACATTGAGCGTGCCATGCGCGGACAATACCAGCATAGGTCTCGCATTTAAATGCGAGACCTTTTGCATTGCAAATATCTTTTTACCTGCCTGCAGTGCTCTCCCCCATAGCTTTTTATTTATTTATTTAACGAGCGCGGCTGTAATGCAATAGGTCTCACATTTACGCGAGTTTAAGCTATTGGCATTGTAAATGACAATGCCTTTTATTTATGTTTTAAAAACCAAAACATTAATAAAAGGCATTGTCATTTACAATGCCAATAGCTCAAACTCGCGTAAATGCGAGACCTATTGCATTGCAAATGCTTGTTTATTAATTTCAGCAGGTCAGTTGATAACTGTTCACAGTGACGGGAACAGCACGCTTATAATGCTGCTTCAATCACTTAACCTTTCTTTACAACTGTAAAAACTTGAATCTCTTTTCACGTGTAGGTGTTGAATCCGGAATAACAGTATTGATCAATAAAGCTCACTGTTATGTGGATTTTCCTATTAGGTACAGAAAAGAAAGACTTAGGCTGTGCTAAATAGGTGTACAAATAGGCAAAGACGCGTTAAAAGTGAGACAATAAATGTTTACTGAGAATTTGTATTTCAGCTTTCCCTGCCCAGATCTGAGAGGGGGCGGAGCGATGGGTTAATTAAAAATTCAAAGTCACTGGCTTCTAACCACCAAGGTAACTCAGTGAGCTAAGCACTCATTGCTGATATCTGGTGTAATCTGCAAGTCAAAAGAGAAACTGCTGACAAAGTTTTCACTCCTTTCTAATGTCAACGAACTGAGAACCGTTAAATTGTGAAAACGAAAATCTAGATATTATTGCTGAAAGCTGGCCTCCTGCCGTTCCTTCAACCTCCATCCCGTTCCCTTCCTTCTCCCTGCCGCCCCCTCACCTAGTAGCTGGGTAGATGATTCAGGTGAGGGGGGAGGAGGGGATCTGACCTGTGAATGAATACAAAATCCACACACCCCTCAATAAAAGCGCTATCTTACCAAAGGCCATAGTGAGGGCAACTCAAACTATGCAACACTGGGGCTGCATCGTTTTCAGCATAATTATGGTTTTGCCACACAATTCATCATCTGCTGCGTAATCTGCACATTTCAACAGAAAAATTGTTTCTAGCTCAAACGGATCAAAAGTTACTATACACTCTGTGACATATTGCCGAGCAGTGAAAGGCACTTCGCAAAGGTTGACTGGTCACTTTCTGTGGTCCATTTCTGTATTTGGAGGGAAAGTGGTACCAATGAGGTGAAAACTTTGCCTAGATAGTGTTAACGTGCAAAAATTACAAAATAACAAGATAATACTAACTCTAATTGTGGTGCATCACGTTGCATAATTTGCCTTCCCTTGCTGCATAATTTAGTTAACCATGCCGCATAATTTGGTAGTCTCCTTCCACATAATGCCAGTGTCCCTGGCTATAATGTACTTATCCTGCACTCCGAGCCAGAGGAGGCTTTGTGGGGGCACAGAGGCAATGTGTTTGAAATGAGTGAAGTCAGAAGCTAAAGCTCTAACATAAGCAGTGTACGTTGAAGACGTTTTTAACTTCCTCTGGTTTTTGCTTCCGTTTCAGACCTCTGCATGGGTTCTGTAACATCATGGCCCAAAATCCTGTTACGACAATTTGGTGGGCAAATGTGCCTTATGTTTTGTACATAATTTATCAATCATACACTTCACTGCCAACAGTGCCTTTTCAGGCATTCATCCTTCCGTGGTCGATTACACCTCAGTTTCATTGATAAAATAGGCAGTGGGGTTTAAATATACAGCCATCTATTGCAGTTTCCGCCTTGTACTGTATAAAGGGCGTTATTGTTATCAGCCTGACATCCTTAAACTTATTCCCTCCCAGTAAAATTGGCTAACTGCAATCAAAATGTTAATGGCTTTGTGTATGTTTTCCTAGTTCTGGGCAAGTGGAGGCTGCTAAGTAAACGAGCACCATTGAGCTGCTGGGTAGATTGTGCTGATGGTGTAATACAAAAACCCAATGCTCTTCACAGCGCTATAAAGGTACCGCTGGAGACCGGAGGAGAGGAAGGATTTCCACTTTTCCGTTTGTTTATCGAGGGGGAGGGGTCAGCCTCGGCTCGTGTTGGGCTCCAGGCTCCAGGCTCCAAGAGGACCTCAAGTTGACAGAGCCAGAGCCCTCAAGGGCTGGCCTACCTCTAATGTGCAATCTGTGTATTTCGGCTGATGGACAGAGCTCTGTTTGAGAGGAGGCAGACGATAAAAGTGACTCACACTTCTCTGACGGAGCACTGTCTGCTAGCTCTGTTCACCAAAGGTAGGACCGGTATCAAACATAAACAAGAGCCGCCTTCCTTCTGCGTGGCTGCTCCTCCTTCTGAAGTAGCTATAGGCAGGCCCCACCAGTGCCTTGTTCAAAACGGGGGACTTGAATCTTGTATTGATTAATCTACCCTGCCGAAAGCCACGAGCATGCGCTTTGTAGCTAAAGTTAAACGGCTAGGGGTTCGGTGAGGACGCAACTGTAAACATTTTAATGCACCGAGGTTTTTCGACTGCAGCTAAGCAGGGCATTGTAATGCGTGTGCGACCGTGTGCGGTGAGTGACGTGGTATTCTGGGGGCTAGCGTACAGAGCTAATGATTCAGTATAAAAGAAATGCACTGCACCATTGATGACCCGACGCGTTCCCCCTAGTTGAGGAAAAAAAAGCGTCTTTAAAAAAACATACGAGAAAGCCAGAAGTGTTGCGCTGCTTTAAAAATAATATTTCAAAAGGGGCAAGTTCAGAAGAAAATAAAGTTGCGCGGACGCTATAGTAAAAGCGTACTGCGTTGCCAAATAAAAGCTTAACGTACATGAAAAGGTGCAAGTTGGCCCTATTTGTAATAAAAATGTAAAAGCGGGCGCCGTGCTGAAACCGTAGCCCGGTGCCCAGAGACAAAGCGGGCACCCTTGCAGGAAAGCACGTTGTGGGTGGAATAGGGAAAAATCATTAAAGAAAATAATGCTCACAGACTGTAGATAGAACAGACCCACTAACAACACAAGTAAAAAGTCCAGTCCTCATGGGAGGTTACAAATACAGACAAGGCGGTATTAAGGAGGGACTACTAAGCCTATTCGTGAATCAAAAGCAACGATTTCGAAAGGACAATAACAGGAGCCAATTGAAAAGATGGGCGGGGCTTCAAGTCCATGCCTGAATACAGCATGCCTCGCAGAGCAGTGCATGTGCTGCCCTGGCTCGACCTAAAAATGTGATTGCTTCTGCTTCAAGAAATATGCCATGAACTAGTAACTTGAAATAAATTATTGAACTGAAAACTACTACAGCATGAAAATCTCAAGACTTTGCCAAACCATTCCAACACTTCAAACAAAACTTGCCAACATTTGTTAAATTATCTCTGCAGGGTTCCTGTCGTTCTATCATGTTTTCTCCTGCGGTATCTTAACGGTGTTGCATCAGATTGATCTGTTGTCGCAGTCATTGTGCGATGACCTCTTCTTTATTTCCACTCCTTACCTGTAAATATAATTACTAGCCTTTTGTGAATTTTGTGTCCTGAATTCTCTGACATCAAGTCTTGTGTTTGTTGTGTTTTGCAGTGATACCCCATAAGATCGGCCGCGTCATTGAGGGGAGCCCCGCAGACCGCTGTGGGAAGCTGAAGGTGGGGGATCGCATCTCGGCGGTGAACGGGCAGTCTATAATCGAGCTGTCCCATGACAGTATCGTGCAGCTGATCAAGGACGCTGGCAACAACGTCACTCTCACCGTCATCGCAGAGGAAGGTAAGAAGCTTGCTCCACTTATGCTTATTTCGTCAGGTAGATCTCTTCTTCATATACCCTTGTTTGATCTAAGCAATTCTCAGATGTTTTCATTTTATGATCTTACCTCATTTTCTCTTCAAAAATAATTTCGACGATGAAAGTGGCGTTATAACATTGTGGTGACTTCTACAATTATCCATTGTTATATGTAACACAGAATATAACCCTCATTATGTTGAGCATACCTGGCAGGCCTCTTCTCGTCACAAAGCCACACTGACCTCTTTCTGGGACCTGTTCAGATTCTAGCAGACTCTCGTTGATAAAGCCAGCTTTCAGATTGCCCCTAGGCTTCAGGATATCCGCCTTCGAGAAGTAGCCCTGTTAGGAGTCGACCAGTCAAGGCGTCGTACTGTGGCATGAACGATGCATATTGATATATGATTGCAGGAGTGTGGAATAATTGCCCTCATCAGGGCAAGGCTTGGTTAGCCCTATTTTGCAGCACGTTCTGTTCCATTCTCGTATTATTCTTGGAGTACACTTCATGAATAACCATGGCAACTGCACCGCTTGCCACACTGGACCTGTGCCGTTGACTTCAACGCTTAAGCATATCTTGAAAGTGCCAATACCGTAAAGGCCCTGCTGTTTTCTAAAAATCAGACATGATTCCAGGTTTGGGGCAGTTGTTTTAATGAGCCAGTATGCATATCCACACGCTTTTAAATTACTTTCTCCGTTAAGTTTGGAATCATGCCTTATTTTAATATCATTTTCAATTTTTTTGTTAACTTGTCCTTGGCTGATATCAACAAAAACAGCAATCTAAGACTGGTCTTTTTTTTTCTTTTTTTTTTAAATACAATTTTTATTATATATTTGTTGGTCGTCCAGAATCACAATAAAATCATGACAGTAATTACACATCGCAGGTGATATACCAAAAATGCCAATACATTCCTTGTAAGGATAGGACGTGTTCACAACTGAAGTCTTGCATTAATGAAACATAATACTGTGTCCGGACATAAACAGCAGTGTCTCAAGGAAATAGATCATAACATTTTAACTCTTAACAAGCCCCCTTCTCTCCCCCAGGGTCACAAGAAGGAAACTTCCCCCCCATACCATGTATCATAAGTCAGACTACGTCTCGCAATTGCGGTGCTTCTACTACATCCTCGGACTACGGGTGCCCCCAGACGGTACTACCACCCCCGAGCCAGCGTGGTCAGCTCGAGTCCCCTCCATCCCTTGTGAGGTGAGGACCCCTCTTATGGGGACTTCTGTGATCATGGTATACCAGGACCTCGCATCGTCCTCCAACTTTTCATCCCTCCGAACTCGCCTCATGCGGATTAGCTCCGCTGTTGCCCATTCCCGTAAGTCTTTGGCCCAACTCTCCACTGTGGGGGGCGTCGAGCTCATCCACCTGATTGCAATTCTCCGTTTGGCCAGTACCAGCCCCAGCTGGGGAAATTTCCTCTTAAGCTTTTTCCCTTTAGGTCTAGGGAGGAGTCCCAGACGTACCTCCTTGATGGAGTGAGTCAGCATCCACCCAGTAATCATTCGTAAGCGGTCTAGCACCGACCCCCAGAATAGCTTCAATTCCGGACAGTCCCAAGTCCTATTTAAGAAATTGGCATTGGTATAACCACATTTGGGGCAGTGGGCAGGGCGGTCCGGGTTTATTTTGTGTAGTACTCGTGGAGTCAGGTAGTTTTGGAGAATCTGTGACTGAGGTTGCATCATCTAACCCAGCACAGAAGCCACCACCCTTCTTTGTTCTCAGAGCTCAGGGGCTCTAAGCCTCTGAAAAACTCATTAGCCCACACTCTTGCTGTCTTTTTGGCCTCCCAGTTGTGAACAGGTACTTATGTTAACTGACAATGTTTTAACGTGTACCTCTAAACGGCTTTCTCTGTAAATTAATCTACAGCTTGTTTACTTGTTTAAATCGCGCTGCAGCTTTTTAAAAATATTGCATAAAACAGACATTCTACACACATTAATAACACATTTAATTTTGCTTGTTTGCACACAATAAACATTGATTTACCTACCCTAAAATGGCTCGTAGGGAAGCAAAGTGGTGCATTGTGGATAAAATGTTCCAAACTAAGTGCATGATTAATTTTGTATTAGTTTATCAATCAGTCAATCAAGCAGTATTTATATAGTGCAGCATATCACCCTTGAGAGTGGTATCCAGGCTCTGAAGTCCCATAGGCCTTTAATCGAAGAGCCAGGTTTTGAGTCCCTTCCTGAAGTTGGCGCGTGATGGCGAGGTTCAAAGGTAGAGGTCGTTCTAGGACTTGGCGGCGAGGTAGGAGAAGGAATGACCTCCACTGTGGCTTCGAAAGCAGGGGACGTGTGCAAGGGAGCTGGAGCAGGGTTGGCTGACTGGCTGGCGGATGGTCAGGCGGTGGTTGATGTAGGTTGGTCTAATGTTGTGAAGGGCTTTGTAGGCATGGGTTAGCAGCTTGAACTGGCATCTCTTCTGGACGCGGAGCCAGTGGAGGCTTCTGGGATGGGGGGGTGATGCTGGTCTATTTGGGGCTGATTGAGATTGAGTCTGGCTAGAGTATTCAGTATGGTCTGGAGTCGCTCGAGGAGCTGGGTGGTGGTTCTGACATTGAGCGCGTTTCTGCAGTTATCGGCTGGTTACGAGGGCATAGGTGACTGTTTTCCTGGTGTTGACAAGGATTCATCTGAAAATCTTTCCAAGAATACGATGGATGAGGAAGCAGGCGGAGGATACATCGTTGACCTGGCACTTCATGGTGAGCTTGCTGTCCAGGACGATGCCGAGATTGTGGGTGTGGTCAGTGGGGGTGGGAGAGGGTCTGAGTTTGGTGGGCCACCAAGTGTCGTCCCACAGTGAGGTGTTCCTTCCAAAAGATAAGCACTTCCGTTTTGTCCGTGTTCAGCTTCAGGCAGTTGGACCTCATTCAGTCAGTGACAATGGTCATGGCGTTCTGGAAATTGGATCTGGTGGTGACGGGATCTTCCATGAGGGTAAGGATGAGTTGGGTGTCATTGGCGTAGGAGATGATGTTAGGCCAGCGGAGTCATGTAGGCATTGAACAGGGTAGGGCTAAGGGATGAGCCTTGGGGGACGCCGCAAATGATGCTCTTGGGCTCGGAGGTCAAGGGCAGTAGGCAGATTCTTTGCATGTGTCCTGTGAGGAAGGAAGCAATTCACTTGAGGGTGTCACCCTGGATGCTGATGTGGTTAAGTCTTGTGATGAGGGTGTGATGGTATACGGTGTCGAAGGCCGCTGAGAGGACAAGGAGGATCAAGGCTGCTGTCTCACCTCGGTCGAGGAGGGCTCTGATGTCATCAGTTGCAAGGATCAAGGTGGTCTCGGTGCTGTGGTTGGAGCGGAAGCCGGATTGGGAGGCGTTAGGTAGGTTGTTTCCATCCAAGTGTTCGGTGAGCTGGTGGTTGATGGCTTTCTCCAGGACCTTGCTGGGGAAGGGGAGGAGAGAGATGGGGTGGTAATTGTTGAAATCACTGGGGTCGGCTGGAGGGCTTCTTCTGGAGGGGTTTCACCACTGCGTGTTTCCATATGTCAGGGATGGTGACCTCGGCGTTGGATGAGTTAAGGATGTCGGTGAGAGCACTGCTGATTTCCTTCCATCCCAGGTTGAAGATATGGTGTGGGCAGGAGTCCAAAGGGGGCTCCAGAGTGAATCAAGTTCGTGATGGCTGTCATTCTCAGCCTGGTGAGCGGTTTCCAAGCAGTGAGCAGGTGGTGGCGGGTGGTGTGCATTCTTGGCAGGAGGTGGCCGAAGTCGGTGGGTTGTGGGACGAAGTTGCTATAGATGTCTGATATCTTGTTGTAGAAGTAGTCCGCCAGGGTGTCACAGAGATCTTGGGAAGGGCTGATCGTGTTCTCGGTGGCAGAAGAACTCTCTGACGATGCTGAAGAGCTCCTTCGTGTGATTGGCGTTGCCTTGATGCAGTTTGTTAGGGTGTCCTCCTTGGCTTCTTTGAGGTGATAGTGGTAGTTGCTGAGAGTTGATTTGAAGGTGGTGAGGTCTGTCGGATTTCTGCTGGAGCGCTGTCGTCTCTCCAGTCGTTTGCATTTGTTTATTTTAAGTGCATTCCCTATTCAAGTTGTCTTTCATCTTATCAGCAAGGCCCATCAGATATTTATAATGTTTATATTCAGTATAACTGTGTGTTCGAGGCATGTGAGCTGTAGATCACATGCTTTGCATAGATCGCCATCTGGTGTTGGGCCCGGACGTTTGCACTTTGTTTTTGTTTGAAGAAGTCTTTCCAGTCACGAGGTAGGTGACTCCTCCTTTCGGTGATAGTGTGCATGGGCATCAACTCCATTGTTAGATTGTTTCTTTCCGCCATCAGGTTCAGACGTGAATTGCTGTGCTCCGGTTCGACATCGTTCTCAGGTTCCCCTCGGTGCGCAATCCACTGCCCCTCAACGGTATTGTTTCTCGATCGCATATTCCTCCCTTCGCGTATCGAATATTTCTACAACTTTGATTGGAAAACTTCTTGCGAGGCCCTCGGGCCTAGCCGCGTCGACCGAATTCGCAGTAGATGGAACGGACTCCATTCCAATTCTGCCCCGGTGCCATTCCAAGTACCCCCGCACCGATCTCCACGATGTGTGCAACTTGTGTTTATCTCCAGAACACAACAAAAGCAACTGCGAAGCCTGCCGATCCTTCCGATCGAAGAAGACGCTCCGTGACCGTCGGGCTCGGCATTGCGAGATGCAGCAACAAAAGGACTCCGCTCCAGACATCTTCGGAGAAGAAGATGAACAAGAGTTCCTCGAGGCACATGGAGCCGAGGAAGACAAGGATCTACAGATCGATGTTTCTGAAGAGGACTCCGATTTCGGGGAGGACGTCACACCCGGTCAGCGTACCGTGAGGACCGAGACTCCTCTAACCCCCAAAACTCCTGTTAAAAAGGCTCCGGTCCCTCCTCCGCCTTCGGGCCAAGGTCGGCACCGAGATAAAGTTTCTAACGGCCCGCCTTCGGGCTCGGCACCGAAACAGTTAAAGCCTTCCGGCTCGGGCTCGAGCCGTTCTTCCGGACCCGAAAAGACTTCGGCTCCGAAACAAAAGTCCTCGAATCCATCAAAAGTTTCGGCACAAGAACATGTCTCGGAACCGAAATAATCGGAGCCGAAATCCTCGGTACATAAACCCTCGGCTCCGAAAGCTTCGACACCGAAACCTTCAGCGTCGAAGATTGTGGCTCCAAAACACAAATCAGTTCCTCCTTCATCTAAAGAACTTGTTTTGGACGTTCCGCCTCCTAAAACGGACCCCAAACAAAAAGAACTAGTTATTAACCCTAAAACAGGGCATATTTCAGCGAAAATACCCCAAAAAAGGAAACCAGAACATGCGGAATCTGATCAAATCCTTCTAAAAAGGAAGAATATGGGAATTAACACTTCTCCTCCACCTCTTCCTCTTTCCTCACCTCCTCCATCTATTGATCCTAACCTGCTCATAACACCCACACATTCTCCTCAACCACAATCTCCAATCCAACAGGATGATAATGATGGGGATCTACATTATGACACACATGGGGAGGTATCACAACTATATGCTCCAGACCCCTGGGTAGATTATACTACAGATCCTAATAATAACGATCCGGATCTTTACCCATCCAAACCTTCTCCCCCTGATGACAATGTAGGGTTTACGGAGTTACTTAATAGAGCTGCAGAATATCATGGGGTGCAACTCCATAAGGAACCTCTTGAGGAGGACTTCTTATTTGAGACACTGAGTACATCACAAAAATCCACGCATACACACTACCCATGCTTAAGGGTGAGTTAAAATATGCTGATGAGGTGTTCAAAGACCCAGTGCGTGCTAGGATACTCACACCCAGAGTAGATATAAAAATTGGGTCTGTAGGAGCTGTTTTATATTTTTTAAGAGGTCAGGTTCCACTAGATTCTCTAGTAGTTTCACACGCTCATAAACGGGCGAACTCTCAATCAACAGGAGATGCTCCACCTCCAGACAAAGAGTCTAAATTATTAGATGCATCAGGTAAAAGAGTAGCAGCACAAGCAGCCAATCATTGGCGCATAGGCAATACGCAAGCACTCTTGGCAAGATACGACAGGGCTCATTACGATGAGTTAGAGCACATAATGCAATATCTGCCTGATGAGCACAAATCCAAGGCACATGACCTCATACAAGAAGGCAAACTAATTTCCAACACTTCCATTAGGTGTGCTCTGGATGCAGCAGACACTGCCTCACGTAGTATTAACACAAGCATTCTTCTTAGACGCCATGCATGGCTTAGAGTGTCAGGGTTTAAGCCGGAGGTCCAAACAGCTATATTGAATACGTCATTTGACAAAGAACATTTATTTGGGCCAGCGGCGGACACTTCATTAGAAAAAATGAAGAAGGACACTGAGGTGGCTAAGTCTATGGGAGCGCTACAAACACCATCAAGTCGTGGCTCATTTCGCCGATCCTTTTATAGGGAAGGCTCGAAGTCCATTTCTTCTGAAGTGGCCTCTACCTCATACAGAGGCAATAGTCAATTACCTTCTACCAGAGGTTACTTTCGAGGTGGATTTCGTCGAAGCAATGGCAAAGGAAGAGGAAAGGGTAATACACCCCGTACCTCCCCAGCCACAACCAAACAGTGACTTGCTTCTCCTTGCCCTCGACCATCCCACACCTGTGGGGGGACGCCTCTCTCAACTTTTCCCAGTCTGGAATTCAATCACATCAGACAAATGGGTTTTACAAATTATCCAATCTGGTTACTGCCTGGAGCTTACAAGCAACCCTCCAAACATTCCACCAAGAACACACAAACTATCCCCAGAACATTTACACCTACTCAAACAAGAGGTTCAATCTCTTCTGGAAAAAGGAGCTATAGAACCCGTCCCACTACAATATCACGGGCAGTGCTTAATTTGTAAAATAATAAGTGCCGGTGCTAAAGATTTCTCAGAAGCCTGTGGTCAGTGCTATCAAAGGTCGAGGTGGTGAATACTATGGCTGCGTTGTCTTGATTACACCTCATGCCTCTCTCATTCACCACCAGAATCCCCGCCCCTTTACCTCACTCTTTCCCATTCTTTTTCTTCCTTTTCCTCCCTTTATCACTGTCTTTCCGTTTTTCTCTTCTTCTACTTTTAATGAACCGATTGTCAATATTTGAGGCACTTTTCAGCAGAAGCACATTACACTCAGTGGGAACAGATACTTCAAAAACATAACTACGTTACATTTACTAGGACACAGCCACATTATATTCAGTAGCACCATATACATACATAAATACACACACACACACACACCACCCCCCCCGCATGATGAACCCCCCTCCCCGTGACAGCCACTTTACTTTTAAAGGCACAGCAGTACTTACTACATGCAACAAAGAGTCTATCACTTCCCAGCAAAACAGCTACTCTTCTTTCTTGTACATTTGGGTGGCCGTACATAAGCACCTGGTGTATGTTTCTATCCTCATCTGTTTTTAACTCACACCAGTGTTTGTTCATGTATTATTTAGTAAGGTAAATCATGTGTCAATTGTGAGGATAGCTCAGACGCACTTCTTCTTTCCCTGATTTTCGTTCCTGTTCTGCGTTAGTGCTGTGGAATGGTCCACGCAGCGCTACCCCAGGTCTGTTAGCTCCTCCACCTGAAGGAGCTGGAAGGCGCTCGCAACTTTGGCAGTTAAAGGAGTGGCGGTGGCTTTGGAGCACGGCTGAGGTTAAGTTAAACTAAATGCCCTGCACTGGCCCCTGCCGTTCACAGCCTTCTCCGGGCCGGGAAGTGGCATTTTACTTGCACACGGTACTCGGCGCCGGAGGCATGATTGGTCATGGCAGGCCTTGGACTCGTCACTCAGTGGTCACTTCACAGTTCACTTCATACGCATGAAGTGAACTGTGAAGTGACCACCGAGTGACGAGTCCAAAGCCTGCCCTGAGCAATCATGCCTCCGGCGCCGGGCACGGGGCACCTGACCATGTGAAAGTAAAATGCCACTTCCCGGCCCAGGCCAGGGCAGGAGAAGGCTGGAAGAAGGGGAGGGGCCAGTTCAGGGCCTTTAACTTAACCCAGCCGGACATTATGTGGAGCTGAGCTGGAGCCGAAGCTACCACGCCGGTGACTGTCACGTCGCGCCACCCACGTGCCACCACGACCAAGGAAAAAACGAGCAGAGTTGGTAGTGGCTTATGGCTGCTACTTACATTTACTGGTAGTGGTGGGTGGTGGGTGGTCGGGCACTGGCCGGCCTGCCTGCATAACTTTATTCGATAGGTGGCGTAGGCCTGCTGCTGCTGCCTGCACTCGACGTCGGGGCTGGGCTAACCACCTCAACTGCTGACGACTCGTGGCGCGGTGCGTGCGGGTGTGCAGGGAGTGGCATCTTGAAAAAAATTCGACGCACGCTGCCTGCCGCACAGCTTCCGCTGCAGACCCCAATCCAACCCCCTGCCCAATCAGTGTCCCGCCCACCGGCAAGAGCTGCTGCCTAAACTAAAGCAAGTTCAAAATGCGCATCGTGACCGTCATGACTAAATCACTGTGTGGATCTCTGATAGTCTGATTATATTGGATTCGTTCATTGACTAAATAAATTATGAGTCGGACTGTCTGGCCAGTGTGTGATGCGCCGAGTCACTGAGGTAAATTCATTTTTAAAAACTGTCTAGTCTACAGCTACGCCACATTCACATTGCCATATGACGTGCTGTCATTTGCAGACGGGTGGTGTTATGTAGACCCGGCCCTGATAAATAAGTGCCAGTGCTAAGCACCGGCAAGCACCGGCACAAATTAAGCACTGATCACGGGACAGGTGTGTACTCTCTTTATTTCCTAATTCCCAAAAAGGACGGTTCTCTGAGGCCTATATTAGACCTCAGAGAATTAAACCTCTACATTCAATCAGATCACTTTCATATGGTCACTCGCCAACAGGTACTTCCTCTCTTACAACAAAGCAACTTTATGTCCACTCTGGATTTAAAGGACGCATACTTCCATATTCCAATACATCCCGCTTACCGCAAATACCTCAGGTTTGTGATAGCATGACCTTATCAATTCAAGGTACTTCCATTCAGAGTGACGACTGCTCCCAGAGTGTTTTACCAAATGCCTAGCAGTAGTCGCCGCACATCTGCGGAGACAACATGTTCACGTCTTCCCATACTTGGACGACTGGCTTATCAAAGCCAACACTCTCTCAAAGTGCCTACAGCACACTCATGCAACAGTGTGCTTACTGCACAACCTTGGATTTACAGTCAATTTGGCAAAATCCCATCTTCAGCTCTCCAATACACAAGTTTATCTGGGGGCCACTCTAGATACTCAAAAAGCTTTAGCCTACCCAAATCCAGCCAGAATTCACAATATTCAGGCTCTCGTTTCCAAATTTCAACCCAACCACTCATTGCCAGCTCAGGTATTCATGCAACTACTAGGAATGATGGCATCTTGCATCATGATAGTTCCTTATGCAAGACTGCAAATGCGTCCTCTACAGGAATGTTTAGCACGTCAGTGGAATCAGTCTCAGGGTCTATTAACAGTTCTGGTGTTGGTGGACGGCCGCACTGATCGCTCTCTGCAGTGGTGGAATCCACACAACCTTACAAAAGGGCGGCCTTTCATCGACCCAATTCCACAGACAGTACTAACAGCAGACGCATCGCTCACTGGTTGGGGACCTCATCTCCAAACTCACACAATTCAAGGATTGTGGAGCCAACAAGAAAAGCGCCTACACATAAATTATCTGGAACTGCTAGCACTATTTTTAGCGCTCAAAGCCTTCCAAACTCACCTTCTAGGCAAAGCTGTCCTGATACGCACAGACAACATGACAGCAATGTATTATATACAGAAACAGGGGGGAACACACTCCCTCCAACTGTCAGACCTTGCACAGGACATTTGGAAATGGGCCATTCATCACAAGATTTATCTCCTAGCGGAACATCTCCCAGGAGTGGACAATCATATTGCAGATCTCCTCAGCAGACAGAGATAGCAAATTCACAAATGGGAACTTCACCCGCAAGTTCTCCTCCCCTTCTTTCAAATGTGGGGCTTTCCGGACATAGACCTGTTCGCCACACACCAAAACGTAAAATGCCCAAACTTCGCCTCCCGGTATCCACACCCGTTATCCAAGGGCAATGCCCTATGGATAAATTGGTCAGGGATATTTGCTTACGCTTTTCCGCCTCGCCCACTCATTCCACTAGTGGTTCGGAAACTCAGGCAAACATCCCTCACACTAATTCTAGAAGCTCCCACTTGGGCTTGTCAACCGTGGTTCACTACCCTCTTGGAGCTATCAGTGGTTCCTCATCAAAAATTACATCTCACATCCAGTCTGCTCACACAGAGCCATGGAGAAATAAGACATCCAGATCCCAAAACTCTCAATCTTGCGATCTGGCACCTGAAGTCATAGAGTTTGGGTATCTAAATCTTCCACCAGACTGTATGAATATTATTAGAGAGGCTATAAGACCTACTACAAGAGCTTGTTATGCAGCAAAATGGAAGCGGTTTGTTATTTATTGTAATAACCACATCAATCCACTAGATGCTTCTATTCAAAATATTATCTGTTATCTGCTACATTTACAATGCTCAAATTTAGCGTATACGTATATACTCTTACATCTCGCTGCAATAGCTGCGTATCTTCAAAAGAGACAACACCTATCACTCTTCAGAGTACCTGCTATTAAAGCTTTCATGGAGGGACTCAAAAGAATTATTCCTCCAAGAATTCCGCTCGCTCCTGCGTGGAATCTCAATATTGTCCTTACCAGGCTAATGGGGCCACCATTCAAGCCTTTACATAAATGTGAGCTACAGTTTCTCACTTGGAAACTAGCTTTCCTCATTGCTATCACATCACTCAGGAGAGTAAGTGAGCTTCAGGCATTAACCATAGAAGAACCATTTTTACAGTTACACTTAAACAAAGTGGTTCTTCATACTAATCCTAAATTCTTACCTAAAGTAGTTTCTGCCTTCCACATCAACCAATCTGTTGAGTTGCCTGTATTTTTTCCTCAACCAGATTCCGTGGCAGAACGTGCTCTGCATACTTTAGACGTTAAAAGAGCACTAATGTATTACATAGAAAGAACAAAATCTTTTCGTAACACCAAACAACTCTTTGTGGCTTTTGCTCCACCACACAAAGGCAATCCCATTTCTAAATCAGGTATTGCAAGATGGATAGTTAAATGTATCCAGATATGTTATGCAAAAGCTAAAAGAACTTTACCAATTCTCCCTAGAGCGCACTCTACTCGCAAACTAGGGGCTTCTATGGCCTTTTTAGGAAATATCCCCATAGATGAAATCTGTAAAGCTGCAACATGGTCTACACCACACACATTCACAAAACACTATTGTGAAGATGTGCTAGCTAGACAACAAGCTAATGTGGGCCAGGCAGTTCTACGTACACTATTTCAAACCACTGCAACAGCTACAGGTTAGCCACTGCTTTGGGAGATTACTGCTGTATAGTCTATGCAAAGCATGTGATCTACAGCTCACATGCCTCGAACGGAAAATGCTACTCACCCAGTATGCATCTGTTCTTGGCATGTAGAGCTGTAGAATCTCATGCGCCCACCCACCTCCCCAGTTATCTGTACCTGTTACAGTACTATCTTACTTAGATAACTACACATGGACATCCCTATTCTACTCTTACTTACTCCATTCTCACCCTCTGCGGGAAAACAATCTAACAATGGAGTCGATGCCCATGCGCGCTATCACCAAAAGGAGGAGTCACCTACCTCGTGACTGAAAAGACTTCTTCGAACAAAAACAAAGTGCAAACGTCCGGGCCCAACACCAGATGGCGATCTATGCAAAGCATGAGATTCTACAGCTCTACATGCCAAGAACAGATGCATACTGGGTAAGTAGCATTTTCCTTACAGTAAGTATGTGACATGATTCCAGGTGACAATGTGTTTAATTCCCTATTATTCTGTATGCTCTCTGCTCAATGATTTCCAATGTGTTTATTTTGTTTTTATAGTTTCTGGATTTGTACAACTGGATTACTTTATGATCAAAACATGGTTTCAGTCACTAGTATCGATTTTAGTTCTGTATCCTAGGATATGTATAATCAATACAAGCAAGTATTGCAGGAAAAATCTTTTTACTGATTCTGATTTTGACATTACACTGTTGTTTGTTCTCTAGTATTGGATCTTTCATAGATTCACATGCTTCAGTCATTCTTCATCATCAATCATTTCAACATATCAATTAACAGTATTAACTTGTCCTTGTTTAGTAGCACATTCACCTCATTTGAAACTACCTGAATTTCAGCTAATGAATCTACCTAGAGGCTTAGATTTCTACCACACAAAGTGTGAGGGAGACAGCACTCTCCTCTTTCTCTCTTTAGAGCATTTGTTTTACATGCCTTTGCATATCTGCAACAAAAAGACTGCCACCTTATTTAGCGGACGTGCAAAAGGGCACAGTTGTTTCTGTGTGTACTAATTGTATATGAATAGTTCCTCAATATTTCCAATTTTTGAGCCAATTCAAAAATGTATGCAAGAGTACACAAAAGAGTTCTAAAGGAGCATTACTTTACTTAGTCCAAAATGCCTTTGTGACTGGACACCTTTGTTTTTAATCTCCCCTGGAGATCATGCACCAGGCTTAGCTTCAGCAAAGCATCTTGTGGTGAACTGTGTCTGGTTGTTACTCCAGCGCAGGGGAGATAATTTGTCTCATCATAGCAAAAACTCATTTGAAGGAGAAGAAATCACTTTTCAAGGCATGTGCCACTTGTAGTAAATGAAATACTTTTGCTCATCATCCTCACACGTATTGCTTGTAGTGCCCATAGCCTACAAAACGGAGGCTGTGGGCACTGGGATATCTCGAAAGATTTTCCCTTCAAAACACTGCATGACAGGAAAGGATATTTCAAGAGAGAAATAGAATTTCCCTCCTCACCGGGAAAGCCTCATTTTCTGGTCATGACGTCCACGAAGAAGATGCAACAACGGTAGCAGCTGGAGTTACTAGAGTAGAATTATCAAAGGAACACATGCAAGAGGGGCTCTTGAGAATAAAACAGCTTCTTCTGTGGCAACCAATCCTGAGAATGTTTGAAAATGCAGTTGGAGCACTCTGAACACAAAATACTGCAAAAAGCTTTGCTTCTCAGAACTTTATCTGTCTTTCCTACCAAAATCATCTATGGCAGCCTCCTCACTTTTTTTTTTTCCCACAAATTTTTATTGAGTACTGCGGATGAGGGATATACTTATACATAGCCAAGATTAGACATTTGGTTACAATTTTTCTATAACAAGATAGCATTAGTCATATATATATACTGTGTGACAATATGTAGAATACTGATCCATTCAATACTAAGTTTATCTTCATATACTATAAATGAGCATATATTATAAGTGCATATAATGTAGAATCCTGAATATGGACGAAAAGCGCAGTATCCATTAATCCCTACCTAAGGAACCCACCCCCAACAATACCCAAACTAAACAATAAACAAATGTTGCCGCTACATAGACAATACACCTTATCAGTTGTTTCCATACCTGGTGACTGTCAGGTCTGTAACTATAGGGGAAGGGAAAGGGGGGGGGCAGCGGAAGAGGGGGAAAGAGAAAGGGGGAGATGGAGGGAGAGGAGGGGAAGGGGAGGGAAGTGCAGGGGAAAGGTGAGGAATAAGGAACACAATCAACTCACAGACTGTAATCAGACGTCTGCACCGCTTTCCAACACTGTGACCTGCGAATCTTCTAACTCGTCCCCCATGCCTGCTTTAAAAAGTTCTATCAGGTGTGCCCATTCTAAGGATATTGGACGTTTTCGTAATCCCCTATATTCTTCACGCTGTAATGCTTCCTCTCTGCCACCGCCCACCTGATAACCTCCTCGCGCCACCTGCCCTCACGGGGCGCCGTGTTGGATTTCCAGCGCTGTGTAATCAGCCTTTTGGCAAGCATCAGGGCCAATCCGGTAAATCGACGCAACAATTTCGCCTTCTTAGGGAGGGGGGGGAGCCCCAGGAGACAGGCCTCGATCGTGTCCCATGATGTGCGTTCCGTCAGTACTACCAGACTCTGGATAACGTCTGACCAAAATCCCCTCAGTACTGGGCATGACCATAGCATATGAATAAAATCAGCCTCTTGTGCCTGACACCTCGGGCAGGCCGAGGACGCATTCGGGTACATCTTTCGTATTGTTGTCGGGGCAAGGTATGCTTTGTGTAATATGAATAATTGTATCGTTTTTAACCGGCAATTACGGGATACTCGCCGAGGGTGTTCTAACATTTGGGCCCATTCTCTGTCTTCTAACTCACGGAGAAGTATTATGTCCCATTTCTGTCTGAGATACTGTAATGGGGTATGTAAATGCTCCCTCAAACCCCGATAGAGCCAACGTACTAGGTGTCGGCCATGCCCCATTATGTGAATAGATTTCAATAAGTGGAAAATTGGCGGTTCCCCCTGGTCTATGAACCAATATTTCCGAATAAAGTGGACTATTGCTGCATGAGTGAGAAACAATGTATCAGGCACAGAATGATGATTACGTACAAACTCTTCGTGGGGCATCAGGTGGCCATCCAGGAAGAACTCACCAACTGTCCCTACACCCATCTGTGTCCACCCTCTTATCCGATTCATTGATATTACCCCGCGCCTGGTAGGTAAGCCACAGAGCGGGATGTTCGGAGGCGTACGGAAAGGGCAGCTTTGCTAATTTATGGGCTTGTTTCCAATAGTGTAGTGCAACATGCAGAAGATAAGGAGGATCCCGCAGTTTCGTCGCACCCGGGCATAGCAGTGATTGAAGGGTTCCACGTTTTAAAAAGTCTGGGGAATGCCCAATTTCAAATAAATTCTTGCCCGCCAACCAATATGCCAGCCACTGTAATTGTCCGACTATACAATATGTTTTAAAATCAGGTGCTCCCAGTCCCCCCGCATTACTAGGTAGCTGTAACTTAGCCAACGCTAACCTGTGTCTACCCACCCCCCAAATTAAAGAGGACAACAAGGTATCGAGTGTTTTAAAAATCCAGGCAGGGAGGATAACCGGTAGATTCACAAAATGATAAAGTAGTCTGGGCAACATAACCATTTTAGACACCGCCAAGCGGCCCGCCACTGTCAATGGTACCGTATTCCAGAAGGTAATCTGGGAACGTAGTGAATTGATTGTTCGCACCACGTTACCATCTATGGTATCTGCGTTGGATCTATATATGTGGATTCCCAGATATTTAAAAGTAACAGGCTCCACTCTAAATTGCATCTGACCAAATTGTAAATAGGGAGAAGTATAAGTACCATAAAAGGAGTAGGCGACTGATTTAGAGGCGTTAAGACATAAGCCAGATATTTCCCCAAAGCTAGAAAAAACAGTAGCTACCGTGCGTTTATCTCCATTTAGATCTCGAAAATATAATAACATATCATCGGCGTAGAGTGATACCGAATGAATCACACCCCGTAAGGGGATGCCATAAGGAACCATAACTTGACGCAGATAGTGTGCAAGAGGTTCGAGGGCCAACACAAAAAGCAAGGGGGACAGGGGGCAGCCCTGGCGCGCTCCCCGATAAACAGTATAGGAGGGAGAGATGTTCGAGCCTGTCTTAGCACGAGCTGTGGGGTTAGTATAAAGCAGTCTGATCCAATTACAGTATGACTGGGACAGGCCGAATTTGGACAATACAGCTAGCATATAAGGCCAGCTCAGGGTGTCAAATGCTTGACGGACGTCCAACGACAAGCAGCCGGCAAGAGGTTAAGTTTCCGACGCTGCATGTAGCAAGGCATGAAGCCGACGAATATTCAGTGAGGTACTGCGTTGGGGTATGAATCCACATTGATCCGTATGGATCAATCGGGAAGTAGCGGAAGGAGCCGTGATGCCAAAACCTTACTAAGTATCTTGTATTCTGTATTAAGAATCGAGAGAGGTCTATAAGACAGAAGTTCAGTCGGATCCTTATCAGGTTTTAATAGAGACGTAACTAATGCCTCCCTGGTAGTGGGAGGTAGGGCACCTTCGTCGAAAGAGGAGGTATAAAGTTGCAGTAACCTAGGAATCAGTGTATCTGCAAAAGTGGAATAAAACTCCACAGGGAGGCCGTCTGAGCCCGGCATTTTATTACGAGCTAATGCATTAATCGCCCTACGAATCTCTGCAGTAGTAATCGGAGCCACCAAGTCCTCGGCGGTCGAATCCAAAATAGTAGGAAGTTGGATCCTTGCCAGGAAACAAGTTGTAGTAGCGGCCATATCCAAGAGGGGGCAGTATATAAACGAGCATAGTATTTCTGAAATGCAGCATTAATTGCAGCTTGAGAAGTAACCAAAGTGTTATGAACTGTATGTATCGCCAAGATAGGAGTGGGAGTCGTCGGAGGTTTAATCAGTCGTGCTAATAATGTGCCTGCTCTATCCGCCTCGGAATGTGTACGCAGTGTGTAGGCATGAAAATCTATCAGTCGCAAGCGTTCCAGTAATTCAGCGTACTTAATCCTAGCGGTCTGCAGCGGCTCTATGCCCTCATTGCTCCTCTGGGCAGCTATCTCCAGAGCCTGTAGATCCCTTTCCAGGTCTGCTATATCCCTAATCGTTTCCCTCCGCGAACCCACCAAGGTTCCCATGGAGACCCCGCGAATGGTTACTTTGAAGGCCTCCCACTCAAAGGATCTGGACGAGGCAGTACCCTCATTATCCATAAAATATGTAGTGATAGCCGTAGCCAAAGCGGCCCGATAAACTTGGTCTTCTAATTGTATAGGTTGCATTCTCCACGTTGGGATAGGAGCGGGGGAACGGCCCCAGGTCAGCAATAATTCTATGGGATTATGGTCAGATATGGTCTTGCCCAGATAACCACACTGCGCAACGGAAGGGGATAAATCTGGAGTGCAAAGGAAATAGTCCAATCGAGTGTGTAATTTGTGTGGATAAGAATAAAGGGAATATTCTCGCATATTAACATGTAGGGACCTCCATATGTCTATTAAATTCCAGCCTCGTGCCCATCTTGTCAAGGTAACAGCCTGTAATCGCGCTGCAGTATTAGATAAGGGAGGATGAGATCGATCCAGATCTACATCAAATACCGCATTTAAATCTCCACCCAATAACCATGGGAAGTGTGACCATTCTGAAAGTGCTCGAGAGACCCGTGTTAAGAATGCCTCTTGATCTGTATTTGGAGCATAAAGGGAACCCAACACTACCTGTCTACCATCCAATGCTCCAAGAAGGAAGACAAACCGACCCTGGTCATCAATTTTACTCTCACTAAGGGAGAAAGGAATCCCGCCCGAATCCATATTGCAGTCCCTCTAGAAAAGGCAGAATATGCAGTCGCATAAAATTGACCCCGCCATCTTTTTTGTAGTTTCATAGTTTCGGAGGGAACCAGGTGAGTCTCCTGGAAGTATACTATTTGAGCTTTGCGGCGGTGTAATTGCGCAGCTATTCTGTGCCGTTTAGTGATAGTTCCCATACCCCGGACATTCCATGAGATGAAAGTATAAGATTTGACAGTAGACATCATCAGCAAATAATGATAAATCTCCCCGGTTCCCACCCCCAACCACCACCCCCCACATACCCACCCCCAAATCCCAGACCATGCGGCAAAAATACAAATAACTCAACAATATCCCAATACTGGGTCCAACGACCGAACTGCGTTCGACCAAACCGTGAAAACAAAAATAACATACTTTACATTAACAGTTGCTAACGCCTACGGGGGAAGGTCGCTAACACTATTAATATCCAGACAATTACAATGAGCTATATATAAAAACGCCCAACACGCGGGCCGGGCCAGGGGACTTTCTAAACCATCCCTATCTGTCGTGCAAACATACTAGGAACATTGTATACTGCAAGTAGAATAAGTAAGCATGACTGTAACAATGACACAACAATCTGTACCGGTAACTGGTAGTGGACTGGGAGTCCCTTTCGGAGTCATGTATCAAATAATATACAAACAGTTTACGCCAGAGGATTATTACTAAGTTGCGTGCCGATAGAGGGGAACAACGCAACGCTGCCGTCAGAGTCCGAGTCCGTATTAGCATCTTCGGACGGACTGGTACTGATGGACGGGCGAGACGTACGGAAGGTTGTGGCAGTTTGAATGGCCCCACGCCTGCCCTCCATTACCTGTTGACGAAGCGGGGGACTAGTGGCTGACCTCTGGGTAAGGAGCCCCCTCTTGCGCCTTTGAGGGGGGCGCTGTGACTTCTGTTGTGAGGAATACATACGCCTAGTAGGTTGGACATCAGGAAAGGTCTTGTCCATCCAATCCCATGCACCGTCAGGAGTATCAAAAAACAAGGATCGCTGATTATAGATGATTTTCAGTTTTGCTGGGAACAATAAAGCAAACGTCAGGCCTGCTGCCCGGACCCGGGCCTTTACCTCCATAAAGGAAAACCTTTTACGCTGTACAGCCAGGGTGTAATCAGGGAATATTGAGACCTGTACATTATCAATCCGCAATGGGCCGTTATCCCTCGCCGCCTGTAGCAAGCGATCCCGGTCTCTATAGTTCAAGATCCTAGCTAATATTGGACGTGGGTTGGCACCAGGTAATGGCCTACGTGTGGGGACCCGATGTGCCCGCTCTACTGTAAAGTGTGCGGATAATCCGATCGGGGCCACGCTATTTTTCAGCCAGGTCTCTATATATTCCGTGGGGTTGGAGCCCTCCGTTCCCTCCGGTAACCCAACAATACGAAGGTTGTTGCGGCGTGCCCTACCTTCTGCATCATCGGCCCGGGCTTGGAGGGAATCAATCTGTTGGCGCATGTGACAGAGTTGCTCTTCATGGGCTTTCACCTGCGGTAACATGGTTTCTACAGTTTGCTCAGCGGTTTTAACTTTATCAGCTAATTTCTTATGATCATCTTTCAATAAATTGAGATCAACTGATATCATGCCCAGTTGCGCTTCTAGTACAGAGCGAGAATCACGGATTTCCTGTAAAATCATGTCCAGTTTATCCACTGAAGCGTTGGTACCGATACTTCCTTCTGCATGATGTGATCGGTTGGATGAGTGTCCCGAAGTAGGAGAGAGTGAGCCCGCCCTCCCGGACCTAGTAGCTGCTCTGGGCTTCCCTTTGCCCATGGTCGGTGTCGAAGCGCAGCAGTGCGATGACCACGCGGTGGCGGCTGCAGGTATAGTACAACCACTGATGGAACAAGGACCAACAGCCAAGGAAGTGAGTGAAGACTAGATGTGTTGGACGCCCAGCACCCACTACGAAATGGCAGTGCGTCTGTGAGGTACCAACATGCACTCCACGTGCATCGGTGATGGCACGGGTCACTCTGGCGGACTAGAGCAGTCCGCGCCCAGGCAGGACAGTAGTAAGCTGATCGGGGGCCAGAGCAGACACATCAGCCAGTCCCCGCAACCTCGAGCTCAGCCAGTCCACAGGCCGCAAGATGAGCCAGCATGCCAGCCCTGGTCCGCTGCCAGCATAAGCCCACCGACCCCCACAGAGCGGGACACAGGTTCAGCAACACAGCTCCAGCGGTCACCACGATATCGCCGCTCTGGAGGGAAGAGGGGAAAAAGGAGGAGACACAAGACGGCCACCGGTCTCAGTGCTTCGTAATCTCCATCCAGCTGAGCGGCGCACTGCGGGCACAGCAGGGGACCCGCCTCCGATGTGTGGCGAGAGGCGGCCCCGCGGACAGCAGCAAGCGTCACCGACGCGCTGGAAAGCTACCAGACCGGGGGACCGAATATATCCAGCAGCCGGCCCCCTATCCCCTTGTAATTATCGGCCAGCTGAGCGGGGCACTGCGGGCACAGCAGGGGATCCGCCACCGATGCGTGGCGCGAATCGGTCCTGTGGAGAGCAGGGGCCCCTCCGCCGGCAGCGGCAGGTCGTATGACCCAAAGGTGTTGGCGTGCACTACTCACACTCAGGCAGCAGCAGTAGCACGGATCTCCCAGGCGATCCCGGACAGTCTCCTGCTAGGCGGGTCCAGATGACAGCAATCACGGAAGGTGGGCGGGGAGGCCCCAGTACGGGGGCTCGAGCAGACACCGCAGCCGGAGCCAGTCTCACGCGGTCCAGCCAGTCCACAGGCCAGCCCGAGGCTGACAAGGCTCCTCCTCCACACCAGGCCTCAGGTTACGCCAGAGAGCGCCGCCGTCCAGAAGTCTACTCTCCCGGGGTCTCTGAGAGCCGGAGAGCACGTTCGAGGCAGCCTGTTGTTGGGAACAAGCGGTCAGCGATGAAAGCAGCTGACTAGTAAGGTAGGGAATGACGGATATTATGCGGATAAGGTGCCCCGGCCCGGAGCTCGTCGCTTAAGCGACCACCATCTTGGGCTGCAGGCCACGCCCCCGCAGCCTCCTCACTTGTTTCTAAAAAGGAGAAGCAGGTGCGTCATCAGTGGATTTGTCAACTGCACTGTTAGACTTCTTCACCTAAGGCATCTTGGGGGTCCTTCTTTGTTGGCAACTTCATCATCAGTCCAGTCAGTGCCCTTTTGCTCTTTTATCAGCAGCAAGACAGCAAGTGGTCTAGTCAACAGCCCACTTGTTGATGATGCCATTCATCAGAGTGAAAATTCCCACACAACTGGATTTTGGTGTTCCAACCTCACCGGAAGTCCCATTTACTTTTAATCTTTTCTCCAGTGAAGGTGTTGGCACAGCTGCCTGTGCAGATTCTGGATACTGAGGAAGCGACTAGGGACAGTGAGCATGATCAAGTCTCGGAGACTTCCTACAATTCAGACAGCTGAATGTGAAATACATCCCGGTCTACAACTCCGATGAAGAAAAGACCATGCAGCTGAGTGTTGATTCTCTTCGTCCAAGAGGTTGTGGACTGTGGTTCAAGTGCAGCAAACAGCACAATGAGGTGAGAAATCCTAAAGATTACCTACTGCAGGCTATGACCTCCTCCAAAGCTATGGTTTTGCCAAGTATTACCTAGGGGGCTTTCATCATTACTAAAAGCAAAGATAATTACATCAGGGAGACTCCCATGATAAAAAATCCCTCTGAAATTCTTGCATTCTCATCAGCAGATCCCTAGTGGTATTGCCACCTTAAGCTGTACCACAGGGGCCTGTGCCACCTCTGCCAATGCCTCCACCACAACAGCTAACACCACTTCCACCACTAAAGTCATTACAGCATATCCCTCCAACACTTCGGGACATGTGTTAGGGTTAAGAGAGCATGAGGGAGAGGTGGTCAAAGAAGAGAGAAGAGAAGTTCAAAATTCACATATGGAGGAGTAGGAAGTCTACGTTGTTCCCCAAGAAGGCCAAAGGACACGTCTTAGGCTGATACCCTTCCTGGCAACATACCTCGCTTCCACTCACCCAGGAAACGGTCTACAAAGGGATTTAACTTGCCGATGACCTCTGTAGAGAATCATTGCTTCTTCTGTAATTTCAAGAAACAACCCAGAAAGTCAGTAAAATCAATCCTTCTATTGAACTACCTTTTGCAGGAGGACCTGAAGCTGAGGAAGGCTTTGACTATAGTACAAGCCATAATCCCTCACTTGGGAAAAAAATGCTGATCCCTAGGCTGTGGTCTGGCATATCTTATGATCTACCTCAAACAAGATTCCATCATAGCTGCTGCAGTTCATAGATGTAGAAAAGTAGGCAAAAAGAGACTGGGCAGGAGGGTGCGTTGTAAAGCGCATGGCTGCCCCAACAGGGTCTGTGTACACAAGACTGGGAGGGCACAGCTGGTACAGAATTCGAAGAGCCAGGTCTTCAATTGCTTCCTAAAGATTGCTTTGCTCTATGCAGATGAAGCGGAAAGGTGTTCCAAAGTTTTGGCTCCAAAAACCCAAAGGAATGATCTCCCTGTCTGGCTCTTTTATTCCTCTGTACAAGAGTTAAGCTTAAAATAGATGCCCTGTGGGACCTAGGGGGTAGTGTACGCCTGAATCGGTTGTCTGAAATAACATGTTATATGAGGCAGAGGGCTTTAAATAGTTTGATTGCATTAGGGTGTGTTCTGCTAGAGCAGTGATCCCTCTGACTCCTCATGGTAGCAAAACAGGATTGCATGGTGTGTTGGCTGCAACTTCCGTGATCTTGCTCTGATATTTTTGGTTATTTGCAGCAGGTAAACTGCATAGTTGTCTTGCTGTGCTTCATGAGTAGTGCATAGGATTTAGAAATAAAATTCTAGCATTACCATGATGATAGGAAATCTGCCTGTGAGAATGAGAAGGAATTATTCTTTTAGAATGTTCAGAGTCTTAATTTAACCTTCACAACATTCTGTATCAGCTTTCCAAAACATTGTCAGTCTTCTCTATATATTTTTTGTGCTCACAAAAGGTAGTATGTGCCATTCCTTTTGAAATGGAGTACCAAACGGTAAACCCTCCTTTGATAATGTGGGTTAGAATACTGCATGCTCCCTGTTGTATCTTTAATTTTCTGAAGTCTGAACGCCTTCAAACTAAGGTTGCTTCATTACAGTGAGGTTCAATACTTAACTACTGGCCTGTTTGCAGCAAATAATACCTATTGTGTATCAGGTTTTCTTCTGTCCTTCTTGGACACTTCATTATCCACTGGTGTTGTCCATAAAGAAAGTCACGATCTCAACATCCCCGGAAAAGAAAATACAGACTAGTCCAATCTTTTAATTTGAACCTGATCACTGGAGGTAACAAAGTTCTGAAAGCTGCTGCAGCCACTCAGCTTCTTGTTTTTGTGGAGATGAATAATCTTTCTCGATGATTTCCAAGTTGGTTTCTGTGCCAGTTCGGATTTTCAACATGTCCTCTTGACAGTAGTAGACGATATGCATTTGTTGTCTGACGTCCGTGGTATGAGTGCATTGTTCCTACTCGTCCTTTCATCACCATGTGACATGGTTGGCCGCACTATTTTCTTATCAACCAGTGTCAGTACTTTGGACTTCAGTGGTTGCAGTCTTTCAGGATAAGCAGACTACAGGTGTGCCCACTCCTCAAACTACTGTCCTGTGCAGTTCAACAGAGAGCCCACCAACATTCCTCAAAGTTAACATCTGTGTGGAGCACATTGATGTGCTTGGACTGACATTTCTATGTGCCTGCTGATAAAACACAGATGCCCCCTTATATGGATGAGACCTGGGTGTTGTCACGCAAGTGTTTTCAGTCATGCCTGCTGGTTGTCTGGGACTGGAAGAACAGCAACTGGCTCAAGCTTAACTCAGAAAATGCAGAGATGTTGTGTGTGGAAAGTATTAAACTGTGCGGATGAACCTTTTCCCCAATCCAGTTTCATTATTTACAGATTTTGTGTTATACCTCTCATCCTTGGGGTCGTCTTTCCCCCAACATTTTGCCTCCCACTTTTGCTGATTCTTTTTGTTGGCCTTAGGACTCTGAGCACTTTACCACTGCTAACCAGTGCGAAAGTGCATGTGCTTCTCCCCTAAGCATGATGACATTGGTGTACACCTGATTGGCGTACTAATAAGACCCTTGTAAAGTGGTATACCATATACCCAGGGCCTGTACTTCAAATGCTACTAGTGGGCTGCAGCACTGATTGTGCCACCCACTGAAGTAGCCTTTAAAACTTGTCTCAGGTTTCCACTGCATTGCCTGTGTATGCAGTTTACTGCCACCTCGACTTGGCATTTAAAACTACTTGCCAAACCTTAAACTCCTTTGTTTCATATAATTCACCCCTAAGGTAGGCTCTAAGTAACCCTAGGGGCAGGGTGCTATGTAAGTAAAAGGAAGGACATGTACTTTTATGTTTTGCATGTCCTGGTAGTGGCAAACAGCCTATTTCGTTTTTCACTACTGTGAGGCCTACCCCTCTCATATGCCAGCAGTGGTAATTCCTTAATATATTTTTAAGCTGCAATTTCTGATCAGAGAGGGAGTAGCCTTTTCATGTTTAATGTGTTTGGAATGGTAATAATAAATCCTCCTTACTGATGAAGTTGGATTTAACATTGCTGTTTTAGAAATACCACTTTAAGAAAGTAGATATTTCTCTGTACTTACTGTCCTTTGTGTCTGACAGCCTGTCTCCAATACACGTTTGGGTTGAGTGACAGCTACACTTTGGGATTTCCCTCTAGATAGCCAAAAACACAGGAAGGTGAGGCTCATCTGCATCCTGAGCACTCCTCTGCATTCATCTTCATTCTGATGGGTCTTCCTGGGCAGGAAGGGAACGGGAGGGGCTGGCAGACTTCAAAAGGTAGTGTCCTGTCCACGCACAAAGCACTGATTTACCTCCCATGGTTAGTCTGGCAAACAGGACTGGGTTGAAAGGGATCCTTGTGCATTACAGAGTGTTCATTTGAAGTCACCCCCTAAATTAAAGACACTTTTGGGTATAAGTACTGGGTCTCTGACCCCCTAAAATCAGACACTTCTGGATCTTAAACTGAACCTCTGTCAGAAGGACGCCGGGCTGCTTAAAGTACTCGACTGCCTTTCTGGAAGGACTGCTTTTTTGCTTGTTGCCCTGCAACCAGCTGCTCCCTGACTCTACTGGAAGGTTTCTGCTTTCCCTCCAAGTGATCTCCAAGGGCCTCCTGGCTTGCCTCCTGTTCTTTTGAAGTCTCAGGGACACAAAAGACTTCCTACAATTCTGCAGGTGCTGCTGGACTCTGCCTTCTGTGAGTCCTACCCATGCCTGAGATGCCCCCTCCAAACTCTGGGCCTCAGAAGGGGGTTCTGCAGCTGTTTTTATCAAAAACTGATGCATTACATTGACTGCATGAGAAATACTGCCGCATTGCCCTTTGATGCTGACGCAGAAGCTGCCTGACGAATAGCGGTTCCACAGCCTGTGTGGCTCGACGTGGATGCATTGCATTTACTTCACTGGAGTTCAACAATGCAGGACCCCCTTTGCATGGCTCGACCATGACGCAGTAGACTCCCGACAACGACAAAAGCTCCGTCCGAGGTAGTTCTTCTGCTGGACCTGTCTGGGTCCTGTAACCGCCTGCCGTTGATCGCAGTCAGCCTGAACTTTGCATTTGAACGGGTCCCTCGCAACCTCAAGTAACCTTTTGCCCACTAATTACTTCTAAGCACTATTTTTGATTTAATCTTTCAAAATTAGTATCTCGAATTGTACTGATTACATTTTTGTTGTTTTGGTCTCATATTGCTCAGATAAATATTCTCTGTTCTAAACCTGTGTGGAGTCTATTTGTGGTGTATTCAGTGTCCGGTCCAGGCAACACTCTCCCCAGCAGCTCCGCTTGCAGCGCCTCTCTGCATCAGCGCCAGGACTTCCCGGGTTCGCGCCGGCAGTCCGCCGCCACTGCGACTTTTCCCAGTGCCCCCTGGCCTTCCCTGACTGCCAGGAGACTCGCTCCCCAGCTCCTTAAGTTTATTTTATTTTTATTTTATTTATTTTCTTCTGGGCACAGTCAGCTGATACCTGCTCCTGACTTGCCTTCCCGCCTTCAGCCTTCCCACCGTCACTGCCCCGCTCCTGCCTCCCCACCTCCAGTCCCGCCCCCTCCCCTACTTAATGGCGGCCGCGCACTGCGCGTGCACGCCAAGGCGCGCCTGAGGCAAGCCCGTCTGCACCTGTCCGTGCCTGGACCGCGCCCAGCGCCAGACCCCTGGCCCCCACGAAAGCCACGACACCCGTCGCCGCTACGACGCGAACTTCCTCCACGAACTCAACGCCGGCCGATCACCCAACTGCAGGCCACCCCGAAGCTCACCCACGGACCCTTCTCCTGCCGAAGCTGCAGCTTCACCTGCCACCGAACACCTGCACGTCCTGCCCCTCCCGCCAGGGCAGGACGCAACCATCTCAGATGCATACTACTCAACACCTGCTCCGTCCACAAGCACGCCATCGAACTCTGGGACCTACTCGACTCAGCCTCCCCGGACGTCGCCTTCCTAACGGAGACCTGGATGAATCCCTCCTCGGCACCCGACATTGCCATAGCCATCCCGGACGGCTACAAGATCACCCGAAGGGACCGCACCAAAAGACCAGGAGGAGGAATCGCCATCATCCACAGGAATACCCTCAGAATTTCGACCAGCACCGAAGACACCTCCAGCGCCACCGAACACCTGCACTTCCAGATCCACATTGACCCCAACACCACCCTCAGAGGAACCCTCGTTTACAGACCCCCCAGACCCCGCCCACAGTTCAGCGACTCCATCACCGACATCGTCAGCACGCACGCTCTTGCTTCCACAGACTACATCCTCCTCGGAGACCTGAATTTCCACCTCGAGAACGCCAAGGACAGCAACTCCATCACCCTGCTCGAAAACCTCGCCAACCTTGGACTCAAACAGCTCGTCACGACTCCCACCCACTCCGCCGGACACACGCTCGACCCAATCTTTTCCGCCAACGACCACGTCACCTTCAGCCACACCACCGAACTCCACTGGACCGACCACCGCTGCGTCCACTTCACCTTCAAGAAACCCATCACACACCACCACCCGCAACGGATCCCCTACCGCAGCTGGAACAAGGTCACCGAAGACCAGCTAATCACCACCCTTGCCAGAGACCCACCAACCGACACCACCACCACCGACACAGCCGCCCGCAACCTCAGACAATGGATCGACGACTGCGCCAACACTCTCTCCCGATCAAAAAACCCTCCAACAGACGCACCGACAGAAAGGCCAGCTGGTTCACCACCGACCTCCAGGAATCCAAGCGGACTCGCCGAAGACTCGAGAAAAAGTGGCGCCACGAACAGACACCGGACAACCACGCAGCCCTCAAGAACGCCAGCCGCAAGCAGCACCAACTCATTCGAGCCACCAAAAGGACCTCCTTTAAGGAACGCATCGACAACAACGCACACAACAGCAAAGAGCTCTTCAACATCGTGAAGGAACTCTCCAGCTCCAACGACATCCCACCATCGCAAGACCTATGCGACTCCCTAGCCACCTTCTTTCACCGCAAGATCGCAGACATCCACGACAGCTTCAACACCCAGACCCTCCCGACAGCCACCAACACCGCAGACTCACCACCCCCCCAGCCTCACCAACCTCCTGGACCCACGTCAACGACAACGACACCATCAAAACCATGAACACCATCCACTCCGGCTCACCTTCCGACCCCTGCCCTCACCACATCTTCAACAAAGCAAACCGCATCATCGCACCCCAACTCCGGAAGATCATCAACAGCTCATTCGAGACCGCCACCTTCCCGGAAAGCTGGAAGCACGCCGAGATCAACGCCCTACTCAAGAAACCCACAGCGGACCCAAAGGACCTCAAGAACTTCCGGCCCAACTCCCTGCTCCCGTTCCCGGCGAAAGTCATCGAGAAGATCGTCAACAGGCAACTGACCCACTTCCTCGAAGAGAACAACATCCTGGACCCGTCCCAATCCGGATTCCGCAGCAATCACAGCACCGAAACCGCCGTCATCGCTGCCACGACCCTGCTGGACAACGGCGAAACCGCGGCCCTCATCCTACTGGACCTCTCGGCCGCCTTCGACACCGTCGGCCACCACACCCTACGTACACGCCTCCACGACGCAGGGATCCACGACAAAGCCCTGGACTGGATCACCTCCTTCCTCACCGACAGAACCCAGAGGGTCCGCCTCCCCCCTTTTCTGAAGCCACCAAGAACACCTGCGGCATGCCCCAAGGATCATCCCTCAGCACAACCCTTGTCAACGTCTACATGACACCGCTCGCCAACATCGTCCGATCGCACAACCTCAACATCGTCTCCTACACCGACGACACCCAGCTGATCCTCTCACCAAGGACCCCGCCACCCCCAAAACCAACCTGCACGAAGGAATGAAGGCCATCGCCGACTGAATGAAGAACAGTCGCCTGAAACTAAACTCAGACAAGACAGAGGTCCTCATTCACGGCTCCACCACCTCCGCCTGGGACGACTCTTGGTGGCTGGCCGCTCTGGGAGCCGCACCGACACCCACCGACCACGCACGCAACCTGGGGTTCATCCTGGACTCATCGCTCTCAATGACCCAGCAAGTCAACGCTGTCTCCTCCTCCTGCTTCAACACCCTCCGCATGCTCCGCAAGATCTACAGATGGATCCCCACCGGAACCAGAAGGACGGTCACCCAGGCCCTGGTCAGCAGCAGACTGGACTACGGCAACGCCCTCTACGCAGGAACAACGGCCAAACTCCAGAAAAGACTACAACGCATACAACTACAACTAGAATGCCTCCGCACGCCTCATCCTCGACATCCCCCGCCATACCCACATCACAGCCCACCTGAGAGACCTGCACTGGCTCCCATTCAACAAGAGGATTACCTTCAAGCTCCTCACCCACGCCCACAAAGCACTCCACAACGCCGGTCCAGCATACCTCAACAAACGACTGACCTTCTACACCCCGAACCACCAGCTTCGCTTACCTCGCACTCGCCACCGTTCCACGCATCCACAGGACGACCACCGGCGGCAGATCTTTTTCCTACCTCGCCGCCAAGACATGGAACACTCTCCCCACCCTGCGACAGACCCAGGACCTGCTGACCTTCAGGAGACGTCTCAAGACCTGGCTGTTCGAGCAGTAGCTGCATCCCCCACCCCCTCAGCGCCTTGAGACCCTCACGGGTGATTAGCGCGCTCCTCAAATGTTTGATTGATTGATTGATTGTTACTGTGTGTGTGTGTGTTGTGCAAATACTTTACAAATTGCCTTTGTAGATGTCTTTACCACACATGCTTTTTTTTGGTGCTTTTACAACTCATACCTTTACCACGCATGGTAAGTCTAGCTAAGATATATATATATATATATATATCTCCACCACCACGCTTACCAAAGTCCAGTAAGCACGAGCACACCGATCCAAGGTGAAGAAAATTCTGTTTATTTTTCGGGCAAAAACAGACGCGTTTCGAGCACACAAGCTCTTGGTCATATATATATTTATACACACACACTACTGAATGGATTTACGCCAATTCACAAAAAGATTGCTTTCTGAACCAACAGTGACCTTTCTGCCAAATTTGGTGTAATTTCGTTCAGCAGTTTGGGCTGTAGTCCTGTCTAAAATCCCATGGTAATTAATATGGGTAAACACGTTTTGGAATCCCTCCTTTTTCTTGGCCCCTGCTTGACAAATCAAGACAGCACGTCGTACTAATTTTGACAATTTCGCGAGGATTCGTCAAACGGTGCCAAAGTTATTGCAAAACAAAAAACGCTCGTCCCATGGAAACAAGGTCCTAACTGGCAGTAGATTATATATACAGCCAGTTATTTATCAGACACCTGCGGGGAGAATATCATTTTAAATCCGGCGGCTGTGGCGAGGGACATGTGGCAATTGGAATGGCGATAAAATCAATTGGACATTGGTCTAACGGAACACCAGAGCCACCCAATTGGCCCAGTATTAACCAATGGCAGAAGTGGACACAGTATAACTGTTCAATCCTACACTGTGTACCATGGTCAAGCTTCACAGCATTGAAAAGGCGATGAACGCCGAAATGCGTCTGCTGTTTACAAATTAAGCCAGTAATGATCCCGCGAGTGCTCCAACCGTGTCCGAGTTGCTGTGTAGCAAGAGTGGGGTCCCATTCTCACCATATGGAGATAGCACCCTCCCTGAGTTCGGAGTTTGAGGTGGGAGTTGTGTTGGTGATATATATATATATGCGCGCTCACTCCCTCTCCCTCTTCGGTTTCGAGAAAGCACTCGCAGGGGTCTTTGCTTGTTTTGAATTGCTTTAATTCGTACAGCCAATAGTCAACATGACGCGTTTCGGCTTACGCCTTAATCTAATGTTTCCAAATTACGCGCCGAAAAGCGGCAGTTTTTAAAAGAGACAAACATTAAGTCACATGATGCATTTTACATTAAAACCAACGAAGGACCAACATTTCATTCTCAAAATTCGGCGCCATGTTGGAACGTGTATTACACGGTTAAATCCCTGTGTCAAAAGCATAGTTAATACACATTGCTTTTCTACCGCTACCATACGACACTCAATCCAATCTGATTATAATAAACCGAAGAGGGAGAGGGAGTGAGCGCGCATATTGAGCGCGGATGCACCTCCGCATTACGAGCACCCGTCCATGAGTGCGCTGGTTCCCGGTGCAGTGGAGCAAGTATATATATATATATATATATATATATATATATATATATATATATTCGCAAAGATTTGTCAAACAGCACCAAAGATATTGGCAAAAGAAAAAATGCTTTTTGAATAGAAACAAGGTCCTAACTATAACTACCTACTGGCGACCACCAGTAGGTTATATATATATATATATATATGTATGTACATTTAAGGGTGGAGTGGGTAGGAGTATAGGGTGGTGAGGGTATTTTTAGAATCTGAAAGAAACACGTTAGTTCTAGATTCCTTACCTTAGAATTACCCCCAGGCGTCAGACTGGATCCGGAAAGTTTTTTCGTCAGCAGTACCCCTGCGCGTCTGTAGGCGTCGTCGGTCGACTCTGCGTCCATCGTTGGCGTCGTGATGACGTCGCGGAAGATACCTAGACGCCACCCTCGCGCCTGACATCAGTTCTTTCTCTTTCCACGCCAGCAAGCGCAGATCCGGGAAGAGCGGTACCCCCAGTCATTTTTTGACTTAGTTTTTTACGACTTTTGTCGACATCTTTTCGAGTCGTTCGACTCCTGGTAGCACGAGGGATGCCCGGTTTTAAGTCCTGCGGTTCCTGTTCCCGCATGATGTCGGTGACTGATCCGCACCGCGTGTGTCTCTTCTGCTTGGAGCGCGACCACGGCCCCAAGTCGTTCTCTGACTGCCGAACCATGGCCCGAAGTCTTTGCGGGAGCGGTCCCGAAAGCTCCTCGAGGCCCGCCAGTCGGCTCCGCGTCGCACAAGGTCCCGGTCGCGTGGGAGGTCGAGGGACCGATCGCGGAGCCATCATCATTCCTCTTACTCGGGTTGGGCAAGTTGAAGCATAAGAAGAAGTCGAAGAAGCGTCGTCGCTCTTCGACTTCCCCTCGTCCTTCGGCTGACGCGACGCAGGGTGCGGGTGGTGCCACTCCTACGGCTCCGCATGCAGAGCCTTCAGGGTCGACTCCGGCCTTTCCACTCTTTCCGGGACCGGCAGCGACCCCTGCCCAGCTTCGTCAGTTTTACGAAGCCATGCACGCAATATTTGGGCAGCCCGACTCCACTGGTGCGCCCTCGGGCCCTGCGGACTCGGCTTGGGGCCCTAGGCCTTCGACGCCGGTGGCTTCGGCACTGCAGGGCCCCCTTGGATCCAGGCCTGGATCCGGATCGGCGCCGGTCGACCTCATGACACCTCCACCGGCACCGACTCCACCGGCACCACGTCCGCAGACGACGCCGGCCGGACCCCCAGCCGACATCGACCCCGGCTTCCCCCTCCATGTGGAAACGGAGTCGGACCGGCGTCGGCCGACGCTGGACCCGACGTTGATGGGTACTTTTGTGCCTACTTTCCACCCTGGCCAATTTCAGCCAGTTTGGCAGCCAGAGGAGTGTGAGGAAGACTGGGAGGGGTCTGAGGACCCTCTCACTGCGCAGATAGAATATGACCAGGACTGGAGAGAGGACGTGGGGGATGCCAGTGGTTTGGATACCTCACCAGTCCTTGGCATGTTGTCTCCTCCTACCGTGGCTACGGAGGAGGGAGCGTCTTACGCAGTGGTGTTGCGTAGGGTGGCCGAGGCTCTCAACCTCGAGCTTCCTACGATGGCAGTCAGGACTAACCTCCTGACAGAGGTGCTTCAGCCGGCAGCGAGCTCTTCGGAGCCCCTGCTGCCGTTTAATGAGGCCCTAATAGACATCCTTTTGGGCACCTGGTCCAGGCCCACCACAGGGGCTCCTGTGGATAGGATGGTGTCCCGACGCCACCGCCCAGCTCCGGGCGAGCTCACTTTCTTCTCCCAACACCCCTCGCCCGAGAGCTTGGTCGTCCAAGCCTCAACATCCCAGAGCGCATTCCCTACCGCACCACCGGACAGGGAATCCAAGAAACTGGGTCAACTTGGGAAGAAGTTGTTTTCTTCCTCCAGTTTAGGGCTGCGGTCGGTGAACACCGCATGCCTCTTGGGCCGTTATTCCCACTACGTGTGGGATACCGTTGCGCAGGTGCTGCCTCAGTGCCCAGAGGAGGCCCGGGCCGTGCTGTTGCTGAGGGGGGAGGGGCAGCAAAGTTCACCATACGTTGTGGATTGGACACTGCCGACTCACTGGGTAGGACTATTTCAACGTCAGTGGCACTTCGCCGCCACGCCTGGTTGAGGATGACTGGCTTTTCAGGGGCTGTCCAGAACACATTGATGGACATGCCCTTCGATGGCCGTCGCCTGTTCGGCGACAAAGCAGACAGTGCGCTAGAGCGCTTCAAGGACTCTCGGGCTACGGCCAAGTCCTTGGGCCTCTCCACCATGCGCCCTGCACGGTCTGCTTTTCGCCCCATTTCGTGGTCACGGAAGGGGTGCCCCAACACGTTCATTCCAGAGCCACAGGACAGCGCAAGCTGTTCCATCTCAGCACGGCCGAGGACTTGGGAACCAACGACCTGGTTCTGGGGGCCAGCGGGCAGGCCAATCCACCTCCACCCCCTCCGCCGCAGCCTCCAAACCCTCCTAGTCCGACCTTTCAGGCCCGTCACACGTCAGTGGGCGGCAGGATTCGCCATCACCTTCCCCACTGGCGCACCATCACGTTGGACAGGTGGGTTTTGCAAATTGTCCGAAGGGGCTACTCCCTCCCCTTCGAGACTATCCCTCCAGCCATGCCACCCCAGTACCATAGCATGTCGGAGGATCATCTCACCCTTCTCCAACAGGAAGTTACGGCACTCTTGGCCAAGGGTGCCATCGAGCGCGTTCCTGTCCCAGAAGTAGGTCGTGGTTGCTACTCCCACTACTTTCTGGTGCCCAAGAAGGACAAGGGCCTGCGTCCTATCTTGGATCTCAGGGACGTCAACCGTTTCCTCCAGAAGGAGAAGTTCAAAATGTTGACCCTGGCTCAGGTCTTGTCTGCACTCGACCCTGGAGACTGGATGGTAGCGTTGGACTTGCAGGACGCGTATTTCCACACCCCTGTCCTGCCGGCCCACCGGTGTTACCTGCGGTTCACGGTAGGCCATGAGCATTTTCAGTTTACTGTGCTCCCCTTTGGCCTTACCAGCGCCCCTCGTGTGTACACGAAAGTGATGGCAGTGGTCGCAGCTCAACTGCGCAGATCAGGGGTTCCAGTCTTCCCCTATCTCGATGACTGGTTGTTGAAGGCGACCGTCTCCCACCTCCAGACTACGGCCGACCTCCTGCATTCGCTGGGGTTCTCCATCAATGTGCCGAAGTCACACCTGATTCCCTCTCAGAAGCTCCTTTTCATCGGAGCGGTTCTGGACACGACGCGGTTTCAGGTCTATCCTCCCGAACAGTGAGTCCGGGATATTCGGGCTATGATTCCAATCTTTCAGCCTCAATCCCGGGTTTCGGTCAGAATGACCCTGAGGCTGCTGGGCCGCATGGCTTCCTGCTGGTCGATCATGCCAGGTGGCATATACGGGCTCTGCAGTGGGACCTGAAGTTCCAGTGGGTGCAGCATCAGGGGAATCTGTCCGATTACGTCCAGATCTCGGAGGGCACTGCACACCAATTGCAGTGGTGGCTAACGAACCAGGATTGGGTCGATGGCAGATCCCTCTCCCTTCCTCAACAAGAGTTCACAGTGGTGACCAACGCATCACTTCTGGGATGGGGCGGCCACATGGGGGAGGCGGAGATCAGAGTCCTCTGGTCTCCGGCGGAGTCCGGGCTCCACATCAACCTTCTGGAGCTTCGGGCGATTCGTCTTGCACTCAAGGCATTCCTTCCCTCTGTCCGGGGAAGAGTAGTGCAGGTGTTCACATACAACACCACCGCCATGTGGTACTGCAACAAACAGGACGGGTGGGGTCGTGGACCCTATGTCAGGAGGCCCTCCGCCTCTGGACATGGCTGGAACATCAGGTCATATCCCTGGTGGTTCAACACCTGGCAGGTTCCCTGAACGCCAGGGCGGACAAACTCAGCCGCAGGTGCATGATGGATCACGAATGGCGTCTTCACTCGGAGGTGGTGCAAGGTCTCTTTCGACAGTGGGGAGAGCCTTAGTTAGATCTATTCGCCACCAAAGAGAACGCGCAATGTCAGCAATTCTGTGCGGTGGAATTTCCAAGGCGGCACTCGCTAGGCGATGCTTTTCGTCGCGAGTGGAGTTGCGGTCTGTTGTACGCATTTCCGCCTATACCACTTCTGCTCAGAGTGCTGAAGAAGATCAGGCGTGACCGGGCCCAAGTCCTCCTTGTGGCTCCGGATTAGGCACGAAGAGTCTGGTATCCCGAGCTGCTCAACATGGCCATCGATCCTCCGACCCGTCTGCCTCTTCGGAAGGATCTTCTGTCGCAGCAGCAGGGGACGGTCCTCCACCCGAACCTGTCCAGCCTCCACCTCCTTGCGTGGAGATTGAGCGGCGGCAGCTGACGTCTTTTAACCTGCCTCCCGAAGTTTGCGATGTAATCTTGGAAGCCAGGAGTCCCTCCACTAAGACGGTATACGCCTGCCGGTGGAACAAATTTGTGGCATGGTGCACAGCAAAGGCTGTGGATCCCCTTTCTGCCCCTCTTTCTGAGGTTCTCTTGTTTCTTCTTTCTTTAGCCCAGCAGGGCTCTGCTCTGGGCACTATCAAGGGCTATCTTTCGGCCATCTCTGCCTTCCTTCGGCTTCCAGATCAGCCTTCTCTTTTCAAGTCCCCGGTGGTTAATCGTTTCTTGAAAGGCATAACTCATCTCTTTCCTGCTATTCCCTTCGTTATGCCTCAGTGGGACTTGAATCTAGTCTTAACCTATTTAATGTGCGCTCCCTTTGAGCCGCTTCACAACTGTCCTTTGAGGCTTCTGACGCTTAAAACTGCTTTCCTGGTAGCCATCACATCTGCCAGAAGAGTGAGTGAGCTCCAGGCTCTTTCCTCCAAGCCTCCTTTCCTGTCTGTCCATCCGGACAAGGTAGTTCTCAGGACTCGTCCATCCTTCCTACCTAAGGTTGTCACTGCCTTTCACATCAGGCAGACCATCACTTTGCCCACCTTCTTTCCGCCTCTGCATCCTTCGAAAGAGGAAGAGAGGCTCCACCGTCTGGACCCAAAACGTGCACTTTCGTTCTGTCTGGATCGCACAAAACACTTCCGGGTGGATAACCAACTCTTTGTTGGCTACGTGGGCGCCAAGAAAGGTCGGGCCGTACACAAGCGAACCATTTCTCGATGGGTCATTTTGAGTATTAAAGCATGCTATTCTCTGGCTAAAAAGGAGCCTCCTGTGGGGCTACGCGCCCATTCCACCAGGCCGACTGCAGCCACTACTGCCTTAGGACGAGGAGTTCCTCTACATGACATCTGTCAGGCAGCTACGTGGGCATCACTGCACACGTTTACGAAACACTAATGTCTGGACAGCCAAGTCCGGAGAGACGGTTTCTTTGGCCATTCTGTTCTCCAGGACTTTCTGGTGTGATCTTGGTTTGCAGACCCACCACCGGGGTTGGTATTGCTGGGGTATCTATTCTAAGGTAAGGAATCTATAACTAACGTGTTTCTTTCAGATGAACAAGTTACTTACCTTCGGTAACGATATATGTGTAAGAAACATTAGTTAGTTATAGATTCCTTACCGCCCCACTATTCCTCCACGTTCTGCGAACTGATTTCTAGGGTTAAGGATATCCTTTCAGGGCCCTAGTTTTGTGCACCAGTGGTCAGTGGCTTGCATGGCTCTGCATTCCTGGCGTGGACAGTTGTGTACAGAACTGACGTCAGGCGCGAGGGCGGCGTCTAGGTATGTTCCGCGACGTCATCACGGCGACCACGACGCCAACGACGGACGCGGAGTCGACTGACGACGCCTACCGACGCGCAGGGGTACTGCTGACGAAAAAACTTTCCGGATCCAGTCTGACGCCTGGGGGTAATTCTAACGTAAGGAATCTATAACTAACTAATGTTTCTTACAGATATATCGTTACCGAAGGTAAGTAACTTGTTCGTTTAGGGCAACGTAAGGGGATTGAGTCTTAAGGGTATTTTTCGGGTTTAGGAGTGGATAAGCGTACTGGGTTTTAAGGTATTTTTAGGGTTTAGGGGTGGATAAGTAAATAGGGTGGTATGGGTATTTTTAGGGTTTAGGGCAAGGTAAGGATATTGGCTGGTGAGGGTATTTTTAGGATTTAGGGATGGCTAAGTGTATTGGGTTGTAAAGGTATTTTTAGGGGTGGATAAGGGTATTGGGTGGAAAGGGCATTTTGAGGGTTTAGGGGTGGGTAAGGGTATTGCTTGGAAAGGGTAGGTTTAGGGGAGGGTAAGTATATTGGATGGTAGGGTATTTTAGGATTTTAGGGTGAGTAAGGGTAATTAGTAAAGGGGGAAAATGGGAGTCTGCCCTCCCCCCCCCCCAAAAAAACAATTGAAAACATATATATATATTCACTGAAAAAACTATAGGTTTCTGGGATGTTATAGTTAGGATTTAGCATTTAAAAAACCTTAGAAATTCACTGAAAAAATCATAGGCTTCAGGGAAGTTATAGTTAGAAATTAGCATTTAAAAAACCTTTGAAATTCACTGAAAAAACCACAGGTTTCAGGGACGTTATACTTAGTTGGACATTTCACTCGTACAAAACCAGAGAAATTCGTCCGTTATAGTTAGTTGAGCTAACTATAACTCGCGCCCCCGCAATGCACTGCGGATGACGTCACATATTACATCATTCACGACATGGTCATTGACTTCACTGGTGACATCACTGATGATATCTCAAATGACATCACTGATGACATCATCTAGTGACTGTGTGTTTCTGTAAAGTTTAAATATGTTTTATATATATATGCCAAGGTGTATTGAAGAATGAGTGGGTGTATAAGTGTCTGAATGGATGATTTAGTAGGTGCGTGACTGACTGTATAAGTGAGTGATTAAACGTGTCTTACTGAGTGCATGGGCTAGTGACTAAACTGTGTGAATGTCTGTATGAGTCTGTCAGTTGGTGTGTAAGCGGCTGCATGGGTTGGTGAGTAGCTACACGAGTGTCTGTATGGGTTATTGATTGGTTGTCTGAGTATCTGTATGGGTGCCTGAGTGTCTGTGTAGGTGGGTGGGGGGTGTGTGACTGTGCATAGATGTGTGAGTGGGTGATTCACTGGGTGTATGGGTTCAAGAGTGCATCTGTGAAGGGCTGTATGGGTGGGTGAGTGTGTGTATGGGTGTGTTGGTGAGTGAATGGATGGCTCAGTGGTACATGTGTGAGTAACTACATATGTGAAAGGCAGTATATGTGAGTGTTGGAGTATATAAATGACAATATGTGAGAATGAGTGATTGTGAGAGTGGCTGTATGGATGAGTGTGTGCTTGTATCAGTGATTGTATAAGAGAGTAAGTATGTGTTAGTATCTGTATGAATAAGTGAGGTGGTGTGTGTATAACTGTATAGGTGAGTAAATGGGAGTGTGATTGATTCTTTGCATGACTGACTAGGTGTGTGAGTAACTCTATGGATGAGTGGCGGTGTGTGAGTGTCTGTATAGGTGTATGTGTGCATATGATAGTGCTGTATTGATGAGTGTCATTGCAATGAAATGATGCCTCTTGGACCATGAATTAGCTTGTCCTTTTAAACCAGCATTGGCATAGCCAATAGGTCTCGCCTTTGGGGCCTTATAAGTATTTAGTTATGCAGCACAATATCCTTGGTGCAACAACACCAACTGTTGCATGGCTTAACACTTATAAGGTCCCAAAGGCGAGACCTATTGGCTATGCCAATGCTTGTTTGATTAGCAACTGCTTGCATTGCATCAGGTAGGTCGGCCATACATTAGGATATTAGTTCCAAACATTGAAAGAAAACACTAATTACCGAGCGCTGAGAAATACCATCCAGAGGTTGTGTTCAATTAGGGAATTAATATTTGGAGTCAGGATGCACTTTGCGTATGTATCGGTCACAGGGTAATTATATCAATGGATAATAAAGTAAAACAGACACTGCCGGGCTAATTAGTTGTAATGAAACGCGAGGTAGGATCTGTGCACAAGAGAAAGCTTGTTTAAGACGAAACACGCTTTTTAAACCTTTGCATAATGAGTGCTGCCTAAGTCACCCAACTGCTTCCGGCTCTCGAATGCCAAAGTCCCTTCAAGTATATATACATCTCAAGAGAGCGCAGTATGAAGCGGAACTGCGTAATGAGCCTTTCACCTCAGGGGGTACAGTCTCGAGCCTGACCTCTGCCACCAGCGCGTGCCCGGTAATGAGGTAAGCCGGCGTGTTACACTTAGCCTGCCTCCCTATGCATCTTCTGTGCCTATTTGGGCTTTAGTATTCTCACCATTCGGAACAAGTCCGTCACGTTGGCACATCCCGGAAAAATCTTGCAGTTGTGCCACAAGAGAAAGGCTGAGGACTTATGGCGCAGTTAGCGCGCCTCTCTCTCGCTTGTAGGGGAATGACTTCATTTCTCCTTCTTTAAAGCGAGGGGATAAGACAATACTGGGAGTCAGAAGGTGTTCACTTGCCATTGCTAGGAGTGTGAAAAACTGTGCATACTGTGGTTGGGGGCGGGACGGTTAGTAGTGCCATCGCCTGTCCATTGCTCACATAAACCTCACACAACACTGCTACCAAAAAAAAAGTAATTAACACACTGAGAACTGCTAAGGCAGATAATAGGAGACAGAGGGAGCGAGCAGGATAGGCGAAGGGAAGATGGGAACAACAAGAGGAACAGGGAAAGAAATAAAAGGAGAAAAGGGAATCAGAGGAGGAAAGTGGAAGACCATGGGCTGTGAGGGACTGAGAGGCTGAGAAGGGAAGAGGTAGAAAAGAGTAACACAAGCGATGCAACAAGGGATGAAAGTAGCGCACTGCAGGCAGTGAGAAGAGGTCTCAGTCAGAGCAGCAGGGAGAAAGCGAACGCACTATAAACAGCGCGCGCGAGTTAGTCGACGAGGTGAGCCCGCGAGTGGCGCGCGCGCGCTTGGGAGAGCAGTCTGCTCATTTTCAGGCACTGCACTCGTGCTTGTGGCGCGCCGCTGCTCGCTCCCGCAAGGTGGATGCCGCCACAAGCACGAGTGTGTGCATGAAAATGAGCAGAGTGACGCTAAAGGCCCTCCTATGCAGCGCATGCGCGCTGCGTAGGCGAGACCTAAAAACGTAGGTCTAAGCTCTTTACCTTCGTATCTGTTCAGCAGATGAACTGTGGTTATCGAGTTTCTACTTTAGGTAGTGGGTAGACTTGCAAGCATTTCTCAACCTATTCGAAATACTTCATACGCAATATTTTATATTTCATCAGTACGTGTTTACTTCATACTTTTGTTTTTTTGCTTTTCTTGTTTTCTTTAAATTTATACACATATAATTTCATTCTAGTACTTTTACATCTTAATACATGATTGTGATACAATGAAAACTCTATGTACAGTGCATGATAGACGGAATACAAAAAACAACCTTTACAAACATTACATAAGCAAACTTATTATAAATCTAAAGGGTCCTACTTCTTTGTTGTCATGTAACGGGATATTATAACCTACTTATCCTTGATACTTATACAATAATCGGTCCAGGTAGTGTGGAGGTCAGAGAGCGGCGGAGTATATTTTATGTAAGTTGAGCCACCATTGGTTGGCTAAACTTGGATGTCCATAGTCTCTCTTCAAATTAATGTGGCGATACTCTTGGCCTCATGGAAAGGAGGGGTGAATGGTGGGTGTGCCGACGCGTTTCGACCTTCGTGTGGGGACCGTGAGGATTCGAAGAAGGTCTTCCTCAGGGCTGGGAACTTCGGTGTAGGACACTGGGATTTAAGAGGTTAGAAAGTGTGTTAATCTTTTGTTCTAGGTTGTGGCAAGAAGTACTTAGAAACTTGAAACCACCAAACATACGTGTTTACCATACCTATTGTAAGTCAAAACAGTCTCTCAGGCGGGCTGGAATGTCACCTCTCCGCAGGAGCGCACAATGTTCGCTCTTTGTGTGCTCTTACTGTCTGTGGATAAAAGGATGAATTGTCTTGTCAGGCACTGATCTCTATGGTCGATGAAATTTACGCTATTCGAGCCTTAATCAGTCCGTGTCGGGTAGGAGCATGCAGTGCTTAATTGCAGAGAAAAATGAGTATTTAGAATTGTTTGATGGTTGGTGCAGTCGGAGGCCTTCGCGTTACGTGATAAGGGACTTCAAGTCTGCGCTGGTGATGTTTTACAATTACTAAATTGCACCCTGGTGTGGCATTTTTAATAATACTCTCGTGGTGGTACCGCATGCGACCCTTCTTCATGTGGCATGCTCCTGACATTGAAATTTAAACGTTTGTTACCTTGAGCGTTGTGTGGAGCGGAGTTTCCACTGTGGGTTAGTCGCGCTGCACCGCACACGTCCGGCTGTCTCGGCGATCCGATCATGTCTTCCTGACTTCCATGTTGGTCACGTGATTGGCGTTCATACGCCTTGATGTACTCTTGGTGCTTATTCGCGCGTCTGCGTGATGACGTGGATACGCTGGGCTGCCTAATGAGATTTGCCTGACTTCCGGTCCCTTTTGCCATAGTGACGGCGTTGCTTCTGTTCTTGGGTTACGGACGTCGTTAATTGTACTAAAACATTGGTTGATGTGCCCCTGCATTGTTGTCAGTGAGTGGGTCCCTACTGAATTTGAAATGTTCACAGACTGGGTTAGAAACAGTGCATAATTTCCAAAAGTTCATTCAATCCATTGTCTGTAGTGCCCAGTTTCAGAATGTATTTAGCTTCAAAGTTGGCCAATAGTGTATCTGTAGTTTGGCCTTTTACATGTTTGAGCACTGTCCACTTTATTTCATGTGGCCCATGATTCTTTTCTATACAGTGTTTCACCATGGGCGCAGTTAGCACTTTGCATTTAATACGCGATCTGTGTTGTGTCACGCATGTTTTAATTTGTTGTGTATTGATTAGTGTCTGCATGTATGAGTGACTGTATGGGTGAATGAGTGGATGTGTGTGTAGACCTAGGAATCAGTGAGTGGGTATGTAGTAACTGGTAGTGGTGTGTCTATGGTTTCGAAAATGGTAGTCTGTATTTTAGAGTGGGTGTATCAAAGATTATATTAGGGTGTGAGGAGGTGCATCAGATTATCACGTGGATGATGTCATCAGTGTCATTTGAGATGTCATCAGTGATGTCACTGACCATATCATGAATGATGTAATATGTGACGTCATCAGCAGTGCATTGTGGGGGTGCGAGTTATAGTTAGCTCAACTAACTATAACGGCCGAATTTCTCTGGTTTTGTACGAGTGACATATCCAACTAACTATAACGTCCCAGAAACCTGTGGTTTTTTCAGTGAATTTCTAAGGTTTTTTAAATGCTAATTCCTAACTATAATGTCCCTGAAACCTATGTTTTTTTTCATGGAATTTCTAAGGTTTTTTAAATGCTAATTTCTAACTATGCCTACATAGGTAGGACATGTGCAGAAATAGGAAGAAAGGCGCAGAAAGAAGCAAGAGAAATGCAGAAAGAGGCAACAGAAGTCCAGAAAGAGGAATAAAGGTGCAGAAAGAAGCAAGTGATATGCAGAAAGAACCAACAGAGGTGCAGAAAGAGGCCTTGTTGCAAAGTCATCCTGTGCCCTGGGCACCCCCCAACGTTTTGCTGACTGGTACTGGTGGTAACTGACTCTTTCTGACCCTGGGCTCTGCCTAACCAGGCCCAGAGCCAGTGGTATGCTGAAAGACACTTAGAATACAGTGAAAACACCTACATACACTAGGGTACACTATGGGTTGGGGTACCCCTGTGATTGGCATGACCTCCCCTGAAAGGCCCTAGTACATAATAGGGCAGGGGAATTAAAACTACCTCTAAGTCCCTAGCATATAATAGGGCATGGCAGTTTAGAGGCCAGCAGCCCTTTTCTGCCCTTGCATGTGTGCACTGCTGAGCCTGAGGTCAGTTTAAAAGTAGCCCTGTGTGTGCACAAAGAGGCAAAAGACGTGCAGAAAGAGGCAAGAGAGGTGCAGAAAGAGGCAACGGGGGTGCAGAAAGAAGCAAGAGCAGTGCAGAAAGAACAGAGGTGCAGAAAGAGGCAAGAGGGATACAGAAAGAGGCAAGAAACGTGCAGAAAGAAGCAAAAGAGGTGCAGAAAGAGGCAAGAGAACTGCAGAAAAAGGCAAGAGGTACAGAAAGAGGCAAGAGAGGTGCACAAAGACGCAAAAGGGATACAGAAAGAGGCAAGAGGGGTGCAGAAACAAGCAAGAGAAGTGCAGAAAGAAGCAACAGAAATGCTGAAAGAGGCAAGAGGGGTGCAGAAAGAGGCAAGAGAAGTGCAGAAAGAAGCAAGAGAGGTGCCGAAAGAGGCAAGAAAGGTGCAGAAACAGGCAAGAAATGTGCAGAAAGAGGGAACAGGGGTGCAGAAAGAGGCAAGAGGGATGCAGAAATTTGCAAAAGAGGTGCAGAAAGAACCAACAGAGGTGCAAAAAGAGGCAAGAGGGGTGCAGAAAGAGGCAGGAGGGGTGCAGAAAGAAGGAAGAGAAGTGCAGAAAGAAGCAACAGAGGTGGTGAAAGAGGCGCCAACGGTGCAGAAAGAGGCAAGAGAAGTGCAGAAAGAAGCAACAGAGGTACAGAAAGAGGCAGGAAAGGTGCAGAAAGAGGGAACAGGGGTGCAGAAAGAGGTCAAAAGGGGTGCAGAAAGAAGCAAGTAAGGTGCAGAAAGAGGCAAGAGAAGTACAGAAAGGCAGGAGGGGTGCAGAAAGAAGGAAGAGAAGTACAGAAAGAAGCAACAGAGGTGCTGAAGGAGGCGCGAAGGGTGCAGAAAGAGGCAAGAAAGGTGCATAAAGAGATAAGAGGGGTGCAGAAAGAGGCAAGAGAGGTGCAGAAAGAAGCGAGTAAGGTGCAGAAAGAGGCAAGAGAGGTCCAGAAACATGCAAGAGAAGTGCAGAAAGAGGCAAGAGAATTGCTGAAAGAAGCAACAGAGGTGTACAAAGAAGCAAGAGAAGTGCAGAAAGAGGCAAGTGAGGTGCAGAAAGAGGCAAGTGAGGTGCAGAAAGAGGCAAGTGAGGTGCAGAAAATGGCAAAAGAACTGTAAAAAAGGGAAGAAGGGTGCAGAAAGAAGCAAGAGAGGTGCAGAAAGAAGCAAGAGAGGTGCAGAAAGAAGCAAGAGAGGTGCAGAAATAAGCGAGAGGTGCAGAAATAAGCGAGAGGTGCAGAAAGAAGCAAGAGCAGTGCAGAAAGAAGCAAGAGCAGTGCAGAAAGAACGAACAGAGGTGCAGAAAGAGGCAAGAGGGGTACAGAAAGAGGCAAGAAAAGTGCAGAAAGAAGCAAAAGAGGTGCAGAAAGAGGCAAGAGAACTGCAGAAAAAGGCGAGAGGTGCAGAAAGAGGCTGGAGAGGAGCACAAAGAGGCAAAAGGGGTATAGAAAGAGGCAAGAGGGGTGCAGAAACAAGCAAGAGAAGTGCAGAAAGAAGCAACAGAGGTGCTGAAAGAGGCAAGAGGGGTGCATAAAGAGGCAAGAGAAGTGCAGAAAGAAGCAAGAGGTACAGAAACAGGCAGGAAAGGTGCAGAAAGAGGCAAGAGGTGCAGAAAAAAGAAAATAAGGTGCAGAAAGAGACAAGAGAGATACAGAAAGAGGCAGGAGGGGTGCAGAAAGAAGGAAGAGAAGTGCAGAAAGAAGCAACAGAGGTGCTGAAAGAGGCGCGAAGGGTGCAAAAAGAGGCAAGAGGAGTGCGGAAAGAGGCAAGAGGAGTGCAGAAAGAGGCAAGAGAAGTGCAGAAAGGCAAGAGAGGTGCAGAAAGAGGCAAGAGAGGTGCAGAAACAGACAAGAGAAGTGCAGAAAGGCAAGAGAGGTGCAGAAAGAGGCAAGAGGAGTGCAGAAAGAGGCAAGAGAAGTGCAGAAAGGCAAGAGAGGTGCAGAAAGAGGCAAGAGAGATCCAGAAACATGGAAGAGAAGTGCAGAAAGAGGCAAGAGAATTGCTGAAAGAAGCAACAGAGGTGTACAAAGAAGCAAGAGAAGTGCAAAGAGAGGCAAGTGAGGTGCAGAAAGAGGCAAGTGAGGTGCAGAAAGAGGCAAGAGATGTGCAGAAAATGGCAAGAGAACTACAAAAAAGGGAAGAAGGGTGCAGAAAGAAGCAAGAGCAGTGCAGAAAAAATTAACGTGCAGAAAGAGGCAAGAGGGATACAGAAAGAGGCAAGAAAAGTTCAGAAAGAAGCAAAAGAGGTAAAAGCGATGCAGAAAAAGGCAAGAGAGGTGCAGAAAGAGGCAGGAGAGGAGCACAAAGAGGCAAAACGGGTACAGAAAGAGGCAAGAGGGGTGCAGAAACAAGCAAGAGAAGTGCAGAAAGAAGCAACAGAGCTGCTGAAAGAGGCAAGAAGGGTGCATAAAGAGGCAAGAGAAGTGAAGAAAGAAGCAACAGAGGTGCCGAAAGAGGCAAGAGAGGTGCAGAAAGAGGCACGAAAGGTGCAGAAAGAGGGAACAGGGGTACAGAAAGAGGTAAGAGGGATACAGAAATTTGCGAGAGGTGCAGAAAGAAGCAAGAGCAGTGCAGAAAGAAGCAAGAGGGGTGCAGAAAGAGGTAGGAGAGGTGCACAAAGAGGCAAGAGGGGTACAGAAAGGGAAGAAAAGTGCAGAAAGAAGCATCACGTGCTGAAAGAGGCGCGAAGGGTGCAGAAAGAGGCAAGAGAAGTGCAGAAAAAAGCAACAGGTACAGAAAGAGGCAAGAGAGGTGCAGAAACAGGCAGGAAAGGTGCAGAAAGAGGGAACAGGGATGCAGAAAGAGGCAAGAGAGGTGCAGAAAGAAGGAAGAGAAGTGCTGAAAGAGGCACATAGGGTGCAGAAAGAATCAAGAGAATTGCAGAAAGAAGCAACAAAGGTACAGAAAGAAGCAAGAGAGGTGCAGAAACAGGCAGGAAAGGTTCAGAAAGAGGGAACAGGGGTGCAGAAAGAGGCAAGAGGTGCAGAAAGATGGAAGAGGGGTGCAGAAAGGAGCAAGTGAGGTGCAGAAAGCGGCAACAGAGTTGCAGAAAGACGCAAGAGAGGTGCAGAAAGAGGCGCGAAGGGTGCAGAAAGAGGCAAGAGAAGTGCAGAAACAGGCAGGAAAGGTGCAGAAAGAGGGAACAGGGGTGCAGAAAGAGGCAAGAGAGGTGCAGAAAGAGGGGTGCAGAAAGAAGCAAGAGAGGTACAGAAAGAGGCAAGAGATGTCCAGAAACATGGAAGAGAAGTGCAGAAAGAGGCAAGAGAATTGCTGAAAGAAGCAACAGAGGTGTACAAAGAAGCAAGAGAAGTGCAGAAAGAGGCAAGTGAGGTGCAGAAAGAGGCAAGTGAGGTGCAGAAAATGGCAAAAGAACTGCAAAAAAGGGAAGAAGGGTGCAGAAAGAAGCAAGAGAGGTGCAGAAAGAAGCAAGAGAGGTGCAGAAAGAAGCAAGAGAGGTGCAGAAAGAAGCAAGAGAGGTGCAGAAAGAAGCAAGAGCAGTGCAGAAAGAACGAACAGAGGTGCAGAAAGAGGCAAGAGGGGTACAGAAAGAGGCAAGAAAAGTGCATAAAGAAGCAAAAGAGGTGCAGAAAGAGGCAAGAGAACTGCAGAAAAAGGAAAGAGAGGTGCAGAAAGAGGCTGGAGAGGAGCACAAAGAGGCAAAAGGGGTATAGAAAGAGGCAAGAGGGGTGCAGAAACAAACAAGAGAAGTGCAGAAAGAAGCAACAGAGGTGCTGAAAGAGGCAAGAGGGGTGCATAAAGAGGCAAGAGAAGTGCAGAAAGAAGCAAGAGGTGCAGAAACAGGCAGGAAAGGTGCAGAAAAAGGCAAGAGAGGTGCAGAAAAAAGCAAATAAGGTGCAGAAAGAGACAAGAGAGATACAGAAAGAGGCAGGAGGGGTGCAGAAAGAAGGAAGAGAAGTGCAGACAGAAGGAAGAGAAGTGCAGAAAGAAGCAACAGAGGTGCTGAAAGGCGCGAAGGGTGCAGAAAAAGGCAAGAGGAGTGCAGAAAGAGGCAAGAGGAGTGCAGAAAGAGGCAAGAGAGGTGCAGAAAGAGGCAAGAGAGGTGCAGAAAGAGACAAGAGGGGTGCAGAAAGAGGGAAGAGGGGTGCAGAAAGAGGCAAGAGAGGTGCAGAAAGAGGCAAGTAAGGTGCAGATAGAGGCAAGTGAGGTGCAGAAAGAGGCAAGAGAGGTACAGAAAGAGGCAAGAGAGGTCCAGAAACATGGAAGAGAAGTGCAGAAAGAGGCAAGAGAATTGCTGAAAGAAGCAACAGAAGTGTACAAAGAAGCAAGAGAAGTGTACAAAGAAGCAAGAGAAGTGTAAAGAGAGGCAAGTGAGGTGCAGAAAGAGGCAAGTGAGGTGCAGAAAGAGGCAAGAGATGTGCAGAAAATGGCAAGAGAACTACAAAAAAGGGAACAAGGGTGCAGAAATAAGCAAGAGAGGTGCAGAAAGAAGCAAGAGCAGTGCAGAAAAATTAACAGAGGTGCAGAAAGAGGCAAGAGGGGTACAGAAAGAGGCAAGAAAAGTTCAGAAAGAAGCAAAAGAGGTAAAAGCGATGCAGAAAAAGGCAAGAGAGGTGCAGAAAGAGGCAGGAGGGGTGCAGAAAGAAGGAAGAGAAGTGCAGACAGAAGGAAGAGAAGTGCAGAAAGAAGCAACAGAGGTGCTGAAAGGCGCGAAGGGTGCAGAAAAAGGCAAGAGGAGTGCAGAAAGAGGCAAGAGGGGTACAGAAAGAGGCAAGAAAAGTGCATAAAGAAGCAAAAGAGGTGCAGAAAGAGGCAAGAGAACTGCAGAAAAAGGAAAGAGAGGTGCAGAAAGAGGCTGGAGAGGAGCACAAAGAGGCAAAAGGGGTATAGAAAGAGGCAAGAGGGGTGCAGAAACAAACAAGAGAAGTGCAGAAAGAAGCAACTGAGGTGCCGAAAAAGGCAAGAGAGGTGCAGAAACAGGCAAGAAATGTGCAGAAAGAGCGAACAGGGGTGCAGAAAGAGGCAAGAGGGATGCAGAAATTTGCAAAAGAGGTGCAGAAAGAAGCAAGAGCAGTGCAGAAAGAACCAACAGAGGTGCAAAAAGAGGCAAGAGGGGTGCAGAAACAGGTAGGAGAGGTGCACAAAGAGGCAAGAGGGGTACAGAAAGAGGCAGGAGGGGTGCAGAAAGAAGGAAGAGAAGTGCAGAAAGATGCAACAGAGGTGGTGAAAGAGGCGCCAACAGTGGAGAAAGAGGCAAGAGAGGTGCAGAAACAGGCAGGAAAGGTTCAGAAAGAGGGAACAGGGGTGCAGAAAGAGGCAAGAGAACTGCAGAAAAAGGCGAGAGGTGCAGAAAGAGGCAGGAGAGGAGTTCAAAGAGGCAAAAGGGGTACAGAAAGAGGCAAGAGGGGTGCAGAAACAAGCAAGAGAAGTGCAGAAAGAAGCAACAGAGGTGCTGAAAGAGGCAAGAAGGGTGCATAAAGAGGCAAGAGAAGTGAAGAAAGAAGCAACAGAGGTGCCGAAAGAGGCAAGAGAGGTGCAGAAAGAGGCACGAAAGGTGCAGAAAGAGGGAACGGGTACAGAAAGAGGTAAGAGGGATACAGAAATTTGCAAGAGAGGTGCAGAAAGAAGCAAGAGCAGTGCACAAAGAGGCAAGAGGGGTACAGAAAGAGGGAAGAAAGGTGCAGAAAGAAGCAACACATGCTGAAAGAGGTGCGAAGGGTGCAGAAAGAGGCAAGAGAAGTGCAGAAAAAAGCAACAGGTACAGAAAGAGGCAAGAGAGGTGCAGAAACAGGCAGGAAAGGTGCAGAAAGAGGGAACAGGGATGCAGAAAGAGGCAAGAGAGGTGCAGTAAGAAGGAAGAGAAGTGCTGAAAGAGGCACAAAGGGTGCAGAAAGAAGCAAGAGAAGTGCAGAAAGAAGCAACAAAGGTACAGAAAGAAGCAAGAGAGGTGCAGGAAAGGTTCAGAAAGCGGGAACAGGGGTGCAGAAAGAGGCAAGAGGTGCAGAAAAAGGGAAGAGGGGTGCAGAAAGAAGCAAGTGAGGTGCAGAAAGTGGCAACAGAGTTGCAGAAAGACGCAAGAGAGGTGCAGAAAGAGGCGCGAAGGGTGCATAAAGAGGCAAGAGAAGTGCAGAAACAGGCAGGAAAGGTGCAGAAAGAGGGAACAGGGGTGCAGAAAGAGGCAAGAGAGGTGCAGAAAGGCAAGGGAGGTGCAGAAAGAGGGAAGAGAAGTGCAGAAAGAGGCAAGAGAATTGCTGAAAGAAGCAACAGAGGTGCAGAAAGAGGCAAGTGAGGTGCAGAAAGAGGCAAGTGAGGTGCAGAAAGAGGCAAGTGAGGTGCAGAAAGAGGCAAGAGATGTGCAGAAAATGGCAAGAGAACTACAAAAAGGGAAGAAGGGTGCAGGAAGAAGCAAGAGGTACAGAAAGAAGCAAGAGCAGTGCAGAAAAAATGAACAGAGGTGCAGAAAGAGGCAAGAGAACTGCAGAGAAAGGCGAGAGGTGCAGAAAGAGGCAGGAGAGGAGTTCAAAGAGGCAAAAGGGGTACAGAAAGAGGCAAGAGGGGTGCAGAAACAAGCAAAAGAGGTGCAGAAAGAGGCAAGAGAACTGCAGAAAAAGGCGAAAGGTGCAGAAAGAAGCAGGAGAGGAGTTCAAAGAGGCAAAAGGGGTACAGAAAGAGGCAAGAGGGTACAGAAACAAGCAAGAGAAGTGCAGAAAGAAGCAACAGAGGTGCTGAAAGAGGCAAGAGGTGCAGAAAGAGGCGCGAAGGGTGCAGAAAGAGGCAAGAGAAGTGCAGAAAGCAGCAACAAAGGTACAGAAAGAGGCAAGAGAGGTGCAGAAACAGGCAGGAAAGGTGCAGAAAGAGGGAACAGGGAGCAGAAAGAGGCAAGAGAGGTGCGGGAAGAGGGGTGCAGAAAGAAGCAAGAGAGGTACAGAAAGAGGCAACAGAAGTCCAGAAACATGGAAGAGAAGTGCAGAAAGAGGGAAGAGAATTGCTGAAAGAAGCAACAGAGGTGTACAAAGAAGCAAGAGAAGTGCAAAAAGAGGCAAGTGAGGTGCAGAAAGAGGCAAGAGATGTGCAGAAAATGGCAAGAGAACTACAAAAAAGGGAAGAAGGGTGCAGAAAGCAGCAAGAGAGGAACAGAAAGAAGCAAGAGCAGTGCAGAAAAAATTAACAGAGGTGCAGAAAGAGGCAAGAGGGGTACAGAAAGAAGCAAGAGAACTGCAGAAAAAGGTAAGACAGGTGCAGAAAGAGGCAGGAGAGGAGTTCAAAGAGGCAAAAGGGGTACAGAAAGGCAAGAGGGGTGCATAAAGAGGCAAGAGAAGTGCAGAAAGAAGCAACTGAGGTGCCGAAAAAGGCAAGAGAGGTGCAGAAACAGGCAAGAAATGTGCAGAAAGAGGGAACAGGGGTGCAGAAAGAGGCAAGAGGGATGCAGAAATTTGCAAAAGAGGTGCAGAAAGAAGCAAGAGCAGTGCAGAAAGAACCAACAGAGGTGCAAAAAGAGGCAAGAGGGGTGCAGAAACAGGTAGGAGAGGTGCACAAAGAGGCAAGAGGGGTACAGAAAGAGGCAGGAGGGGTGCAGAAAGAAGGAAGAGAAGTGCAGAAAGATGCAACAGAGGTACAGAAAGAGGCAGGAAAGGTGCAGAAAGAGGGAACAGGGGTGCAGAAAGAGGTCAAAAGGGTGCAGAAAGAAGCAAGTAAGGAGCAGAAAGAGGCAAGAGAAGTACAGAAAGGCAGGAGGGGTGCAGAAAGAAGGAAGAGAAGTACAGAAAGAGGCAAGAGAGGTGCAGAAACAGGCAGGAAAGGTGCAGAAAGGCAAGAGGGGTACATAAAGAGGCAAGAGAGGTGCAGAAAGAGGCAAGAGGTGCATAAAGCGAGTAAGATGCAGAAAGAGGCAAGAGAGGTACAGAAAGAGGCAAGAGAGGTCCAGAAACATGCGAGAAGTGAAGAAAGAGGCAAGAGAATTGCTGAAAGAAGCAACAGAGGTGTACAAAGAAGCAAGAGAAGTGCAGAAAGAAGCAAGTGAGGTGCAGAAAGAGGCAACTGAGGTGCAGAAAGAGGCAACTGAGGTGCAGAAAGAGGCAACTGAGGTGCAGAAAATGGCAAGAGAGCTGCAAAAAAGGGAAGAAGCGTGCAGAAAGAAGCAAGAGAGGTGCAGAAAGAAGCAAGAGAGGTGCAGAAAGAAGCAAGAGAGGTGCAGAAAGAAGCAAGAGCAGTGCAGAAAGAACGAACAGGGATGCAGAAAGAGGCAAGAGAGGTGCAGTAAGAAGGAAGAGAAGTGCTGAAAGAGGCACAAAGGGTGCAGAAAGAAGCAAGAGAAGTGCAGAAAGAAGCAACAAAGGTACAGAAAGAAGCAAGAGAGGTGCAGGAAAGGTTCAGAAAGCGGGAACAGGGGTGCAGAAAGAGGCAAGAGGTGCAGAAAAAGGGAAGAGGGGTGCAGAAAGAAGCAAGTGAGGTGCAGAAAGTGGCAACAGAGTTGCAGAAAGACGCAAGAGAGGTGCAGAAAGAGGCGCGAAGGGTGCATAAAGAGGCAAGAGAAGTGCAGAAACAGGCAGGAAAGGTGCAGAAAGAGGGAACAGGGGTGCAGAAAGAGGCAAGAGAGGTGCAGAAAGGCAAGGGAGGTGCAGAAAGAGGGAAGAGAAGTGCAGAAAGAGGCAAGAGAATTGCTGAAAGAAGCAACAGAGGTGTACAAAGAAGCAAGTGAGGTGCAGAAAGAGGCAAGTGAGGTGCAGAAAGAGGCAAGTGAGGTGCAGAAAGAGGCAAGAGATGTGCAGAAAATGGCAAGAGAACTACAAAAAAGGGAAGAAGGGTGCAGGAAGAAGCAAGAGGTACAGAAAGAAGCAAGAGCAGTGCAGAAAAAATGAACAGAGGTGCAGAAAGAGGCAAGAGAACTGCAGAGAAAGGCGAGAGGTGCAGAAAGAGGCAGGAGAGGAGTTCAAAGAGGCAAAAGGGGTACAGAAAGAGGCAAGAGGGGTGCAGAAACAAGCAAAAGAGGTGCAGAAAGAGGCAAGAGAACTGCAGAAAAAGGCGAAAGGTGCAGAAAGAAGCAGGAGAGGAGTTCAAAGAGGCAAAAGGGGTACAGAAAGAGGCAAGAGGGGTACAGAAACAAGCAAGAGAAGTGCAGAAAGAAGCAACAGAGGTGCTGAAAGAGGCAAGAGGTGCAGAAAGAGGCGCGAAGGGTGCAGAAAGAGGCAAGAGAAGTGCAGAAAGCAGCAACAAAGGTACAGAAAGAGGCAAGAGAGGTGCAGAAACAGGCAGGAAAGGTGCAGAAAGAGGGAACGGGAGCAGAAAGAGGCAAGAGAGGTGCGGGAAGAGGGGTGCAGAAAGAAGCAAGAGAGGTACAGAAAGAGGCAACAGAAGTCCAGAAACATGGAAGAGAAGTGCAGAAAGAGGGAAGAGAATTGCTGAAAGAAGCAACAGAGGTGTACAAAGAAGCAAGAGAAGTGCAAAAAGAGGCAAGTGAGGTGCAGAAAGAGGCAAGAGATGTGCAGAAAATGGCAAGAGAACTACAAAAAAGGGAAGAAGGGTGCAGAAAGCAGCAAGAGAGGAACAGAAAGAAGCAAGAGCAGTGCAGAAAAAATTAACAGAGGTGCAGAAAGAGGCAAGAGGGGTACAGAAAGAAGCAAGAGAACTGCAGAAAAAGGTAAGACAGGTGCAGAAAGAGGCAGGAGAGGAGTTCAAAGAGGCAAAAGGGGTACAGAAAGGCAAGAGGGGTGCATAAAGAGGCAAGAGAAGTGCAGAAAGAAGCAACTGAGGTGCCGAAAAAGGCAAGAGAGGTGCAGAAACAGGCAAGAAATGTGCAGAAAGAGGGAACAGGGGTGCAGAAAGAGGCAAGAGGGATGCAGAAATTTGCAAAAGAGGTGCAGAAAGAAGCAAGAGCAGTGCAGAAAGAACCAACAGAGGTGCAAAAAGAGGCAAGAGGGGTGCAGAAACAGGTAGGAGAGGTGCACAAAGAGGCAAGAGGGGTACAGAAAGAGGCAGGAGGGGTGCAGAAAGAAGGAAGAGAAGTGCAGAAAGATGCAACAGAGGTACAGAAAGAGGCAGGAAAGGTGCAGAAAGAGGGAACAGGGGTGCAGAAAGAGGTCAAAAGGGGTGCAGAAAGAAGCAAGTAAGGAGCAGAAAGAGGCAAGAGAAGTACAGAAAGGCAGGAGGGGTGCAGAAAGAAGGAAGAGAAGTACAGAAAGAGGCAAGAGAGGTGCAGAAACAGGCAGGAAAGGTGCAGAAAGGCAAGAGGGGTACATAAAGAGGCAAGAGAGGTGCAGAAAGAGGCAAGAGGTGCATAAAGCGAGTAAGATGCAGAAAGAGGCAAGAGAGGTACAGAAAGAGGCAAGAGAGGTCCAGAAACATGCGAGAAGTGCAGAAAGAGGCAAGAGAATTGCTGAAAGAAGCAACAGAGGTGTACAAAGAAGCAAGAGAAGTGCAGAAAGAAGCAAGTGAGGTGCAGAAAGAGGCAACTGAGGTGCAGAAAGAGGCAACTGAGGTGCAGAAAGAGGCAACTGAGGTGCAGAAAATGGCAAGAGAGCTGCAAAAAAGGGAAGAAGCGTGCAGAAAGAAGCAAGAGAGGTGCAGAAAGAAGCAAGAGAGGTGCAGAAAGAAGCAAGAGAGGTGCAGAAAGAAGCAAGAGCAGTGCAGAAAGAACGAACAGAGGTGCAGAAAGAGGCAAGAGGGGTACAGAAAGAGGCAAGAAAAGTGCATAAAGAAGCAAAAGGTGCAGAAAGAGACAAGAGAACTGCAGAAAAAGGCAAGAGAGGTGCAGAAAGAGGCTGGAGAGGAGCACAAAGAGGCAAAAGGGGTATAGAAAGAGGCAAGAGGGGTGCAGAAACAAGCAAGAGAAGTGCAGAAAGAAGCAACAGAGGTGCTGAAAGAGGCAAGAGGGGTGCATAAAGAGGCAAGAGAAGTGCAGAAAGAAACGAGGTGCAGAAACAGGCAGGAAAGGTGCAGAAAGAGGCAAGAGAGGTGCAGAAAGATGCAAATAAGGTGCAGAAAGAGACGAGCGATCCAGAAAGAGGCAGGAGGGGTGCAGAAAGAAGGAAGCGAAGTGCAGAAAGAAGCAACAGAGGTACTGAAAGAGGCACGAAGGGTGCAGAAAGAGGCAAGAGGAGTGCAGAAAGAGGCAAGAGGAGTGCAGAAAGAGGCAAGAGGAGTGCAGAAAGAGGCAAGAGAAGTGCAGAAAGAGGCAAGAGAGGTGCAGAAACAGGCAGGAAAGGTGCAGAAAGAGGTAAGAGGGGCAGAAAGAGGCAAGAGAGGTGCAGAAAGAGGCGAGAGGTGCAGAAAGAGGCAAAAGAGGTGCAGAAAGAGGCAAGTAAGGTGCAGAAAGAGGCAAGAGAGGTACAGAAAGAGGCAAGAGAGGTCCAGAAACATGGAAGAGAAGTGCAGAAAGAAGCAAGAGAATTGCTGAAAGAAGCAACAGAGGTGTACAAAGAAGCAAGAGAAGTGCAAAAAGAGGCCAGTGAGGTGCAGAAAGAGGCAAGTGAGGTGCAGAAAGAGGCAAAAGATATGCAGAAAAAGGCAAGAGAGGTGCAGAAAGAGGCAGGAGAGGAGCACAAAGAGGCAAAAGGGGTACAGAAAGAGGCAAGAGGGGTGCAGAAACAAGCAAGAGAAGTGCAGAAAGAAGCAACAGAGGTGCTGAAAGAGGCAAGAAGGGTGCATAAAGAGGCAAGATAACTGAAGAAAGAAGCAACAGATGTGCCGAAAGAGGCAAGAGAGGTGCAGAAAGAGGCACGAAAGGTGCAGAAAGAGGGAACAGGGGTACAGAAAGATGTGGGATACAGAAATTTGCAAGAGAGGTGCAGAAAGAAGCAAGAGCAGTGCAGAAAGAAGCAAGAGGGGTGCAGAAAGACGTACGAGAGGTGCACAAAGAGATAAGAGGGGTGCAGAAAGAGGGGAGAAAAGTGCAGAAAGAAGCAACACGTGCTGAAAGGCGCAAAGGGTGCAGAAAGAGGCAAGAGAAGTGCAGAAAGAAGCAACAGAGGTACAGAAAGAGGCAAGAGAGGTGCAGAAACAGGCAGGAAAGGTGCAGAAAGAGGGAACAGGGATGCAGAAAGAGGCAAGAGAGGTGCAGAAAGAAGGAAGAGAAGTGCTGAAAGAGGCGCAAAGGGTGCCGAAAGAAGCAAGAGAAGTGCAGAAAGAAGCAACAAAGGTACAGAAAGAGGCAAGAGAGGTGCAGAAACAGGCAGGAAAGGTTCAGAAAGAGGCAAGAGGTGCAGAAAGAGGGGTGCAGATAGAAGCAAGTGAGGTGCAGAAAGACGCAAGAGAGGTGCAGAAAGAGGCGCGAAGGGTGCAGAAAGAGGCAAGAGAGGTGCAGAAACAGGCAGGAAAGGTGCAGAAAGAGGGAACAGGGGTGCAGAAAGAGGCAAGAGAGGTGCAGAAAGGCAAGAGAGGTGCAGAAAGAGGGAAGAGGGGTGCAGCAAGAAGCAAGAGAGGTACAGAAAGAGGCAAGAGATGTCCAGAAACATGGAAGAGAAGTGCAGAAAGAGGCAAGAGAATTGCTGAAAGAAGCAACAGAGGTGTACAAAGAAGCAAGAGAAGTGCAAAGTGAGGTGCAGAAAGAGGCAAGTGAGGTGCAGAAAGAGGCAAGTGAGGTGCAGAAAGAGGCAAGTGAGGTGCAGAAAGAGGCAAGAGATGTGCAGAAAATGGCAAGAGAACTACAAAAAAGGGAAGAAGGGTGCAGGAAGAAGCAAAGAGAGGTACAGAAAGAAGCAAGAGCAGTGCAGTAAAAATGAACAGAGGTGCAGAAAGAGGCAAGAGGGGTACAGAAAGAGGCAAGAAAAGTGCAGAAAGAAGCAACAGAGGTGCTGAAAGAGGCAAGAGCGGTGCATAAAGAGACCAGAGAAGTGCAGAAAGAAGTAACTGAGGTGCCGAAAGAGGCAAGAGAGGTGCAGAAACAGGCAAGAAAGGTGCAGAAAGAGGGAACAGGGGTGCAGAAAGAGGTAAGAGGGATACAGAAATTTGCAAGAGAGGTGCAGAAAGAAGCAAGAGCAGTGCAGAAAGAAGCAACAAAGGTACAGAAAGAGGCAAGAGAGGTGCAGAAACAGGCAGGAAAGGTTCAGAAAGAGGGAACAGGGGTGCAGAAAGAGGCAAGAGAACTGCAGAAAAAGGCGAGAGGTGCAGAAAGAGGCAGGAGAGGAGTTCAAAGAGGCAAAAGGGGTACAGAAAGAGGCAAGAGGGGTGCAGAAACAAGCAAGAGAAGTGCAGAAAGAAGCAACAGAGGTGCTGAAAGAGGCAAGAAGGGTACATAAAGAGGCAAGAGAAGTGAAGAAAGAAGCAACAGAGGTGCTGAAGGAGGCGCGAAGGGTGCAGAAAGAGGCACGAGAAGTGCATAAACAGGCAGGAAAGGTGCATAAAGAGGCAAAAGGGGTGCATCAAGAGGCAAGAGAGGTGCAGAAACAGGCAGGAAAGGTGCAGAAAGAGGGAACAGGGATGCAGAAAGAGGCAAGAGAGGTGCAGAAAGAAGGAAGAGAAGTGCTGAAAGAGGCGCAAAGGGTGCCGAAAGAAGCAAGAGAAGTGCAGAAAGAAGCAACAAAGGTACAGAAAGAGGCAAGAGAGGTGCAGAAACAGGCAGGAAAGGTTCAGAAAGAGGCAAGAGGTGCAGAAAGAGGGGTGCAGATAGAAGCAAGTGAGGTGCAGAAAGACGCAAGAGAGGTGCAGAAAGAGGCGCGAAGGGTGCAGAAAGAGGCAAGAGAGGTGCAGAAACAGGCAGGAAAGGTGCAGAAAGAGGGAACAGGGGTGCAGAAAGAGGCAAGAGAGGTGCAGAAAGGCAAGAGAGGTGCAGAAAGAGGGAAGAGGGGTGCAGCAAGAAGCAAGAGAGGTACAGAAAGAGGCAAGAGATGTCCAGAAACATGGAAGAGAAGTGCAGAAAGAGGCAAGAGAATTGCTGAAAGAAGCAACAGAGGTGTACAAAGAAGCAAGAGAAGTGCAAAGTGAGGTGCAGAAAGAGGCAAGTGAGGTGCAGAAAGAGGCAAGTGAGGTGCAGAAAGAGGCAAGTGAGGTGCAGAAAGAGGCAAGTGAGGTGCAGAAAGAGGCAAGAGATGTGCAGAAAATGGCAAGAGAACTACAAAAAAGGGAAGAAGGGTGCAGGAAGAAGCAAGAGAGGTACAGAAAGAAGCAAGAGCAGTGCAGTAAAAATGAACAGAGGTGCAGAAAGAGGCAAGAGGGGTACAGAAAGAGGCAAGAAAAGTGCAGAAAGAAGCAACAGAGGTGCTGAAAGAGGCAAGAGCGGTGCATAAAGAGACCAGAGAAGTGCAGAAAGAAGTAACTGAGGTGCCGAAAGAGGCAAGAGAGGTGCAGAAACAGGCAAGAAAGGTGCAGAAAGAGGGAACAGGGGTGCAGAAAGAGGTAAGAGGGATACAGAAATTTGCAAGAGAGGTGCAGAAAGAAGCAAGAGCAGTGCAGAAAGAAGCAACAAAGGTACAGAAAGAGGCAAGAGAGGTGCAGAAACAGGCAGGAAAGGTTCAGAAAGAGGGAACAGGGGTGCAGAAAGAGGCAAGAGAAGTGCAGAAAAAGGCGAGAGGTGCAGAAAGAGGCAGGAGAGGAGTTCAAAGAAGCAAAAGGGGTACAGAAAGAGGCAAGAGGGGTGCAGAAACAAGCAAGAGAAGTGCAGAAAGAAGCAACAGAGGTGCTGAAAGAGGCAAGAGAGGTGCAGAAAGAGGCACGAAGGGTGCAGAAAGAGGCAAGAGAAGTGCAGAAAGCAACAAAGGTACAGAAAGAGGCAAGAGAGGTGCAGAAACAGGCAGGAAAGGTGCAGAAAGAGGGAACGGGTGCAGACCGAGGCAAGAGAGGTGCGGGAAGAGGGGTGCAGAAAGAAGCAAGAGAGGTACAGAAAGAGGCAAGAGAGGTCCAGAAAGAGGGAAGAAAAGTGCAGAAAGAAGCAAAAGAGGTGCAGAAAGAGGCAGGAGAACTGCAGAAAAAGGCGAGAGGTGCAGAAAGAGGCAGGAGAGGAGTTCAAAGAGGCAAAAGGGGTACAGAAAGAGGCAAGAGGGGTGCAGAAACAAGCAAGAGAAGTGCAGAAAGAAGCAACTGAGGTGCCAAAAGAGGCAAGAGAGGTGCAGAAACAGGCAAGAAATGTGCAGAAAGAGGGAACAGGGGTGCAGAAAGAGGAAAGAGGGATGCAGAAATTTGCAAAAGAGGTGCAGAAAGAAGCAAGAGCAGTGCAGAAAGAACCAGCAGAGGTGCAAAAAGAGGCAAGAGGGGTGCAGAAACAGGTAGGAGAGGTGCACAAAGAGGCAAGAGGGGTACAGAAAGAGGCAGGAGGGGTGCAGAAAGAAGGAAGAGAAGTGCAGAAAGAAGCAACAGAGGTACAGAAAGAGGCAGGAAAGGTGCAGAAAGAGGGAACAGGTGTGCAGAAAGAGGTCAAAAGGGGTGCAGAAAGAAGCAAGTAAGGTGCAGAAAGAAGCAAGAGAAGTACAGAAAGGCAGGAGGGGTGCAGAAAGAAGGAAGAGAAGTACAGAAAGAAGCAACAGAGGTGCTGAAGGAGGCGCGAAGGGTGCAGAAAGAGACAAGAGAAGTGCAGAAAGAGGCAGGAAAGGTGCAGAAAGAGGCAAGAGGGGTGCATAAAGAGGCAAGAGAGGTGGAGAAAGAAGCGAGTAAGGTGCAGAAAGAGGCAAGAGAGGTACAGAAAGAGGCAAAAGAGGTCCAGAAACATGCAAGAAAAGTGCAGAAAGAGGCAAGTGAGGTGCAGAAAGAGGCAAGAGATATGCAGAAAAAGGCAAGAGAACTACAAAAAAGGGAAGGGTGCAGAAAAAAGCAAGAGCAGTGCAGAAAAAATTAACAGAGGTGCAGAAAGAGGCAAGAGGGGTACAGAAAGAGGCAAGAAAAGTTCAGAAAGAAGCAAAAGAGGTAAAAGCGATGCAGAAAAAGGCGAGAGGTGCAGAAAGACGCAGGAGAGGAGCACAAAGAGGCAAAAGGGGTACAGAAAGAGGCAAGAGGGATGCAGAAACAAGCAAGAGAAGTGCAGAAAGAAGCAACAGAGGTGCTGAAAGAGGCAAGAAGGGTACATAAAGAGGCAAGAGAAGTGAAGAAAGAAGCAACAGAGGTGCTGAAGGAGGCGCGAAGGGTGCAGAAAGAGGCACGAGAAGTGCATAAACAGGCAGGAAAGGTGCATAAAGAGGCAAAAGGGGTGCATCAAGAGGCAAGAGAGGTGCAGAAAGAAGCGAGTAAGGTGCAGAAAGAGGCAAGAGCGGTCCAGAAAGAGGCAAGAGAGGTCCAGAAACATGCAAGAGAAGTGCAGAAAGAGGCAAGAGAATTGCTGAAAGAAGCAACAGAGGTGTACAAAGAAGCAAGAGAAGTGCAGAAAGAGGCAAGAGGAGTGCAGAAAGAGGCAAGAGAAGTGCAGAAAGAGGCAAGAGAGGTGCAGAAAGAGGCAAGAGAGGTGCAGAAAGAGGCAAGAGAGGTGCAGAAAGAGGCAAGAGAGGTGCAGAAACAGGCAGGAAAGGTGCAGAAAGAGGGAACAGGGGTGCAGAAAGAGGTCAAAAGGGGTGCAGAAAGAAGCAAGTAAGGTGCAGATAGAGGCAAGAGAAGTACAGAAAGGCAGGAGGGGTGCAGAAAGAAGGAAGAGAAGTACAGAAAGAAGCAACAGAGGTGCTGAAGGAGGCGCGAAGGGTGCAGAAAGAGGCAAGAGGGGTGCAGAAAGAGGCAAGAGAGGTGCAGAAAGAGGCAAGAGAGGTGCAGAAAGAAGCGAGTAAGGTGCAGAAAGAGGCAAGAGAGGTACAGAAAGAGGCAAAAGAGGTCCAGAAACATGCAAGAGAAGTGCAGAAAGAGGCAAGTGAGGTGCAGAAAGAGGCAAGAGCAGTGCAGAAAAAATTAACCGAGGTGCAGAAAGAGGCAAGAGGGGTACAGAAAGAGGCAAGAAAAGTTCAGAAAGAAGCAAAAGAGGTAAAAGCGATGCAGAAAAAGGCAAGAGAGGTGCAGAAAGAGGCAGGAGAAGAGCACAAAGAGGCAAAAGGGGTACAGAAAGAGGCAAGAGGGGTGCAGAAACAAGCAAGAGAAGTGCAGAAAGAAGCAACAGGTGCTGAAAGAGGCAAGAAGGGTGCATAAAGAGGCAAGAGAAGTGAAGAAAGAAGCAACAGAGGTGCTGAAGGAGGCGCGAAGGGTGCAGAAAGAGGCAAGAGAAGTGCAGAAACAGGCAGGAAAGGTGCATAAAGAGGCAAGAGGGGTGCAGAAAGAGGCAAAAGAGGTGCAGAAAGAGGCAAGTAAGGTGCAGAAAGAGGCAAGAGAGGTACAGAAAGAGGCAAGAGAATTGCTGAAAGAAGCAACAGAGGTGTACAAAGAAGCAAGAGAAGTGCAAAAAGAGGCAAGTGAGGTGCAGAAAGAGGCAAGAGAGGTGCAGAAAGAGGCAAGAGATGTGCAGAAAATGGCAAGAGAACTACAAAAAAGGGAAGAAGGGTGCAGAAAGAAGCAAGAGAGGTCCAGAAAGAGGGAAGAAAAGTGCAGAAAGAAGCAAAAGAGGTGCAGAAAGAGGCAGGAGAACTGCAGAAAGAGGCAGGAGAGGAGTTCAAAGAGGCAAAAGGGGTACAGAAAGAGGCAAGAGGGGTGCAGAAACAAGCAAGAGAAGTGCAGAAAGAAGCAACAGAGGTGCTGAAAAAGGCAAGAAGGGTGCATAAAGAGGCAAGAGAAGTGAAGAAAGAAGCAACAGAGGTGCCGAAAGAGGCAATAGAGGTGCAGAAAGAGGCACAAAAGGTGCAGAAAGAGGGAACAGGGGTACAGAAAGAGGTAAGGGGGATACAGAAATTTGCAAGAGAGGTGCAGAAAGAAGCAAGAGCAGTGCAGAAAGAAGCAAGAGGGGTGCAGAAAGAGGTAGGAGAGGTGCACAAAGAGGCAAGAGGGGTACAGATAGAGGGAAGGAAAGTGCAGAAAGAAGCAACTTGTGCTGAAAGAGGCGCGAAAGGTGCAGAAAGAGGCAAGAGTAGTGCAGAAAGAAGCAACAGAGGTATAGAAAGAGGCAAGAGAGGTGCAGAAACAGGCAGGAAAGGTTCAGAAAGAGGGAACAGGGGTGCAGAAAGACGCAAGAGGTGCAGAAAGAGGCGCGAAGGGTGCAGAAAGAGGCAAGAGAGGTGCAGAAACAGGCAGGAAAGGTGCAGAGAGAGGGAACAGGGGTGCAGAAAGAGGCAAGAGAGGTGCAGAAAGGCAAGAGAGGTGCAGAAAGAGGGAAGAGGGGTGCAGAAAGAAGCAAGAGAGGTACAGAAAAAGAGGCAAGAGATGTCCAGAAACATGGACAGAAGTGCAGAAAGAGGCAAGAGAATTGCTGAAAGAAGCAACAGAGGTGTACAAAGAAGCAAGAGAAGTGCAAAAAGAGGCAAGTGAGGTGCAGAAAGAGGCAAGTGAGGTGCAGAAAGAGGCAAGTGAGGTGCAGAAAGAGGCAAGAGATGTGCAGAAAACGGCAAGAGAACTTCAAAAAAGGGAAGAAGGGTGCAGGAAGAAGCAAGAGAGGTACAGAAAGAAGCAAGAGCAGTGCAGAAAAAATGAACAGGTACAGAAAGAGGCAAGAGGGGTACAGAAAGAGGCAAGAAAAGTGCAGAAAGAAGCAAAAGAGGTGCAGAATGAGACCAGAGAACTGCAGAAAAAGGCGAGAGTCTTCAGAAAGAGGCAGGAGAGGAGTTCAAAGAGGCAAAAGGGGTACAGAAAGGCAAGAGGGGTGCAGAAACAAGCAAGAGAAGTGCAGAAAGAAGCAACAGAGGTGCTGAAAGAGGCAAGAGGGGTGCATAAAGAGGCAAGAGAAGTGCAGAAAGAAGCAACTGAGGTGCCGAAAGAGGCAAGAGAGGTGCAGAAACAGACAAGAAAGGTGCAGAAAGAGGGAACAGGGGTGCAGAAAGAGGTAAGAGGGATACAGAAATTTGCAAGAGAGGTGCAGAAAGAAGCAAGAGCAGTGCAGAAAGAAGCAAGAGAAGTGCAAAAAGAAGCAAGAGAGGTGGAGAAATAGGGAAGAAGGGTGCACAAAGAGGCAAGAGGGATGTAGAAATTTGCAAAAGAGATGCAGAAAGAAGCAAGAGCAGTGCAGGAAGAACCAACAGAGGTGCAAAAAGAGGCAAGAGGGGTGCAGAAAGAGGTAGGAGAGGTGCACAAAGAGGCAAGAGGGGTACAGAAAGAGGGAAGAAAAGTGCAGAAAGAAGCAACACAGGTGCAGAAAGAGGCGTGAAGGGTGCAGAAGGAGGCAAGAGAAGTGCAGAAAGAAGCAACAGAGGTACAGAAAGAGGCAAGAGAGGTGCAGAAACAGGCAGGAAAGGTACAGAAAGAGGGAACAGGAATGCAGAAATAGGCAAGAGGTGCAGAAAGAAGCAAGTGAGGTGCAGAAAGAGGCAACAGAGTTGCAGAAATACGCAAGAGAGGTGCAGAAAGAAGCAAGAGAATTGCTGAAAGAAGCAACAGAGGTATAGAAAGAAGCAAATAAAGTGCAGAAAGAGGCAAGTGAGGTGCAGAAAGAGGCAAGAGGTGCAGAAAATGCAAGAGAACTGCAGAAAGCGGCAAGAGGGATGCAAGAAAAGGAAGAAGGGTGCAGAAAGAAGCAAGAGAGGTGCAGAAAGAAGCAAGAGAGGTGCAGAAAGAGGCAAGAGAACTGCAGAAAGGCAAAATAGGTGCAGGAAGAGGGGTGCAGAAGGAGGCAAGAGGGGTGCAGAAATTTGCAAGAGAGGTGCTGAAAGAAGCAAGAGCAGTGCAAAAGAACCAACAGAAGTGCAGAAAGAGGCAAGTGAAGTGCAGAAAGAAGGAACAGAGGTGCACAAAGAGGCAAGAGGGGTGCAGAAAGAGGCAAGAGAGTTGCACAAAGAGGGAAGAAGGGTGCAGAAAGAAGCAACAGAGGTGCAGAAAGAAGCAACAGAGGTGCAGAAAGAGGCAAGAGAAGTGCAGAAAGAGGCAAGAGAGGTGCAGAAACAGGTAGGAGAGGTGCTAAAAGAGGGAACAGGGGTACAGAAAGAGGTGCAGAAAGAGGGAAGAAGTGTGCAGAAAGAGGCAAGTGAGGTACAGAAAGAAGCAAGTGAGGTGCAGAAAGAGGCAACAGAGGTGCAGAAAGAGGCAAGAGAGGTGCAGAAAGTGTAAGAGATGAGCAGAAAGAGGCAAAAGAAGTGCAGAAAGAGAAAGAAAGAAGCGACAGAAATGCAGAAAGAGGCAAGAGTGGTTTGCACACCATTAGTACCAATTTAATACCCACATTTAGCAATAAGTAACAGGTGACCATTCTAGGTTTGCCAAGGGCCTTC